>CM039634.1:12169724-12767224 GCA_022457165.1 Juglans mandshurica
ACTCTTCTGCCATTTTCGGGAATCTGCCTGTTAGGAACCACGGTTAAACGTTGATGGTGCGTAGATGCTTGCACTTCCGAGCAGGAGTTTCTTACATTTTCGATCTGCATCTGGTTGAGCTAGAGAGGAAATCTTCCGCTTTCATCCCCGCACGCACATCACAAGAGAAGCTAGGTCAATCGAGTGGGATCCTTTACGTTCGACTTTTTCGCTGTTTGCTTTCTTTACTTCCACAAAATCGGTGCCCTTCAAAATAGAGAACCCGATATATGGGTCAACAGAAGAAAGTAGGGCCCACTTTAGCAACTTCAGATATTGGAACATCTGTTAGCAGCCTAACCTCCACTTCATCAACTTCTTCCGCAACATTCTCCACTCCAAGCTCCATCCTCTTTGAAAACTACTCACCACCTAACATTACGGAACACTTTCCTCTACCATCAGGGATTAAATTCGGAACTGACTCCCCACTCCCCACAGTTGTTATCGCAATTTTCGTAACTACCCTGCCATCTCCAAAATCGATAACTGCATCTTTGTTTTTGTCTTGAGGGCTATCATTCTCGTGCAAGTGAGGCTCTCGCACCACCGCATGCACTAGTGGCTCAGTCGTCCTTTTCAGCCCTGTACCTCCAGGCTGCCTCAATTTACCACCCCTCCAGTTAATTGAAAAACCCGCCCGTAACCAAGAACCATAAGATCACACTCAAGTTGAGTATGCCCTAATATTACACATGTAAAATAGAAATACAGTAAATGTTCATACGACAATCGAACCCAGCAGGATTTCCTTTGCCCATATTCAAACGCTTCCTTCGTTGCAAAGGTTGTGAAACATCTAGCTTCACTCTGACCCTCATAAATTCACCTGACTCCATTTCACCCTCAACCAAGTCAACCTCTAAGACCTCTCCCAACAATCTACCAATCAACTTGCCAATATACATATTACGAGCCATTAGTGGAAGATCATGAATCTGAATCCTAAAAGGTGCATGAAAAATGTCCAGACTATTTATTTGAATCATCCCATCAAACTTCTTTACGAGGACCAATTGATTATCGAAAGACCATGGCCCCTCCCTCAACACTTTCAACTTGTCTCGTGGATCTTCAAATTCAACTAGAGTGAAAACTGGACTAATATCACGATACTTTAGACTTCACGTAGGCCTCCAAATCTTCCACATAGTTTGCTTGAAAGCTTCATGATTATAATGCTTCCGAGTTAACAACTTCATAATCAAACAATTCTCCCCTCGCTCTAGAACTTCCTCCACTTGGTGGAAATCCACCACCGCATCCTCACACTCTTTCTTCGTTAATGATAAGTTAGCATACATACTCTCTAGATCAGCGTCCATCCTTCAACCTGAAACCAAAGTTAGACCCGTACCAAGAGACGAGAGAGAAAACCTCTACTCAGAGAGGAGAGCCACTATCACAAGAAGTTGATGATAGGCAATGAGGCATGTTGATGCTAGGCTTCCTGCTCGGCCAATGTAGGGCTTGTACAAGACTTGCATAAAATATATATTGTTTCTAGATATAGAAGATATGCAATAATTCAGCTCAATCAAGGGCCACTGGCTACTTTAGATCCGATCGTCCATCATACCTTCAGGGTGGCGTGTGGCCCTTTCATGCCATCATAACTGCTGTTTTCTGTAGTTTTTTTCATCCAAGGTTGAAAATGCAGATCTATATCTTTCCAAGATGTAATCTATTATTTTCTCATGTATTTTTAATTTATGTAATGTATTTTATTTTTAGAAAATAAAAAATCAAAAAGCATAGTCTCTTGGACTTTTGTCTGAAGAGTGTGTTCTCAACTTCGTTTTAGACAGAGTGTGAGGTTTGGTGCACCCTTGTAACGTTTGTCCTTGTGGTGAGACTTTTTATAAAATGATTTTGAGAAAGGACGACGGGAATTACCTTTTGTTTTAAAACTTTTTACTTCTATATCTAGGGTGCAAGACTCCACGTTATAAAATAAAATGTGCTTTGAGAATAAAAGAGGTTTACAACAAAAAACATTAATGTTAGAATAAAAATGTCTCTCATACAATTAAAACTCTCATGCCTAGACTTTTGTGCTCTTCCCCTTGGGCCGTGTTCATCCTGACGCGAATTGCTCATTTAGATCCTGTGGGGGAGGGGCACACATAAAAACTAAAATGAGTCGAATACTCAGTAAGCATTACTTCATACAGTTAAAATATACTAACATAAGTTTTCATTCATACATTTATCACTTCATACATAATGTATGTTTCATGTCAAGTTGTAATGTCCGTTATTAATGAATGCAATATGCTTTTTATCAAAAAAAAAAAAATTGCAAGCTCTTGCATCGTGTGATATGCCATGCATTCTAAAAAACCCCATAAACAATTCTCAATGTCCTATGAAAGGCGAACTGGTGTCTATTTTATTCTTTATTTACATTAAAATAAAATAAACAATTCTTGAAGATTTTTTTTGTTTATAAGTAAAAATATTATATATATATCAAAAGGAGTAACCAAGTACATTGTATGTATACAAGAGAATACCTTGCCCATAATAGAAAACCCCTAATAACCCAAAAAGCTCATGAAAAACAACCGTAAATACACCAAGCTAGACCCCAACCCCTTGCTTCCCGTAGAACTAAAACTCTACCTAAAAATCCCACCCCAATCCCTTATTTCCCGTCTTCACAATACCCTCCCTTTAGACTTCCCTCTAGTTTAGCTACCACCCTTAGCATCATAGTTGATTGACAATCTAGGAATTTTATTCCTAATTATTACGTGACACCCTTCTACACTTGGGAGAGCCATTATTAGGCTAAATGGGTCACTACCTTGTCCAAACTCAATGTCGTACCTTGAATACTCATCCATTAAAGTGAACCTTATGATTCATCTTAGGGTTAAGACACTATGGCCTGCACCTTACTCTTCCTATTGACCTCATCCCAATGCATGACTCAGACCGACCAAGTCCCGCATTTCAATCCTAGTCGATACACACGACACTGTTGCATCCAAGCCTAAGCTGCATCATCATCCTCATCCTCATCCTCACCCTCATCCTCATCCATGCATACCACACAACTTTAAGCAAACTCAGAGACTTAAATATCGTGTACCTATGCTTAAGACAAATTACCCATTACGTATGGTAAATCCATCCGGCATATGTGTTTACCAGATACACATGTACCTTATGTATTTTTTCATCTAAGATTAATGTATAACACGCTGATCATCTATTTGTGTAAACAAGCATCATAGTCTAATACCAACCTTCTCTTCCTCGGTTGGCAAGACGCTTCTTACTTCCAATTCCGATAAAAGTTCATCCCAACACTTAACATGACAAAACTCCATTTACAACTACACCTTACGTCATGCCATTTAGCTAAAGATTACTCCCAAGCTACACCGTGACCTTGTCACGTCACCTGGCATCCCGCTACAACAGTTCTATGCCACTC
This sequence comes from Juglans mandshurica, assembly GCA_022457165.1. NCBI lineage: Eukaryota > Viridiplantae > Streptophyta > Magnoliopsida > Fagales > Juglandaceae > Juglans > Juglans mandshurica. The sequence goes on from CM039634.1 coordinate 12,173,209, forward strand.
CATCCCTTCACACGTACAACAGCCATAACACTACTATATAGTAACACCTGTCACTTTGACCACATGATCACATCACAATTAATATGGGACACTGTTCCACAATTCCCGAGACTACACATCACGCTATACACTCCTCAACAATGCAATCATCCATTCCTTCGTGACACACCACAGGTTGTATCACGATTCACCACACGGAGTACGTTCCTCGTGTACTCCCTCCAATCCACACTAAGCCACGCAGAGTACACTCACGTGCACTCTTTCCAATCCACACTACGCCACACAAAATTCACTCCATGTGTACTTTTCCCATTCTACACTACTCCACATAGAGTATACTCCATATGTACTCCTTCCAATCCACACTACGCCGTGAGAGTACACTCCATGTGTACTCTTTCCAATCCACACTAAGCCACGCGTCACCCTTACTACACACTTCCCAACTACCAATACATCCTAGTTCACAACACTACTACACAACACACTACACAAGTTTACGTACATGACCACACTACACATCGAACTCCACAACACAGCACAACCCACAACCAGTTTCACAATAAAGCTAAAGTGGAAAAGGGAAAGAGAGTTATGCCATCGTGAGGATAACCCATGCATCACATTGTTGTCCGGCACAACCCTGTGGCGTCAGAAGCCACTGGCTTGTCTAGTGATTGTTTTGTCATGGTCAATGCCATGACCTTACAACAGGACTATTTTGAAGATCAGATCTAGGATTTTAGCGGGTATATCTGGGTTATGCGAGGGTGGCTGACATGGTGGGGAGTTCGTGGGTGGTGGTGGTGGAAGGGTCGTACGTGGCATCTAAAGCCATGTACAATGGCGGTTAGCCACGTATGATGGTTGTTTGAGGTGTTTGGGCATTGGGATGGCTAGGGGAAACTCAAGGTGGCATCGTGGTGGTTTTGTGGTGGCTAAAGGCTTTTTACGATGGCAAAGGTTAAGGCCGTGGGTCTCAACTATGGAAATGGAGAGGGAGAGCTAAGGGAGGCATGGCTGAGCATGGAGGGCTTGACGAAGGTGTGGTGGAGCGGTAGTGGCGAGGGGGAGTTGGCACTGTGGCCTACGGCGGCAGATTTGGTCGCAAGGTGGAGGAGAAGCCGTGTGATAGTGACTGTGCGTGTGGAGGCTAGGGGGCTTGGTTGGGCATGGGGATGCTAGAGGTAGGTCGTGAGTGGTTCAGTGTGGTGGTGGGTGGCTGCTTAAGGCGGTGGCATGGTCGAAACTGAGAGAGAGGGAAATGGGTTTCTTAGGCTATGTTGAGGTAGATCGAGAAGGAGAGGGAGAGGCGTGGCTATCGATGGAAGGTGGCCAGGGGTGCTCGTTGGTGGCTGGAAGTGGTGGCAGTGGTTGCGGTAGGAGTAGCAAGAGGGAGAAACCGTGGTGGCAGTGGTTGCTCGCGTGCGACTGAGGAAGGAGCTGCCAAGGGCTACGTGTGATGGCCCCAGATTCTGCTTGTAATTGGACGGACGTCTGAAGCGTTAGGACATACAACACAAGGTTACCTACCCCCGTTCATGACATATAAGATGCAATGTTTCTAATATGCATATAGTATTATGCAATATTCATAACAGATAATTTTTTTTTTCTCGAGCAATACTATGCACCAAACTTATAATATCCCAAATAGTTAAAACATAATTCATGCATACTTAACAAAATAAATATCTACGATTACAGCACGGGTCTCAGAAGACTGTAATCTCAAAACAATAGAGACCTGGCTCCATAATTAAAATGCCAAAGTACATTATTGGGCTAATTTGTTGAGCAACTCGCGTAACTCGACTAACGATGCCGGAATACTATCCAAAGACCTAAGTATGGAGGCTATAGCTCTGTGTTGCATCTACAAATTCTAGTCAACATCCTCCAATCTGCTAGTGTCTGCTCTTGTTCCGATCCTGACACATCACCTACCATTCGGGAGGAATGGTAGTTGGGACTACTACGGTGAGATTTGATTACAAATCTTAGCAAGCTAACAGGAAACTTCCACATAGGTTAATAATGTATGCATGGAAGTAAAAGTATGAATGCATAATCAAAGTCATAAGTAAGCATAGCATAACTTGACATATAACATGGCATAAATGACATAATTCAAACTGAAACTAAAACTTAGCTTGACATGACATGGCATGTAAGTGAACTTAAAACCTAACATGGACTAACAATATAGCATGAACGTGAACTTGAAACATAACATGGACTTAAAATATAACATGAACGTGAACATACATCATTTGAACATGAACTTGAATATAATATCAACCTGAGCACAACATAACATAAACGTGAACTTGAAACATAACGTGAATGTGAACATGACATAACATGAACGTGAACTTGAATGTGAATATAACATGACATAAACATGAACTTGAAACATATTCTTGTCTCTTGGGGTCACCATGATTGAGTAATCTTATCTCATGGGGTTACCATGATTGTGTATTCTTATCTTATGGGGTTACCATGATTGACATGAATTTGACATGAACGTAAACTTGAACATAACATAACGTAAAACATGACTTGAATGTGAAATACATAAACATGGAATCTTATTCAATAGAGTTAATTAAAAAAAGTGACCATACGGGTGTTACACGGGTCCCCTTGAGCTGTGTTTACCTGCTGATTACCGCATAACAACACATATATCTATACCAACTGTCAATGCATTAATACGTATGCCACAATTGTTATGGTCCCATATATTCTACGTGTCACAATTGCTGTCTCACATAGTGTATGCTCCACAGTTGTTGTGGCCTCATGAATTGTTTGCGCCACACTTACTGTGGACACACGTAACATAAAGTGTGGCTCCATCAACGTTAGTGCTTGGCGCACTCCAGTGACCAGCTAGTTAAACCCCATTCGCAACCTATTAACTTTACTTCGTCAACCCATGAAATTTCACACCTATTTAGACACTTCAGAGTGAACAAAGGTGTTCCACTAAGATATTACCCCATCCTAGCGCTTAAGATCGTAATTGACATGAATAACTTAATAGAACTGTTCTCGAGATACACAAACTATATTTGAGACGAGATGACATGAATACGAAAAGACAGAAGTCTTGATGTAGCATAACATGACATGAACGTAAGATGACAAACATGACATACTTTGAGACATAAATCTAACAAAAAATATTTCATAACATGGCATACATGTAACAGACAATATTTTGTGACATGGCATAATATGTAATAGACAATATTTCGTAACATGGCAAAACATGTGACAGTGAATATTATGTGACATGGTATACATGTAACAGATGGCATACGTAATGTGACATACTTACAACAGATCATGTGATAGAATATATAATGTAACAGATAAGATTTTCATGATAGAATAATTCGTGTAATAGATAAACATGTGATGACATGACATGGCATGGCATATATAACAACATATGAACATAAACTGTAATTCCCTTACCCATCACACATACATAGTAAACTGATAGTAAGTTAATAGCTAACTTACATCGATCGTCGCATTCTAAAAGAATAAAGCGCGAAACACAAGGAACTGTAAGAGGGTATTCTAAAAGTTAGAAATTTAATTTATAACAACTAGAAAAGTGAAAAGGGATAAATTAGAATAAAATTATCATTTTACCCTCCACATATGAGAAAATAACTATTTTACCCCTAACTTAAAGATTTCACATCCTAACTCCAAAAATTACCAAAATTTACATTTCCCTTGTAAATTTTGTCCTAAATTTAAATATTAACTCAAAAAAATTTAAAACCATTTACAACTATGGAAAACTCACAATGGCCGAAACATTCATAGGTCATTTCTCTTGATTTTGGTTACAATTTCTTCCATATTCAAAACCCATGATTAAACCAAAATTTTGCAACAAAGATCTTCCTATCTTAAGTTTAAAAACACACTTAAAATATCCATTAAGAAAAAGATAATCATCAACACCAAACTTTTATAAAAAGACTCAAATTTTTTAACAAAAAGTAAACCCATGAATCACAAGTTTTGACCTTAATAAAAACATCTCCAAGAATTCTAAAAAATCAAATCTTACTTCTAACACATTCATAACATCATCCTAAGATCAACCATTTTTAAATCATCAAACAAAAGCCACCAAAAATCACAAAACAACACTCGGAATTTTTGGTTTTAAACTTAGTCCAAAATATAAACTTTTCTCTCCATTAACTTTGATCAATCTCTTGATCCATGGCTTAAAGACATGTGATCTTCAAATTAAAACATCTCATAGTTTAAAAATGTGTCCTAAACAAGATCCAACCATCAAACTTAAAGTCACAAGACTAAAATTCAACAAAGCATGGATCTAACCAAAAAAATAAAATCTTAGGCCAAACTCCTCTTGCATAGAAAATCATATCTTTAAAACTAATACTAAATATCTTCAAAATAACATCCTAACATGTATATAAGAGGGTTAGAATCATCATATAAAATATCAAAGCTTTTGGAATAAGATCAAACCACGAAATATTCAAACTTTTACAAAACAAAAACTGTTTTTTCACTTCCAATTTTCAAGTTTATAGATCTAAGGAAATCTATTATCAAAAGCTTTATCCATCCAACAAAACCTCAATGAACATTCCTAAACACATGCTTACAACATTCCATAAAATTTTCGGACCAAGATATGTCCATTACCTTGGTCAACAATTTCAAAACATATCATACTCTCCAGTTTCACACCCAGAATGACATTTCCATGGTTAAAAATACTTTTGACTGATCCAATGAGTATGGAATGAGACTAATAAGATATCCACGAAAACTAGACTCAAAGACGAACAAATTTTATGAGGATTCATCATGAGAAAATAGCCTAAAAAGGGTAAAATGGCCATGCAAAAAGCCCCAGAAATTTACCCGAGAGAGCTCTCTTTTATTTTTCTCTAAGAATGGAGGGAAGAAGTTGTAACGCCCCGGTCCTGTAGGGATCGAAGAGTTACTTCCTATAACTTAAAACTCATAATTCATCAATATATTTATAGACTCCAAAATATAACGTCGTCAAAAAGCTACAAAATCTCTTAATAAAATACTCAACTTCTCAGAAATCTTCTATGAGTAATCCACTATGCTTAAATAATCATCTCACCGATGCTCCAAAATCCTGATCCTTAGCTGGACTATTCAAAAATCATCTGAAAAATAATTGGAGATAAGGGGTGAGTTATCAACAACTCAGTAAATAGAGGACATATACTAATGTATAAACATGAGCATTTTCACAGAGTTCAGAATGTAGAAACAAAACATTTCAGTAGCAATATGCAAATCTTAAATATACATATTATTAGAAAATCAGAGTGACTTTTTAAATATTTCATATTCAGAAACCAACTTTTCATATTCAAAGACTCCTTTGGCACAACATGATTGAACATCTTCGTCTTATCATATCATATCAGAGCATCATATCAGAACAAAGACCATGTTTAACCCCCGTGATAGGGTTGTGCATCCTGCGAAAAGCCAAGCAGAATATAAATCACCGTGTTACCAAAGCGATTGCACTCAGAACAGAAAATCACTATTATATCCTGTGGTGGACCAGAGGTCACTATTATCTCTCGTGACAGGGCCAGAGGTCACTATTATATCCCGTGACAGGGCCAGAGGTCACTATTATATCCCGTGACAGGGCCACATATCAGAGCAAAACAGAATCAGAATCACCATATTAGAGTCAGATTCAGAGTCAGAACAGAATCAGAAAGTTATGCCAAAGGTTTTTCAGATGCCACATAATATCAAAACAGAGTATTGATATTCAGATCATTTCACATTTTCCAAAACAGATTCAGAACATCTTTACATCACATGCGAAATTTATCAAATTTTCATCTTCACTTATTTGTCTCAGTTCAGTAACAGAATGTCAAAAATAAGCTCATGTCTACACCAGTCATGACAGAAAATACTTTCTTCTTAAACAGAATCTCATAAGTAATGCAGAACAAATATCTGAGATTGTTTTCAGATTTCTTTTCATAACAAAACATGCAGATTTTCCAAAAAGGACCTCAGTTCATTTTATTTTATGCAAAGTCTAGCATAGGAACTCCGCTTACCTGGACTTCTTAGCTTTTCAGAATTTTTCTAAAAAATGCCGAACAAATATTAATCGTCACCTATAAAATAATCACGTAACTTCCATAAATTTTCAATTACTCACATTTCGATAATCAATCCTACGCTTCTAAAATAGCCTATCAAATTCCTCAAAACTTAAAATCCTCATAACCTTAAAATATGATCATTTTCTAAGACCATCAATATTCACTTAATCGAATTCGCACTGAAGAAGAAAAAAATATCAAAAAAGTATTATGATAAATATAGAACTCAATAAAAAATTAATATTCAAAATATCTAAAATACCAACAATATTTTATAAATAAAAAGAATACACTAGTTACTAAACTTTTCCTAAAATAGTTCATGAAAAACTCACCTCATATGAAAAAAATAGATTTACTTCTTTTAACAAACAATATTATTAAAAATACAATATAATGTTTATTGAAACTTAAAACAAGATCCTATTTAAATACAAACTCAACACAAAAAAAAAACTTCTCAGTCGAAAATTCAAACCGTGAACTTTCCTAATATATATTAGGTTAAAACTAGTAAGTGCCCAAGTTAAAACTTTACTTATAAATATACACACATATACATATATATATATCTATATAAATATATATAAACACCCTAAATGTAAAACAAACAATAAACGTACAATAGAATAAAAGAAAAACATGCAGCGGCGGCAGAGACTCACCGAGATGATGAAGTGCGACGGCGCGGTGTACGACGGGAGGTGGTGCACTCGGTGGCTATGCACTGAACGAGAGAGAGAGAGAGAGAGAGAGAGAGAGAGAGAGAGAGAGATGCACGGTGAGAGAGAGCTTACGGGAGAGTAAACCAACATGAGAGACAAAACAGAGAGGGAGATACCGTGCGGCTGGGTGCCAAGAGGCGGACCTGGGGTGACGGAAAACTTCACCGGCGGTTTCTGGAGCCGCAACGTGAAGGAGCTCACGGTGGTTAAAGGTTGCAATGGCTCACGGTAGGAGGAGAAACATCCTCTATTTCGGGAGTGAAAAACAGAGGCTTGCGGGATGGCTATCGAAGGCTACACTGGTGGGGGGTCTCGGTGGCGGCGTATGGCAGTGTTGAGGAGGTGCAAGCGGCGACTTGACTTCCTTGGGAGGCTGCGTTTTTCCAGGAGACGGTTGGGTAAAACCGTGAAGATGCAGGATGGCTTTTGGCCGTGCGTGGGCGAGTCTCTTGCAGTGCGATCCGCGTGCTCAGCGTCTCACGTGGTGCAATGGTTGCCCGCGGTTGCTGACCTCCTTGTATGAGCGGAACGCTCTCACGGTAATGGCATGCTGCTGCGGGTGAGGCTGAGACGGACGCGATGGCGCACAGAGAGGCATTGAGCCTAGGTGAAGGACGCTAACAGTCGCGTCGGTTTTACGTACTTGGAAAGGGAGGTTGGCGCCGAACTAGGAGGGGCTGCACGATGGTAATCTCTGGAGGCTGGATGCAGCGAGGATACAAGGCAGTTTAGAAGGTCTGGATGAAAGTGTAAAATTATACGGGTGCTAAGAAAAACCCTAGAGAAAGAAAAGAGATAGATGTGCACCGTGTAGTGTCGTGCATGGGGGGAAAAAAAAAGAAAAGAAAAAGAAAAAAAATAAAACAATAACAATTAAAGTCCAACAACAAAAATTATTCATTAAAGCAAAAAGTAAATTTAAAAACAAACACTAATTAATATCACCAAAGCACATCAAAATAAATTTCACAACTTAAAAATTATAAAATAAATCCAACGAGAAAAATTCGATAAATTTTTAAAACAAAAACAATAATATTTAAATTAATTAAAAAAAATCTTCCGCATAAAATAAATAAATACGCTAAAATACGAGGTATTACAGAAGTGATAGATGGAGAGAAGTATCTTGCATGACTTTAGACTCCTGGAGGGGGAAGTTATGGGTTTGAAAGACCCTTAATTGGAGTTGGTTATGTGACATAAAGTGGAGAGTAATGAGGGCAAAGGACTGTCTGCAACAGTTGTGAGAGATAGAGGTTGATGGAGTGGACTTCTCTTTCACATCAAGGCACTATTGGGTGCAGCCAATGGCAGTGGATGGTTTGCCATGTAGGGGAGGAAACTTCTTTAAGAAGCTTTGCCAAGATGGCCAAATTTGTGGGCCTTGGTGGGCTCCAACCAAGTGGGCTTCAATTTGGAGTTTAAAGGGGGTTTCGTTAGGGTTTGAGATGCTATCAAGCCCAAAACTAATTTTTCATGGCTCAATCAAATTTTCAAGGTTTAAAAGATTGGATAATGATATCATAACAAAGGTTTGATTAATTAATAGTATGTGGAAGTGATTTAATCAAGTGATTAAACGAAATATTAGAAATCGGATTAAAAAGGGTTTAGAGGTCAACTTTAGGGTTTGGAAAACCGTTTAGGGTATCGGTTTCAACCAAAATTTTGGGGTTTCAATTGGATCCCAACCATTTCGGTTTTTCTAAGATTGAAACCCTCTTTGGTCTGGCACAATGTGGTTGATCAGATGAAACAAAGGTTTGCTTAGGTGGCATGATCTCACACCTTGATTTCCTTCACAAATCTATCTAATGGTTCCTTTTTGTGCTAAGTGTCTAATATTATTCACTATGTGTGGTTAAGATCTTGTCGAGTGTCCAAATAAAACTTATCTAACCTAATTTGGACATTTCACACTGTGATTTTGAAAATACTACACTGATTGCGCTTATCGAGATTACTATTCACTCCAAAAAAATACATAATAAACTTAGTACTAAAAAAGTCTAAATATTCCTATTAACCTATAGTGAAAATCGTTTACCGAAATTCAACCCCGAAGTGTCCCTAAAAATAATTTCACAATTTCGAACAAGCGTTTCGTTTGGAATTATGAAAATTGACTATTGCTCCATAAAATCCCAAATAATCACCTGAGTCTAATGGCGTAGACCAAAACACATTTTGACACTTCTAACTACCTTAAATAATTAAACTCATATTTCTAGCACCATAGTGAGTGATAACAGTGACTGTGTTGACAGACTAAAACCTATGCGATTGATCGATTTGTAAAAACTTATGAGGTTTTCACGAGGCTCCTAAAGTCCATAGAAATTCCACCAGAAAGTTTTTAGCAGACTGTTACACTATGACGGTGGGGTTTGGTCGCCAGCATGAGAGGAAGCCTATGAGGTGGTTGGTGACACTACAGGGTGGTGCACGGTGGCACTGGGTGGGGTTTCTTCGAAAAGCCGTATGGGTAAGGTTGAGGCCATCGGGTGTGTGAGCTGAGGGAGTTAGGGTTTTAATCCCAACCTTTTATTTTGGGGTCTTCAAAATGGTCTAGGGATGGGTTTTAAATATTGATTTGAAAATGTTTAAATCTTGACTTAACTGAAACACTGAGAGTAATTAAGATAGAATATAATTTAACTTAACATTAGCTTATAAAATATAATATCTTATCATTTAATAAATGATGAAGTTTTGTTAATTACTTTTAAAAGAATAAGGTCAAAAAATTAATTAGATTTTTCAATATAATTTAAATCCCATAATATTTTAAATAACTAAAATCATTTAGATAAAATGATTTTCTATAATTATAATATTTTTGGAGCTCTTGAAAAATATTACAATTGTCTTACTTAAAAATTAGGCTTGATCCGATAACACTGGAAATACCCTATATAAATATTTTTAGGATATTTAAAAATCAACTGCTATCTTTAAAAACATTGGGCATACGCTAAAAATCAACTGCTATCTTTAAAAAAAATGTCTTCGAGATTCGGCATGTACAACGAGACTCATGACCATTCAAGAGAGAAATGAGCGGGATGTTACAGATCATCCCTATTGTTTTTTAAAAATGGTTGAGACTACTTTATGTTCTAAAAGTTTACAGCAACAACACATTATTTTTTTTTTTTTCTGTTTTTGGGGAATGGTTACAATTTATTGTTTGAGTAGGTGCAAGTTTAGAAAGAGTACATAAAGGTTCTTCATAATCTTTTAGGTGCAAGTTTCGAAAGAATTGCTTCAAGAGTAAAATTCACATTTACGATAGTCATGATACCATACTGAAAGAGTACAACTCTTTATCAATGTATTGTTATATACCCTTTCATTCAGAAAAATTTCACGTTCTTATGAATTTAGTTGCTTCACCACTTTCTCATGAATTGGCCCAGTTTTAGAGAAAATGGAAGAAAGCAAGTCAATGTCCTCTCCCTCAACCAAAATACCATCTTGGGATGGGTGTGGTGGGCTCACAAAAATTCGAAAGTACTTGCATCAGTCAGAAACATTTCTTTTGCAGGCTGAAGAATTTAGTTGTTATTTTTCTGTCATTTTTCTTCTCAACCTGAAATTATACACAATATGTTATAAAACACTCTTCAATTCCAAATGTTCCATAGAAATTTCAGCTCCTGAGCTTGTACTTGGAATGTCTGCTGGAAAAGTAACAATGGGGGAAACATTCACCCAACTCTTCCATCTCTACCGATCTCCTAATGATCCAACATTTTTCTATATGTAATTCAAATTATTCCATACATCTTACAATATGTTATAAGTATGCCATATGTCTTATGCAATACATTAATGAAAGAAAATGGGCTTTACTTATAAAAAAATATTGAAAGAAAAACAGCTTCAACTAATTTAGTTCAAGAACTTATCAAACACTTGGACAATTTCAACCAATCACACAAACATTTAATCTGTGATGTCCAACTAGTAAGCAAGTTGCAAGAAGATCGGTGGATCATTCTAGTATGCATAATTTGCTACACAATACTGTAATACCAGTGTGGAACAATTCGGAAAATAGAACTTAATGGTTTCACATATTGTAATTCATCTACGAGGGTATATATGAGAACTATGAGTTGAGAAATTGCAGTTTATGAATTCCATATTTTCAGAGGCTAGTTAGATTACGCATTATTTTTAGTATATTATCTTTCTTCTCCATCTGCTTAAACAAGGGGCAGTGTTTGATAAACAACTTCGATATTCTAGAGTCTGCTGCAAAGTCTTCTTGTCCTTGGACAGATTATGGAAAGACATTACACTCTGTCCAGCTAGCAAGCATGCAATAGATTTGTGTGTGTATCACTTATCTTTTAAGAACAAAATGGCTTTGTGGCGACTGACTTAAAATAACTGTGAAAGGAATAACCTTAAGGAATGATAATGGAGTCACTAAACCCTGGGGCATCAGTTCATTTCATTGCAAAGAAAATTTGGGTGTGTATAAGCATGCTTGCTGAAAATTTCATCCTGGTATCACAGAACAAACCTAGAAGATTGATGAAAAAATAGATGGATAGATGACAAGCCTCACTAGAGAATGGGATGGTATTGTACTGCACCATGTCTAGATCTATTACAATTGAAGAATCATGTCGATTTATTGAAATTGAGATGTGATAAATTCCATCCATGCTGTTATTTTTAACTAACTTGAAATGTGGTTCTAATATTTTGGTTTTCTTAGGGGGTGGGGGTTGTTTTCACATGATTAAGGGTAAATGCATTGTCTCATTAATATTTTATCCATAAAATACTAAAACACCACTATAGGTATGAGATTGGCATCAATGAAAAGGATCCATATAGCAGATCTTTTGGTCCCGTTCATATTTTTCATGAAACAGAAACGTGCTTTGTTGTATCGAGCATAGTGCATAGGCATTTGGAACATTGAAGCTAGATGTAATTCCTTCCCACCCTGCCCTCCACTAGGGACATATAAGCAATTGACACTCCTTGCATGACTCCTTCATTTGGGTGCCCAACAGTAGGGTTACATGAGTGCTCCATTGTGTCCTCTGCTGACCCTAAAATATGACATGCAGAATGGAGAATCGAAGACAAAGCCATGTCTGACCTCTCTCTCTCTCTCAAGTGTTAAATAATTTTCCTAAATTTTTTCTTTAAACTTCTTTAATTTTCACAACTCAGTATTTTCAAGTTTCTAGAACAATATATAGCTTAAATGCGACATTCCAACTTCAAGTTGTAGCAAGGCTAGGCTATAATTAATCTGTTAGAAATTCAACATATTGTTAGAAATCTGCTGGAATTTGTCTCCTATAATTTACTTTGGAATGAAAAACATTTTCCCCTATAATTTAAGTTGGAATGCAAAACCATATGCCCCTGTTTTTAGTGTTTTGTTACTTAAATTTTTTGCTGGACTTGAACAATTTTTGAAGTAAAACTCTTGGGGTCCTGATTATCTTAACAAAGTTTTTAACGTCAATAGATACCTTTATGTCACATTTGGAGTCATATTCTTAAATAAAGCCTGACTAGGTATCATATTCTATTATAATCATTGGTTATAATGGAATACTTCTATGCATAGAGTATTGATTCCTTAAGCAATAGAGATAAAACTTTGATAAAAAGATACCTAGTTGGTAGAATATATTTTTATATGTTGGGTGCTTCAGTTACTATTCAAAACCACATTATGAAGATGTGAATATACTCTTATGCTTTACTAGTTAAGGCCATTAATCCAACTTTACTCAATTACTCCTGAATGATTGAGATTTTGCATTGAAAGTTGACTAGTGCTTTCGCCAAATCATGTAAACTCTCACCTAAACTGTGTACTTTGGTAAGGACCAAAGTACATATTGAGCCATGCTGTTTGTTTTAGAAATTTTTTATATTATCAAATGAGGGCCAATTTCACATATTTTATGGCATTGATGTTCAGATGGACAAGACGTAGATGCATATTGAAGATATATTTGGATCCAACAAATATGCATCAGGGGTTAACCATTTTATTACTATGGCTCAGGCACATGCACCTGAAGGCAATGGCATTAGGTGTCGTTGTCACATATGTTGCAATATGTTCTTCCAACCAATAAATGTGGTCGAGGATCATTTGTTTATTATAGGGATTGATCCTTCTTATAAGGCCTAGATATTTCATGGCGAGGATTATACTTTTTCCCTCAATTCCTCAGAAGATGGTGAATCTACGTGCTTGGTGACTATATTGATTATATGGATGACATGCAAGCTATGGCAAACATGGATCATTCTCAAAGACCTACTGATGGGGAGACGGGAAAAACTCCTTGGGCTAAATTGTTAGAAGATGCAAAACATCCACTTTATCCATCATGTGTAAAGTTTTCCAAGCTATCATTTATCGTAAAGTTGCTTCATATCAAGATAGTTGGTGGTTGGAGGGTAAAGTTATTCAACATGGTTATCAAGCTCTTGAAATCTGCAATGTCCTAATGCTTTTCTCCCAAATTCATATAATGAGGCACACCGATGGGAATGTGGCCTTGGGTTTAGTTACACCAAGATAGATACTTCTTGAACGATTACTTATTGTTTTGGAAAGAAAATTCTAACAAAGTGCCCTCATTGCCACACTCTCAGGTGGGTGTCAAGCACTAATAAGCAAAAGACGGCTCCACAAAAAGTGCTGAGATATTTTCCTTTGAAACCAAGGTTGCAAAGACAATTTGTCTCAAAGAAGATTGCGGATGCAATGAGCTGACATGGAAATGATTGAGTCAATGATGCTAATTTCATGAGGCACCCTGTAGATTCGAAGGTATGGAAAATTTTTGACACACAAAATACGAGTTTTGCACTTGATTCTCGTAATGTGAGGCTTGGTTTAGTGAGTGATGGTTTTAACCCATATAACAATATGAGTAAACCTTATAGCATATGGCAGCTGATACTCGTGTCTTATAACTTGCCCCCTTGGTCATGCATGAAAGATTCATACTTCATGCTAGCCATGCTAATTCTTGGCCCAAAATCACCTGGTAACGATATCGGTGTTTACTTGAATCCTTTAATTGATGAATTGAAGAGTTGTGGGAAAATGGTGTTGATACTTACGATGCATCTGAAGAGCATTGGTTTCGATTACATGCAGCACTATTTTGGACCATCAATGACTTCCTAGCTTATGCTAATCTTTTTGGGTGGAGCACAAAGGGAAAGATGGCATGTCCTACATGCAATGTTGATACGGATTCATTGTGGTTGGCCTATGGGTGAAAGCATTGTTACATGGGTCATCATCGATGGTTGTTGCTAGGGCACAAGTGGAGATCTAGAAAAGGTGATTTTAATGGTAAACCTGTCACAACCCCGTCCCGGGAAGGTTGAGATCGTGATGTACATACCTATCCTTTACTTCCTTTTCTTTCCATTTTTTTTCTAATAACATGCGATCGGTATGGACATGACACACGTGTACTCTAAATTTTTCGTTTAAAAAAGGGAACATTCTATTCGAACATTTATCATAAACGACTCTCAGAGTCCATATGTTCATAAAAACATAACCCATCATCCATAAACATAACTGTTCTAGTTAGGGAAGATTCTATGCTTCTGCCTCTCCATCTGCAATAATGTCTTGCTCCCCAGCCTTTTTGTCATTACCTGGACATTTAAAACATTTAAAATGAAAATGAATCAAATACTCAGTACGTAGTACACCATGCAGTGAACATACTAGGCATATATTCTTTTCTTTCGAAAACATGCATACATAAACATTTTAGCTAATTCTTGATAATACTTTCATGCATAATAGTTTAAGAAATAAGTCATACTTTTATGCATAAACATTCTAAGAAATGAATGATATGAACCCGCGGGAATGAATTCCCTTGAACCCACAATCAATTTGAAAACTCCCCAAGAAAGCCAAAATCAAGTCAAGGATGGAGAATCTAGACCCGATGAGAACTCGTTTCAAGAACCTAGATTATATAAAAATCTAGACCCGTTGAAGAACCTGTCTCAAGAACCCAGATTACAAAGGAGGAACGCCACAAAGGTTGTGATTTGCCTTTGAAAAGTTCAAGAGTTCAATCAAGAACAAGAGGAGAAAACTCAACTCACAAATAAAATTCAATATTGTCTAACCCCTCAAATGAGGCTACAAAGAGGTTTTAAACCCAAACCTAATCAAAACCCTAGCCAAAATAAATCCCCTTTTACCCAAAATTACCCTTGATGAACAGTACCGGCTACAGTACGCGTGGCTACAGTAACCCCTACAATAAATTGATGAAACCCTAGTTCCTAAAATAACTATCCAAATAAGCCCTTGGCCAAAATTTAAGGCCTTCCCCAAAACATAGTTCATAAGAAATAAGACATGTGAGCCAAGCATCTTCAAGCCCACTTATTCTAAACTAATAAAATAAATCAATTAACCAAATTAGAAGCCTCCAATAACAATAGGCCGAATCTCTAAGTCATGTCTTCCACAGCTTGAATCAAGTGAATCAAAACTGGTTCTTCTTCTTTCAGACCCATCTTCAATGTTGGGCTCTTCCTGGCTTCATCCCAAGTGGATTGCACCAATCCTTGCATTGCTTCCTTGATCTTCTTGGCCCTTGATCTTGTAATTGGCCCATCTGGAACTTGCAAAGGATCTTTAAGAGTATGCCCACTTTGGTTCCTATCAACTATGCTTTCGTGCATAAACATTTTAAGAAATAATCATACTTTCATGTTTCACTTTCTTTGGCTAGTACATACTATTACGCCCCGTGTGTTGGGGTTAGCGATCTTCCTTTGGAGCTAGATTCCACCTGTGCACTACCAGTACTACTTACCTGGCATTGCAATCTGCCCATTCCTTTGGTACCCTTTTCATTCATATGGCCATTACATATTTTCATACATTAAAGCATTCATTCATTCAGTCCTTTCTTTCATTCACTCATTTCAGTCATTTTCATCATTTAATAGTTCATTCATGGAAAAAGTAATTTAAAAGCATGAACTTAAACATCATCTCTTCATTTAACTGTGCATTCATGAAAAATCATCATTTTAAAAGCATGAGCTTAAACATCTTTTTTCATGGCATCCATAAAGCATCATTCCATGGGAACAATTTAACATTAGTTAATAGGGACAATTTAACATCAGTTCATAGGGACATCTTAAAACGTTCATTCGCGTCATTTAAAGCATCAATTCATAGAGACATTTTAAAACACTTTCTTCACGTCATTTAAAAGCATAAGTTCATAGGGGCATTTTAAAACTCATTTAAAGTATCACTTGAAACATAAGGCATGAGACATTCATTTCCTTTCCTTTGCAATCAAAACATTTTTATCATCTTTCTTACTTCGATGCACATGTATTTTTATGAAAAAGATACATTTTCATACTATACTACATATTGGAATAGTCAATAAGTTTATTGAGAGAGCATGTATGGAAACCTCATGACTTAGAACCTACGTGCATGCATTACCCTATACACATACACACAATTATAATCGATAGGGTGCTTAACAGGGGCTATCAAGAAAGGGCTTGTACATACTATATTCATTTACTCTTTTCTTTAGAAGAACATTTGCAATAAGAGACAGAGACATTCTTTCATAAAGAGAACTTGGTGTAAGAAACATGGTCATAGCTACTTACCTCTCTTCTCCTCGATACTTCCATCATCAATATAAGTCATATTCCAATAAATATCATAAGCGTGTTAATACTCATACAATATTATTTAGCCCTCCCTTTTAAAAGAGAAAGCCACGATATTACAATCTAACGTCCATCCTATGCTTAGCATTAACCCCAATGACTAATCCTCACCTCGACTAACAAGAGAATAATTTAAATATTAACACATGCTAGTTGTCCATGCAAATGCTATTTTAAAGGCTTACATGAAAAGTAGTTAAGAATTCGTAGGCTTTAAGCAATGTTTCTTTGGTTCAAGCTCACTTTGGGTTAGGACATTAGGAGATAAAATCTGGAATTCTCGACAATGGGCTTTAAAATAGATTTATGCATCTCAAGTAGGCTAACAAGCTTAGAAAACATGCATTTTAATCAACTTGTAGTCCCTCATTATAAAAAGGTTAGCTTATCGATATTTTGGACTCTTGGGTTAGGTAGCATTTAACCAAACGAGGAACAACATAAGTGGGCTATTTTTATGGCATGACATGGACTTAGGAGTACTTGGACAGCTTTGCATATCATAATATACCAAGCACAATTAATCTCTTATATCTAGATTAAGCTAAGCTATAACCTATTCACATAAGTAATATATTAATTAGTTTAGATAAAACCTCCCATTAAAATTAAAGTAGCATAATGTATAGCAAAGTTACCCATTAAGAAACTTTAAAACCTTTAAACACTCAGGCTTATGATTTACTCACTTAATGCCTCTTAAAAGCACTATATAAAATTACGGAACCCAAGCAAAACTTGTAAACTGAACCTCTAGCATCCTAAAAATAGATTATCAACCAAACCTCAACACAAGGCACATAATACCAACGTATATAATTTAAAATCACTTTAGTCATCACTTATGATTAAACCAAGTTTAATAACAACATAGTATTTTCAAAATATAGGAAAATACATAGCAAAACAACTATAATACCATTCGGTTTGGGCCAAAAGTAGGGCATACATATTTATTTGCAACATAGGAAATTAACTACATCAAAACACAAGCTAAACAACTTAGTTGGCTTCCAAAATCATATTAAAAATAAATGAGTCAAATTAGGATTTTTGCCTTAAGTTCTTAGCTCCTTTCAAAACACAAATGGAAGACCAAATAGAGGTATAGCCATGTGGATGAAGAGCAAAATGATATCACTATTTTAAACCCCAAAACTGAAACATAAAGATCATCAAAGAAAAACCCACTTGATTAAACCATGACTAAATTCGAAATACACAAAGGAGAAGGATTAGGAGTACTCTTACCTTGCTATGGAGTCATAAGCTTGAAGATGATGAGAGGAGTTGGTTTCTTGAAGAACAAAAGAGAGGAGAAGAAGAGAGGGTTGGCTTTAGCTTGCGTGGAAAGGGAGTGGAATTTTTATTTTGGGTGAGGGTCGACGGTATGGGGGATAGAAATACCTAGGATTAGTTTTTATTTGTTTTCATCTTTTCTCTTTTGTTGCCTTGGACGATAGGTGGAAGGAAAGTAAAGTCAATGGCTTCCTTAGAAGCTCATGGGTCAAAGGGCTTGATGGCTTGCTTTAGAAGCCTAAGGATGCAAAAGCTTATTGGCTTGTCCTAGAATCCTATGGGTGAAATTGTATAAAGGGCTTTAGTTGCTTGGTCAAAACTTATCACATAAGCTTAGAAGATAGATGGTGGAGATCTATCCACCTCAATGATGCATTTCACCTACCAATCCAATGGTAGAGAATAATTGGGCCATTTCCTAAATAAATAAAATTAAAGGGCTTAAGAGAAAATATTTCAAAATCTTAAAATAATACCCTTGATTTATTTTAATAAATCATATTTTTTAAATAAATAAAAATACTCATAAAATAAAATAATTAACAGTAATAAAAATCTTTATATCAAAATATTTAACTTAAGGAATTAATAAAATAAAGTAAGGACCTACGTAGTAGGACTTGGGTATTACAAAACCGGACAATCGGGAGGCACCTACACATTTTTCAGGACAAGCAATTATGAAACAATTGGCTGAGCTAGCAAATATACAGTTTGGTAAAGCTTCAAAGAAGAGGAATCGCACAACAGCTGAATTGAATTGAACCAAAAAAAGTATTTTTTTGAGCTTCCTTAATGGTCATCATTGGAATTGAATGATGAACGAATTACATTTACAACAAGATAGTGATCGTTATTCCATGAGGCTTGTATGCTACACATTAAATCAACATGAGAAAAGATCTTTCTGTGAGTGGTTATCAACTGTTAAGTTCCCTGATGGATTCACCTCAAATATTGCTCGATGTGTTAATGCTAGTGAATCCAAGATCATAGGCATGAAAAGTCATGATTGCCATATTTTCAAGCAAAGATTGCTCCCAATGTGATTGGTGGATATTTTACTGTTGAAGTTTGACAAGCATTGACTGAGTTAACTACTTTCTTCAAAGAACTCTATGCACGTGCAATAAAGATTGATGTCCTCCATCAACTATAAACTAACATCTCCATTATTCTTTGTAAGCTGGAAATGATATTCCCACCTACCATCTTTGATATAATGGTGCATCTCGCCATTCATTTACCACAAGAGCCATTACTTGTGAGACCGGTGCAATATAGGTGGATGTATCCTTTTGAGAGGTAGCTAGGAAAGTTCAAGCGTTATATAAAAAATAAAGCTCGTTTGGAAGGCTCAATTGTAGAGGCCTATATTTATGTTGAGTGCCTTACATTTTGCTCATTGTATCTCCATGACATTGAGACAGCATTTAATCGACAATGGAGCAGGAATTTTGTCTATTTTCTCACAAAAGGTTCGTCCGCTGGGATCGCCCACTGCTTAAAGAATAGATGAAGCACTTTTTGCAAAGGCCCGGTGGTATGTGCTCAACAATTTCCTTAAGATTGAACACTACCTAGAGTAGGTATAGTACTCTAACTTCAAGTTGGTCATCAGAAAAAAATTTCCTTTTTGAAATGTATTTTAATTAAATATTATTCATTTTTCATGCATATAGTCAGCATTATAACAAGATTAAAGAAGAAGGCTCCATCAATGTTGATCGTAGGCACCAAACCAAATTTCCCAACTGGTTCAAGAGCCATGTAAGTTTGCACATTATGAACCTTAATTCCATAACCTTTATGCTGCCCAAAAAAGGCATTTATTGCCATTTCTAAGCTAACTATTGGGTTCAATGTCGCCAAAAGGTTCGAGAATCGCACTCCTTGAATCCAAGTGAAATTAGTGATGAAGTTTACGCTCTAGCATGTCGATGAGATCCATTGGTTGGGTGATACAGTGGATGCATAACAAATGGCATTAGGTTCCACATGAAGGACTTTGAACAGCATCAACAGACTCAAAATAACGGGGTTCTTGTTAACGGAATACATTAGTCGAAGCCTATTGAGTTCTACGGTGTGTTGACTGATATTTTGGAATTATGCTATATGGGATGGCATCTTGTGTACTTGTTTAAATGTGATTGGTGGGATGCCGGTGATCATAATCGAGGCAAACGTGTAGGCGAACATCTGACAAGTGTGAATACAAAGAAAACATGGCATAAGGATGAGCCTTTTGCCCTTGCGTGTCAATGCTCACAAGTTTTTTACTTAAAAGACCCAAGTGTGGTAGAAAATTGGCAAGTGGTACAAAAGATAACCAATAGGAATGTGTACGACATTCCACCCATCCCAACAGTTGAGGGCGATTATGAGGACAACTCCGATGGTGATGCATACAAGTGGTGGATAATGTCAACCTTTTTAGTCCAGTGAATCAAAATGGTGTATGAAATGCATAGAGAGGATGCAGAACCATATGTAGTTAATGAGTTATGTATACCACATCATGCATGTCCTGGTGATGCCGAACATACTTTTATTGACGATGTTGGTGATAGTAACAAAGTAGAGGATGATTCCAGTAATGAACACTTGTTTGGAAATGAGGAAGACCTTCAATCAAATTCAGAAACAGACTCCTCTAACTATTGTCTGTATCTATGATTACTATTCACGTTGAATAATAAACATCTAAACAAATTCATATGCTCTTAAAACAAGTCCAACTATATATCTGAATAGATAGATGTGCACTTAGAAGTTTAAACTGGCCTTATTGCATATAGGACTAGGTATCATAAATTAGCATACTGCTTTAGGTTTTGCATAATGTTTCCATCAAACAAATTACCGTGTACCATATTTAGGTTGCTCTATAGTTTATATTCCTACATCAAGGTCCTAAAAATGGCTTGCATCTAGGCATGTCCCATGTATATGAGTTATGAGGTATTTGTGACCATTGCTGAGATATTTTTGTACAATTTCATCTCATAGTTAAGAAGCAAATAATATTGGGCTCAAAACTTGGCCAGAGTGCATCTTAAGGGAGGAAAAGAGTTGGATGGCATAAAGGTTTGGAAATATCTACAGCTTTGTACTTGTCTATGATTTACATCTAATTAAATTTGATTATTAGTGGCAAATAACTGGGAATAACTATGCAAATCCCATTTTCTATCTATATGGTACATAGGTTTGTAAACTCAGTCCAGCCATAAATGGGCATTAAAAATGGGATACCTTTGGGGGGTGTTTATTTATTTATTTGCAAGCTCCTCTATCAATGTATGATTTGGTTTTTTATTCTTGTATCTTAGAAATGTGATTGGTGGAATTTTTGGGTTATTGCTATTAAATGTGTAGAGGGTAAGAGCAAATGGGCTCATTAGTGCACTTTACAGACGAAATTAATCATACCATTGCAAAAGAAGAGAAGCATTAAGTGAATCCTTATTCCTGCCATATGTGATTGGTTACTAGGTTTGTGGTATACCATACTGCTTTATTTGTGAACCACTTGGTCATGATGCATTTACCTTAAATTTCAACCTCTACAATCTCTTCCTCAAGCTTTGCAGTTACTGTGATTAATCAGATACGATAGATTTATCCTCTTTGATCCCTTAAAACATCTTGGTCAGTTAGCACACACACACATACATACATACATACATACTTACTGATGCAGGGTGATGCTATGGTCTTATACAACTTCAGGTCATGATCATTGGAGATACAAACATGAGCATGTAGGAAATTTGGTAGAGTCATGATCATTGGTTATTGTTGCATGTACCAAACTTTATGTCATTCTTGGTGAAAGCCATCGCTTTTATAAAATTCATTGGTACCCCTTTTCTTTTAGAGTAATTATTGTAACTTTGGATCTGCAGGGCTTGACACCATTCAATCAGTTCAGAAAATTGCAGCAAAAAGACTAGCAAGAGCAACCCCTTCAAAGTGACACTGGATGAATCTACTAGAACTCATGCCCATTTGTTATTATTTCAAGTTGGGATTTGTTGTGCTAGCAAAAAATTGATTTTGGGAGATTTTTCATGATGGACCTCATGATGAATTCTTATTATGAGTAACATAAAGGTATCCCATTTCTTAAACTAACAGTTTTGTAAGAGATCTTTGAGATGGATGTAGTAGTTTATAAATAATCTGCTGTAATTGATGCTCAGTTGTTATTTTCTTGTAGAAAATTGAACTGGGGCCAACTACAATACTAATCAAACTCAAGGAAAACTCAGCCATGAACTATCAAAATAGATCAAAGTTTTGTATGAATGGCCAAATCAATTGGCCTTTGAGTGATCTGTATATTATATAGAAACTTTACAAGAGAACTATACATGGGAAGAAACTAATTGCCGAGTGATTCTAGCATTCTAGCCTTATAAGGAAACTATATATTCTGTCAATATGCTAACTGTACAAGCCTAAGTAAAGGAAGTAAATATAAATTAAGGAAAGAAGAATAGGAGGAAAAAAGATTGATTATGTCCATTGACAGCCCCCCTCAAATTGATGCCAGTTGATCAACAAGCATCAATTTGCTAGTTAAGAAGCAATGTTGATGGCGAGTGAGAGCTTTGGTGAAGATATCAGCAATTTGTAGTTCAGTGGAAACATGTGGAAGAGTGATAACACGAGCTTCAAATGCTTCACGGATAGAGTGACAGTCGACTTCAATATGCTTCGTGCGCTCATGATAGACAGGATTGGCCGTGATTTGAATAGCACTTGTATTATCAGCATGTAGAGGTGTAGGATCGGTCTCAGAAAAATCTAGCTTAGCAAGCAAACCTTGAAGCCAAATAATTTCAAAATAAGCTAGAGACATTGCCCGGTACTCAGATTCTGTAGATGACTTAGAGACTCTGTCTTGCTTCTTACTCTTCCAGGAGATCAATGCATCACCTAAGAACACACACCAACCAAGGATGGATCAACGTGTATCAGTACAACCGGCCCAATCAGCGTCGTTATAGGCAATAAGGCTAGGAGAATTGCCTGCAGGAAAGAATAAGCCACGAGCAGAAGAGCCCTGAACATAGTGTATGATCCTACGGACAGCAGCCAAATGAAGATGACGAGGGGTCTGAAGAAACTGGCTGACTTGTTGTAATGTAAAGGAAATGTCCAGTCTAGTAATGGGGAGATAGACAAGACTACCCACCAACTTCCGGTATAAACTGGGATCAACAAGTAAATCACCCTCCTCTTTGCGAAGCTTGGCATTCAATTCCATGGGAGTATCAACAGAAGTGGCCTCCTGTAGGCTAGCTGTAGCCACCAGGTCACTAGCATACTTATGTTGATTGAGTGAAATACCAGATGAACAACGATGCACCTCGAGACCAAGAAAATATGTGAGAGACCCAAGATCTTTCATATGAAATGACTCAGAGAGATGAGTCTTGAGCTGGCCAAGTAAAATAGAATCGGAACCAGTAATCACAATATCATCAACATAAACCAAAAGAACAACAATACCCATGTCTGATTTCTGAAGAAACAAAGAAGTGTCATACTTGCTCTGCTTGAATGAAAATTGTAATAAAGTGGTTCGAAATTTATCAAACCAGGCCCTTGGAGCTTGTTTGAGACCATAAAGGGAGTGACGAAGCTTACACACATGCGAAGTCGAAGAAGAAAACAATCCTGGGGGTGGCTTCATATAAATACACTATTTAAGATCTTCGTGAAGAAAAGCATTCTTGATATCCATCTGATGTAGTGGCCAATCATTGGAAACAACAAGAGCTAGAATCTTACGAACAGTAGTCATCTTAGCCACAGGAGCAGAGGTCTCTTCATAATTGACACCATATTCCTGATTATTCCCAAGTGCAACAAGCCGAGCTTTGTAACGATCCAAACTTCCATCAGATCGAACCTTAACTGAGTAAACCCATTTGCAACCCAGAGGAACAATTGTTGGAGGACATGGCTCAATGTCCTAGGTATGATTATCCTCTAGAGCAGCAATTTCTTCCTGCATAGCTTGTTGCCAACAGTCATACTTGGCAGCTTGTGAGTAGCATGTGGGAATATCAAAATTGGACAATGCAGCAGTAAGAGCTGAAATAGAGGGGCCAGAAGAAAACCCATACCTATCCGGAGGTACAGACACTCGAGGAGAGCGACGTACCAAGGGCTCTGGAGGTGCTGCAACTGACTGGTTCTGGAGCATGTTAGGATCAGATATTGATTGAGCCACGGGAAGAGACTGTGGGTGGGGGAGTCTCGTATACACAATACTTAGTTTAAAGCGAGAGCTAACATGATGAAGATTTCGGAATTGCTGCTCAAAGGAAGGGAGGACCACAGTAGAAGGAGAGGGCATAGAGGACACAGGAAAGAAATGTTGATTTTCAAAGAAAGTAACATTCCTAGAAATGCGTGTGCAATGTAAAGTAGGATCATAGCAAAACAATCCCTCTTGACACACATTATATCCCAAGAATGCACATCTAACAGATTGAGCAGATAATTTATGTCACTCATGAGGAGCTAAATGAACAAAGCATACACAACCAAATATACGGAGATTATCATAACTAGGTTGCTTACCAAATAAGGGGAAATAGGGAGACTCCATGTGTAGGACTTGGGAAGGTAAACGATTAATCAAATGATTAGCAGTTTTCAAAGCCTCAACCCAGAACATGGATGGAACAGAGGATTCTAACAAGAGAGTACGTACCACGTCAAGAAGATTGCGATTTTTGCGTTCGGCTACTCCATTCTGTTGGGGATAGTGGGACATGAACGTTGATGAATAATACCTTTAGAAGCCAATAATGCCTGAAACTCAGTAGACAAATATTCACCACCAGAATCTGTGCGTAATGTCTTAATAGTCGCAGAAAATTGATTGTCAACATATGCTAAAAATGCAGTAAAAGTACAAAAAACCTCAGATTTAGAACGAAGAAAATAAACCCAAGTAAATCTGCTATGATCATCAATGAAAGTTACATAGTATTTAAATTTCTCATGTGAACTAGCCGGGGAAGGTCCCCAAACATCACTATGGATAAGATCAAAGCAATGAGAAGCTCTACTAGCATGCAAAGGAAATGGAAGAGTTTTGCTTTTACCAAGATTACAAGAATCACACTCAAGAGATAAAGAAGAACGTTCTTTATTACCAAGAAAACCAGAGTGCAATACATGAGATAAGATCTGAGTATTGGGATGGCCTAAACGATGATGCCACACCATACTCAGATTAGGAACATTATTACAAGCAAAAGACTTAATAAAAGAAACTGGAGAAAGTGCTGGAATAGCTAAAAATAGTGGAAACAAATGCCCCACTTTAGGTCACTTCGCGATCGGCTCCCCATTACCTGGTCCTACACAACACAACCATCACCAGAAAAATTAACAGCACAATTGTTATCCACTCATTGACCAACAGAAATAAGATTCGTGGAAAGCTGAGGAGCAAGAAACACATCAGTAAATTTAGAAGAGTCATCTCCAACAGCAGGTATTGGCAAAGAACTACCATTGGTAGTCTGAATAGTAGATTGACCAGCATAGGGCCGAACATGACACAAAGCTGTGGGCGGATTCGTCATGTGATTAGAAGCTCCTGAGTATACGTACCAGAGTTTCGTAGAATTTTTACCTTGAAACCCCATTGCAAATAATGTCGAAATTAGCATCTGTTGCACCATTTCTGGTGTGCAGTAATTTGCTTTAGGAGGTGCAAGATCAGAGGAAGCACTTGAGGAAGAGTCATGTGCTACAGAAGTTGCTACGGGAGGAACAATAATAGAAGTTTGAAATGCTTGGGCTTGACGATGCTGGGGGCGGATACGACATTCTTTGATAATGTGACCCTTCTTCTTGTAATAAGAACAATATTTGTTAGGACAATTGGCAGCAATATGCCCATATTCCTTGCAGCAAAAACACTACAAATTTTTAGAATTCATAGGTGACCCTCGTCCTTGGGCAGCATAAGCCACAGTTGTCGTCCCAGAACTGCCATGAGATTGCTCCAGAATAGCTTGAGTATTAAGACGTTGTTCTTCGCAAAGTAACTCACCAAAACAAATATCGAGAGAATGAACAGGAGATCTGTTCTGTAGAGAAGAGCGAACAGATTCATATTCCGGGCATAGTTTCATAAGAAACTGATCACACCGGCTAGTCTCGTGAAGAGTCTAAATAGTCGAAAGAGTAACAACAGGAACATCCGCTGTAACCAAATCAGTATATTCATGCCAAAGAGTCAGAAATGCCGAGTAGTAGTCTTGGATGGAAAGACTACCGTGTTGAAACATGGCAATCGCATGTTCTAACTGAAAGTGACGAGCATCATTACCTTGATGATAAACATTCTTCAAGTATTTCCACATAGATTGAGCAGAGCGATGAGCCCGCAAGTTGGTAACAATATGTAGCTCCACCGATCCAAGATGCCAAGACATAATCCAAGCATCAAGGACAGCCCAAGGAGAAGCCCCGAGATCTTTGGATTTATCAGTATTGGATGTTTGGGCGATATTTGTGTCATCAATATGACCCCAAAGATCTTTTCCCTTAAGGAAAAGTTCAAACTGAAATGTCTAAGTAGAGTAATTTGTGCCCGTAAACTTGACACACACATGTGGCGAGTCCATCAGAAATAAATTTTGAGACAAAGTAAATCAACAAAAAAATTCAAAACAGTCCAAAATAAAATGAAATAAGGACCTTTGACTTGTCTGTGAGAGGAAGCATGGGGCACGAGTGATAAACTAACTGGTCAGTGGAATGGCCAGTATTGGACTCTTGTAGAGATCTCAAAGCCTCCCTTTTTCTGTGCCATGGGTTTCAGTTTGTTCCTGATAGAGAGTCTATGCCACTCTCTTAATTGAAATATACATCTCTCAAGCCCTCTCCTAATGACTTCAGATTTAGGACCAGATTGCCTAGAGCCATACCAAGCTCTCTTGATCACTTCTTCACAATCTTCCTTTTTAGACCAGGCTGCGTCATACCTGAAGATCCTTTCCTTTTGGGAGAAAGGTGGGCTCGTGCTCATGACTCGATATGAGTAAAGAATTGTGATCAGAGCATTGAACAGGTAGGACTACAACTGAATTTATAGCAAAAAGGTGCTGCCAAGCACAATTGATAAGGGCCCTATCAAGTCTTTACTTAGTAAATTCTGTCCCCTCTCGATTGTTACACCATGTAAATTTGGATCTCTCGATTCCAAGATCCACTAAGTAACAATCCATCAGAGCATGCCTAAAATCATCCATCTGTTTTGGTGGTCTAATTGAGGAACCATATTTTTCACCTTGGGATATGATTTCATTGAAATCACCCATGCACATCCAAGGTATATCATGAGCAGGTTTTAAGAGCCTAAGAAGACTCAAACTTTCCTTTCTCTTAGCAGCCACAGGTTGGCCATAGAAACCGATGAGGATCCATTTTTTATAAAGGTCCTCAGACATGATTTATAAAGAGATGTGACTTAAGGAATAGGACACTAAATTAGTAGTGACGTCCTTTTTCCAGAAAACTGTTAAGCCTCCACTCCTACCAACACAATCAACTATAAAACTGTTAAGCCAACTTGTTATGAATGACTTCCATTTTACTTATGATTTTGTTTCAACTAGAAAACCCAGGTTTGGGACCTTCTCACACCAATAGGTGGAGCTCACGAATTGTCCGAGGGTTCCTAAGCCCTCGGCAGTTCCAGCATAGTGTTTTCATGGTGATTGACAGGGCTGTTGAACAACCTCTGCCATTGTTGATGTCTTAGCCCTCTTAGTAACCTTAGGAGAGTTACCATCAGGGCCCTTAGTTCTTTTCTTATTGCTGCTCCTGGTAATAGGCATAGAGAGAGGTCTCATGTTATCCTCAGGGGCGTTACCCAACCTGCCCCTAGCTCTTCTTTTCTAGTTAGACAAAATTTGCATTTTGTTTTGTCTAATTGCCTTATGAATTGTAAGAGAGTGGGATGGACTAACCTGGTTTCTGACATTTGTAAGGGACATATCATGGTCAAGATTCTGTGGGGCTGCAAGCATGTTGGGAGGCACATCTCCATCATCCTTGTCAGCAGCCTTCTGTGGGACCTCGAAGCAAGCTAAGGTTTCCTCATTAGCCATAAATAAGTCCCCTCGATAATTAGAGTGCATAAAGCCACGAACTCCAGTGCCAAAACCCTGATTATGTCCTGCATCTATTGTGTCAAAGGGAGCTAATACGAAGCCCTGAGCTCGAATTGCTTTTCTCGCCAACTTCAAACCTCTTGTCCTCGGAGCTCCACTGCTGGACGTCGGAGTCCACCACCTTGTTTCTGTTGCTGGACTGAACATGAAACTGCTCCAGTCTTGAAGGAGGGCCTACTCTGAGCCATGGACCATACTGGAGCTGGTGATCCTCATGTGTTCTAACATCTAAGCCGAATCTGGGGCAGCTTGCCTTGGCATGTAGAACTACACCACAGTGGAAGCAAAAGTTGGGAAGACATTTGTATTTGAAAGGAATCCAATGGCGGGAACCTCCCATATTAAGAACTATTCCCCTTGCCAATGGCTTTGTTATATCCACTAGCACCTTTGCTCTAAGGAAGCTGCCTAATGCTCTCACTTTGTCATCCACATCCACGAACATGACCCTACCTACTGACCCCCCACCCCCCCCCCCCCCCCCAGCCTTTCACCAATGCTCTAGTTGATGCCAGCAAAGGGGAGATCATGGAACTGGATCCAGAAGGGTTCTTCAGAGAAATCTAAGTCTCTTATGGCAATGTTGCCTTCACACTCCTATAAACACACCAAGTTTCTATTGAATGACAACGGGTGGCCCAATAGCACTCTATTCTTCTCGGTTATTGTTTGAAACTCCATAAGGAACTTGTTCCTAACAACATCCGTAAAGGTTCGAAAGCTCCGTTGTTAATATCTTTCTCAGGAACCACCAAGGCAGCAAGACTCAACTTACTTGCTTCCTTGGAAAGCATAACATCTTCTTCCGAAAGATTAATCTCCTATTGTTCATTCACCGTTAACTGAAGGCCCTCGCACAGATTTGGTAGCTCTTCCTCCATTGTTTACACCTCAAAGAGATATCACCAAAGATCCAAGAGACTGAACTCTATGTCTCACAAGGAGACACAGAGAGAACAACCCCACCTACCAAGAGAGGGGACTCGTAACATCCTCTTTCATTCATAGAACAATGTCTACAATGCATTCCCCATGTTAACTGTCATGTACGAGGGTATGTAACCTTGTGTTGCATGTCCCGACGCTCTAAGTATTCATTCCATCCTAAGCATTAGAAATCACTGACGTGCACAACAAAAGTGGCCCAAAAGCAAGCCACCGATCAAACCAAAAAGACACTCTTCGTTCTCTAACGTACCAACTAATATTATCACAAACATTTGGAAGGACCCTCATCATCGATTTCCAGAACCTTGAGTAAGCCTGCATATTTTTTGCTAGCGAGATGTGTCCACGTTTCACATACTTTGCTTTGAAAAAACGAGTCCAGAGATTATCCATAGACAACAGATGCCAAGTGAATTTCATATGAAGAGAACGTTGCACATCCATAAACTCCATAAAACTGAGACTCCTTTCCAAAATCAGGGAGCACATCTTGATCCAAGGATAGCATTTCTTCTATGCCTTACCATTAACATCACCCCAAAAGAAAGTTGATAAGATGGAGTTTATTTTCTTCAAAGTAACCCTCGGCACATCAAGCACAACTAACAAGTGCGTTGCCATACAAGAGAGCCCATGTTTCAAAAGGACCAAATGACCCCTTTGAGAAAGCAACTTAAATTTCCAACCTGCCACCATATTACGGATTTTCTGATCAGGAGGCTCAAGAAATCTAGCATTGAGATGACCAGATACTAAAGGAACCCGAAGAAAGGTCGCTAGGAATGACCCTTCCACAAAGCCCGAACATCGCAACAATGCATGCCTACGTGACACATTAATATGCTTAGAAAAATAAAGAGCAAATTTTTCCTTGCTAATTTACTACCCCAACCAATTTCCAATTAACTCCAAGGTTCTCAACAATGACCGAAAGGACCTTAAATCTCCATTAGCAAAAACCAACATATCATCTGCATAGAGTAAATGTGAAATCAAAGGTGCTCCAATCGGATGGTAAAACTTACCAATACTCCCTTCCACAAATTTTTGAGATAAAAGCTGAGAGAGAATTTCTCCCATAATAATAAAAAGATAAGGCGAGAATAAGTCGACTTGCCGCAAGCCTATTGAAGGTTGGAAAAAACCTTTATAGGTTCCATTTAGCATAATTGAAAACTAAAGGGATTGAATGCACTCCGCAATCAGCCTGCAAAAATTAGCATTAAAACCAAAACCATTAAGAACCCCCAAAAGGAACGGCCAATGGACTCTGTCATACACCTTTGCCATGTCAATCTTCATCATGATATTGCCTCCTTGATTTCTCCTATGAAGCGAGTGAACCATCTCCTGAGCAAGCGTAATATTTTCAAAAATACTATGCCCAGGAATGAATGCTCCTTGTTCCTGTGAAATCAGCTTTGGCAACCATTTTGTCATCCTTTGAACCAAAATCTTTGAAAAACTTTTATAAGCCACCGAACAAAGGCTTATGGGTCTAAACTTTTCAAAGCTTTTTGGATCCTACACTTTTGGAATAATGTAGGAAGATGAATAAAACCTTGGCAAAGAAGTACCATTAAAAAATCTATCACCGCTTCCACCACATCATCCTTCACTATCTCCCAACAAAATATATAAAAGCAAGAACCAAATCCATCCAAACCAGGTGAACTATGTTTTGGAATAGAGAAGACTGCTGCTCGAACCTCTTCAACTGAGGGAACCTCACAAAGCATTACATTAACTATGGTGGAAGTCATAGCACAAACAATTTTGAAAATGTCTGCTGGTTGCACATTCGGCTCCATGGTTAAGAAATTTTGAAAATGAGTCATGGCCCCTTGGTGAATTTCCTCCGGTGCTGATAAAACAATCCCATTTGAAAGATGCATGCACAACACAATAGAGGACTCCCATCTTTGATTAACAAAGGCATGAAAGAACCTAGAGTTTTGATCCCCCTTTGGAAGCCATTTCCTCTTAGCTTTTTGAGCCTATCGAGTTTCTTCCCTAGCCTCCCATTCAGCAAGCTCCATCTTAGTCATCAAAAACTCCGCTTTTACTTCCGAATCATATCTCTCCTGTAGCTGGAAATCAAGAAGCTCCAACTTCTCCTCTAAAGCCTTTAGAGTACGATCAACATGACCAAAGATATTCTTATTCCATAGTTTCAAAGAAACCTTCAATTTCTTGAGCTTTGCTGCCAACTTCAACAAACCACTACTAAATTTCGGTTGAAGCCATACATCCTCTACAAACGTCGTCCCAAATAAGTTAGAAAAAACAATATTCACCATTGCTCTATCCAGGCGTGCCCAACTTCGAGACGGTCCCACATGTCCATTACACTAAGACATGCTTCTTCTCTGAAATCTCATCTCTACAAGGCCACAATTATCCAAGCAAACATTAAAATCAGACATTGCCAACAACGATCGTTGATTTCCCCCAATACGCTCTGAATCTGATCGTATTGCATTAAAATCCCCTACCACCAATCATGGGAACTCTTCAATATGAATATTTTCGAGTTCACCCCACAAACATCGGCACTCTAAATGAGTACATTTTGCATTAAAAAAGGTCACCAAAATTCGATGAGAACCTAAACTCAGCCAACCCGTAAAAGCTTGATTAGTCAGATGCACCACATCAAAGTGATAAACATCCTTCCAAAAAATCCAGATTTTACCTACTGAAGATACATTATAGCAAAACTTTGAGAGACCCAAATAAGGAGCCAATCTAAGCATTTTTCCAATAGTTTGAAATGGTTCTAGGATGCCCATAACTGCCACATGATATTTTCTAATTAGACTCTTAAGCCGTTTCCTAGAACATTCCAATCCACAAAGATTCCATACCAAAATCGTATCAGTTATAAATTAAGTTTAGAGGTGTGGGTTGCAACCTGCCACGACTGCCCTGGTTTTATGAATAGTGGCATTGTCAATACCCAAATAATGGCCAAATCAAGTTGCCACTATTTGTAAACAGTCCGAACGATACTGATGAAGAGGCATCCCTGGAAGAAAAACCCATTGAGGCACTAGAGGAGATTCCTTCGACAAATCAAAGTCCTTGGTCGATCTAAATAATCAAAAGTTAGAACCAAACATAGTACGTCCTTCACGAGCCTAGGCATACAAGAAATCACGTTCACTTCTCATTTGAACAAGAACATGCAGATCGTCCATAAAACTAACGGTAAGAACCTCAAGCAATCCCCATGACTTAGCAACATTGGAACGTATATCATCAATGGAAGGCCTCGTACGAGAGAACTTAAGAAGCAATGTACATTTGAAATCGTCCGTAGCCTTAGACATTTCAAACTCAGAGGAAAAAAAAATCCTGCTCACCATCAACCTCCATCGGATATCTCATCAGTAGCCTAAAGGAAGACTACCCCGTTGAGTTGGAAACTACTTATTCAAATGTTTGCAATCCATGGCCTGCTGAAACAGCCCCCATCGAAGAGGACCACGAAGAAGGAGGGGCGGAATGGCTAAACCCTAGCAAACCAACGAAATTTTGCCAAATTGGAAATTCTGTGAATCATAGACTAACCAAAACTGTCGCCAAAACAAAATTCTAAAATTGCCAAAATCGCCTCAAACTAGAGCAATTTGGAAATAACCCCCCGCTAGTTACTCACCTCCTAGATCAAGTACATCAAACAATAGGCCACCACCACTTGATACTCTTGCCTTGGCAGCCTAATCTACTGATCGCATGAAACCATCCCTTTTGAAAGCGATTCCACCTCAGAGAGTTCTCTTACACCTCTCGTCTTCAACTTGAGACTTAAGGCATCAGCGACAAAATTGGTATTTTTTGGATTTTACTTAATTTAGCATCGGTAGTCGCTAATGACCCCCAACCAGCTTTGTTATCTCATATTAAGACTATTCTAGGCGAAGAGATATTTCAAACTCTTGTGATCAATATACACCTTGCATTCTTCACCATAAAGATAGTGTTGTCATATCTTTAGGGCAACCACTAGCTCTGCCAATTCCATGTCATGAGTGGGGTAGTTCTTTTCGTGGTCCTTCACCTGTCTTGACGTGTAAGCTACCACCTTACATTCCTACATCAAGAGGCAACCTAGTCCATACTTAGATGCATTACTAAATAGCATAAACGGTTGTGAGGCTCGAGTAAAGCTAAAATAAGGGTTGTTGTCAACCTCCTCTTTAGTTCCTCAAAACTTTGTTCACACCTATCGGTCCAGTCTAGTTTAACATTCTTCCTAGTTAACGCTGTGAGAGGACTCAAAAATCTAGACAATCCTTCTACAAACCTTCGATAGTAATTGGCCAAGCCCAAAAAACTCCTTACCTCTTGCACAAGGGTTGGTCACTGCCATTCTACTACCGCCACAATCTTTCTTATCTCGACCGTGACTCCCTCCCTAGATATCATGTGACCGAGGAACTTGCACTAGTTGAGTTTGGCGAAGAACTAATGATCTTTAACTATTCCTAACACTAATATTAACTGACCCTCATGATCTATGAGACATTTGGAATACATTAGGATGTCGTCTACGAATGCTACTACAAATAAGTCTAAAAAGGGCCGAAACACTCTATTCAGGATGCCCATGAAAACTTCTAGGGCATTATCTAATTCAAAGGGTATCACTGTAAACGCATAATGACCATACCTAGTCTGAAAGGCTGTCTTTGGTATGCTACCTTTCTGGATCCTCAATTGGTGATACCCCGACCTAAGATCAATCTTAGAAAATACAACAGCTCCTTGCAGCTAGTCAAACAAGTCATCTATCCTCGATAAGGAGTATCTATTCTTTATGGTCGCCTTATTCAGTTCATGATAGTCGATGTACATTCTAACGGTTCCATCTCTTATCTTCACAAATACTACTGGTACTCCCCAAGGCAAGTTACTAGGCCTAATAAATCATTTCTCCAACAATTTCTCAATTATTTTAATTTTGTTGGGGCCATCGTGTAAGGCACCTTATCTATCGGGACTGCTCCTAGTTCTATCTTAATTAAAAACTCAACTTTTCTAGAAGGGGGTAGCCCTGACAATTCTCTAAAGGCCTCTGAGAATTCCTTTACCACCAGTATGTCCTTGATTTCCTTAGGTTCCCTCTCCTTATTAAGTAGGCCTCTCCCCATTTGCCAAATCCTTTTTGGCCTATAACGAGGTAATTACTTTGACATCAACCTCAATTTGCTTGCAAGAAAGATCCTCTCTTCCATTCTCAGTATGCGAAATGTTACTATCCTTGACCAGTAATCTATGCTCGTGAAGGGCCTAAACAACCAATATATTCCTAATAAGACATCGAATCCCAACATGTCAAATACTATTAGATTTGCTTCCAAAGGGCATTCCTTAACTACCTTAGTACAAAACACTATTCCTCCATTGAGTAGTGCTAATGAGACTCCTTGAC
The DNA here is from genome assembly GCA_022457165.1 of Juglans mandshurica. Classification (NCBI taxonomy): domain Eukaryota; kingdom Viridiplantae; phylum Streptophyta; class Magnoliopsida; order Fagales; family Juglandaceae; genus Juglans; species Juglans mandshurica. Next base: position 12,207,794 of record CM039634.1, read on the forward strand.
GCATTGTTTTCGTCTGAAGACCAATCGCCCTGAAAAATGTAGTAGACACAAAGGACTAGGAAGCTCCCAAGTCAAATAGTGTACTTGCATAGAAATGTGATTTCCTAACTCGTCTTGTAACAACCAACTCTGACCTTTTATTTTGTGCAACGATTTTTGTTCAATCGCCTAGAGTTGTGTATCACTGATTGTTCTTTGAGAGAGCACAATGTATGGGAACTACATGGCAAGGGGCACTTTAGGCTAGAAAAGACTTTGGCTTTGATCGCCGCAGATTACTACTGGCCTAAATTGACTAGTGACATGGCACAATATATGGAGAGATGTTTCATGTGTTTGAGAGCAAAGGGAACCCTTAACAATGCTGGCCTTTACACTCTGTTACCTGTACCTGATGGTTTGTGCCTTGACGTCAATATGGATTTCATCTTGGGTTTACTTGGATTTCCTAAGATGGGCCATTTTGTAGCTTACAGAAAGACCATGGATGCCACCCAGATTGTGACGCCCCAACCTCCGCTTGGGATGGAATGGAGACTTAGAGTATCGGAACATACAACACAAGGTTACATACTCCTGTTCATGACTGTCAATATGCAATGCATCTAGCAGTATGCAATAACCACAACGGAATAAGGGTGACTAAATAAAACTTATGCTAGAATAAACTAAAGCATCTGAGTATCATTCATATCCATTATAAGTTCAAATCATAAGGGAGCATTATCTTAGTACAATTATTCTTGATAAGAAGTGTCAATGGTTAAATCAACTGCTCCATGTGTTCTAATGCATTGAGGGTTATAAAATCAATGTGCACGAAGATAAATTATACATGATGAATGATAACTATGAAATGCATGCGATGCAAAAAAATCAGTACATGTCTCCTATCCAGATTTCCTAAACATTTTTAGAAAACTGAGACACATTTTCTTACAGAGAATATTTCTCACCTCAACTATCAAAGACATATATTTCATCATAACTTTTCATCATTATTAGCAATTAATATTTAATCATAATATTAACATCATAATGTATAGTATCATCACAATTCTCCATATGCACTGTGAGTACCTATTGGTGACCATAGTACAACTCACGTTGAAACTACATTGTCTACATATTTGTTCTCAATGCATTGGTAACATAACATAACATCATCAAAATATCATAACATCATAACATGTACACCCACTAGCCTTAAGTGTTATAACATTTGACTCTGCACCGTTCTTCTTTAAAAAAAGAACACATTTGAAACCCATTGACTATTGTTTGTCAATCCAGGAGTTACCACTACCTTTTTACTCACTCTAGAGTGGACAGGAGAGTTCCATTAGGATAATTCCCCATACTAGACTTTTGGGTTGTGAAAAAAAATTATTTTCATGCTATGCTTGAAAAATGTACTTATGACATGTGCATATGTAGCAAGCTTTCAAGTGAAAATGAAATTTATATGCAATATGCTAAAATGATGAAAATTTCACATGTCATGGAGGCAAGTAGTCATGTACTCAATGTATCATATAACATGATGTTTCATGCTAAAAATGACAATCATAACATGAATGTAGCATTTATCAATAAATCATAAATAACTTATCGAGGTGTGAGTTAGAGGCTAACTTACAAATTGCTTGAATTTGGAAAAACGTAGCAGCTATAATCAAATTTGTAATAAGTTAGGATTTGAACTAATACTGAAGATTTTCATATTCAAAAGGTTTCAAAAATGAATATTTATAAAAATACTCCTAAACTTTCAAAAATTTCCATTAAGCCCTAATTTTTCACTATTTGCAAATAAGCCTCAAATTAAGCAAACTTTATAAACCTCATATTTTCCATATTCTAAAACCATCAATTCCCTTAGAATTCCAAAAATCAAATTAAGACTAGTCCAAATACACTCAACCCGTGGGCTGCACTCTATTTGATGCTTAAGTGTAATTTCAACTATTGATCCTTATGAATGCATGCATATTCAATTTGTTTAATTACAAATAATTACTAAAATCCTTACTGACATGTTAAAAGCTTAATCTTAGATGAACAAGTTCATTACAACACTTAATCATGGCTAAAAACCCTAATCTCTATTAAGCTAGCCCTTAAGCATGCATGATATCTCTTAATCTTTTTCATCAATAAAAGTTTTAAAACTGGAATTAAATCATGGATTTCCCTTCTTATCCCAATCACAAGGTTTTCTAAATGCTCATATTTCAAGCCTAGGGGAAACAAAATCAAAACTCCATAACTTAAGCATAATTTAATCATATTTCTAATCTTTTAATAAAACATTCAATGATTATTCTAAGACATTAATACATCGTATAAAAATACTCTAATACATTTCATAGCTAAAATCTCCACTTAAAACAATTTAAACACTTAATCCAACCTTAATCAACTCAGTTTTGATTTAAACATGGTAACCTTATCTAAACTCAAACAAAATCACTTCAACACTTAAAAGAAAAACGTAACATTCAAACTAAGATCTATTTGATACATCCAAAGACATGATTTGATTAAAAAAAATGATTCTTCAGTTTTAAAAATATATTAATTAAACGAAAGGAATTTTGAATCCAAAAGTTACGACTAATACTAATTAATTTTTAGATTGTCTCTAGTCATCACTTCAACCGTCTCTCGGGGTGACAGTAACCACTGGTCTCTGCAAATGGTGGCTACCACCCCAAAAATCAATTGCAATAACAAGAAAACAATTAATTCAGTCGTTGCTCGGGGTGGCAACAAACACTAACTACATAATAGTGGCCTAAGCTCAACCTAGGCACCCAATCTGGTAAATTGATGGTGCTTGATCATCCAAATCCGGAGCTGGGGATGCATCGAATCTTGTCGAATTTGGCCAGTCCAGTGCCACCTAGGCATGCACAACGTTGTAGGTGCCAGCAGATCCAACATCGTTTAACTTTATTTTTTTATTATAATTTAATTATTTTAAATTAATAGGACCTTAATCCTACATGGATGAATCTCTTTTACAATCATTTATAGGACCTTAATATGTCTAATGGTGCCTACATGTAATTAATCCTAGCCCCAAAGGTGACTTCTATGATCCTCAACATTTTTGGAATACACTAGGAAACCATCTATGAACACCACCACAAATATATCTAAGAATGGTCTGAATGCCCTATTCGTGATATCCATGAATGCTTCTGGGGTATTAGCAAACCCAAATGGCATCATCGTAAACTCAAAATGGTCGTACCTCATTCGAAACAAAGTTTTTGGTATGTCAATCTTCCATGATTCTCAATTGGTGATAACAAGACTTAATAATGATCTTAAAAAATATTGCAGCTCCTTACAATTGATCAAGCAAATTGTCTATCCTGGAAAAATGGTATATATTCTTTATGGTCACCTTGTTTAATTCCAAGTGGTCAATACACATATAAGGGTCCCATCCTTCTTCTTAAAAAATAGTACTGGTGGTCCCCAAGTCAATATATTCGGCCTAATGAACCCATTTGCCATAAGCTCTTATAGTTGGCATTTGAATTCTTTTAGCTTTGAAATGGTCATCCTATAACGTGCCTTATGTCTCGAGTCCCAGATTCCAATTCGATGGAAAATTCAACTTCTCAATGAGGTGGTTATCTTGGTAATTCCAAAATACTTATGGAAACTCATCCACTACGGGTACTCCTTTTATTACTTCGGGCTACTTTGCCTTAAGCACTAGATGTACTATGTAGGCTTTGGCTCCACTTGCCAAATCCTTCTTAGCTTATAGTGACGTAATTATTCTAGGCACTGACCTTAACATACTACCTTGGAACACTCTTTCTTGCATCCCAGACACTTGGAATATTAACGTTCTTTGTTGGCAGTTAAGACTTGCAAAATGCCAAAATAGTCAATCCATACCGAGGATAATATCAAATCCAATAAGTTAAATACTATCAAGTATGCCTTCATGATGACTCTGCCTACTTCTTGCAACTATCTTGGCATGTGACACTACTTCTCTCTATTCGGTAGCACTACAGAGACCTTCTCTTGCATTGGCTTTGCCCAAAGACCGCTTATTCAAGCAAACATAGCAGACAAGAATGATGGGGACACACCCGAGTCAAACAAAGTAATCACCTGGTAATTAAACATCCTAACTCACCCTAAAATGACTGAACAAACTTGATTCTTAAAACTATGCTCCCAAATTACTAGCTGGTTAATCTAAGGTCAGGGTTCCATACCTGTGATGACGTCTGCTTCTTGAGTTTCTAGGGCGTCCTCATTAACTTTTATAGGTGTTAGAGCATACACTCTTGCTTGTACCGCCTGGTTTTGGTCTCTCCATCCTCCAATAAGGTCGGTCCTCTGAACTGGAATTGCCTGAGGGCAATCCTTGGCGTAATGCTCTATCCACCCATATCTAAAGCATGAGAGTGAAGCCTGACGACACTCTCTTTTGTGAGACCTACGACAATGACCTTATACTGGTGCTCTGCCTCCTATAGTGTGACACCCATAAACCGTGCTTGGGATTTGGGGAGACTGAAGCGTCAAGACATGCAACACTGAGTTACATATGCCTCATTCATGAAAATTAAAATCCAATGTGACTAGAATGTTTCTAGTAGAATGAATAATTCACACCAGACATAAATAAAGAAGGGCTTGAGCAATGAACTTGGTACAAAAACATAATCTATTAATCCCAAAACATGTCATAATTTAAACATCGTTACAAAAGTAGGGTCCCAAAACTTGACCATTCATAATCATCAAAATAGTTTTCTAAGCTTTAGATTATTGAGCTCCCAAATTTTTTGACTTCTCACTTCTACAACCTCTCACTTTTCCGTCGACCTCTCTATTTCCGAGCTCTCAACTTTTTGATCTTCCACTTTTCCGACCTTTCAATTTCTTAGCCTCAATTTAATATGCATTCAATTTAATATACCTTTATTTAGTTTCATTTCCAACTGTATATTATTGATCTTTGTGAATGATTTGGATAAAAACTGAATTTTCAAAACGTAATCTTTTAAGGAAGTTTTGTCAACTTATAATACTCCCAACTAAGATCAGACGTTAAATAATTGGAAAATGTTCTGTCTACTTCGCTAAGCAAGTTACACACTAATTAATGTGGTATTGACAATTGTCAATGTCATGTCGGAAGTTCTCGAACTTAGGAGTTCTGCTTGGACTTTGCGATATGGGCATGCATTCATGAGTCAAAACGACAGGACTTTGGGATATGGGGTAACCATACGTAGTCCAACTGAGCACTAAGACCATTAACCATATTCTCTCATTTTTTTAAAACATTCTTTCGGTGCTTCTGCTTTTATCCAGTGCTCCATAAACGATATTAATATTCGACCAGTACTGCCAACCTTCTTCCTTTCTCAGCTTGAAGGTTGCTGCTCAGCTATGGCGGTGGTGCTTGCTTTTTTATGCATCTTTGTGCTCTCTAATGCCGGTGGTGGTGGTGTTGCTGCTGCTCGGCTCCAGACGCATCTGTCAGAAAATCTTCTGGCAAATGGACTCGGTAAAACCCCTCCTATGGGGTAAGTCCCTTTCATCTTTTTCCTTTTAAAATGTCTTGAGCAATAACTCAGAATCCTCTGTATGTAAATAAATAGATCTAAAAACAATGTTCAATCCAAGTTTCACTCTTTTCTGCTAGTTTTGATCCGTTGCTTATTGATGAAATCTTGAGATGGACTGTAAACTTGTTATTTTAGATGCTCAGGTTATAACAAGTTGGCATGAGATCACTTCGTTAAATACATGTGTGTGTGTATATATATATATATATATATATATTCTTTTAGTGCCCACAAATCACTGTGCTTTATACACTTCACCAAACTGCTGAGTAGTATTTAATTATTTATTTAATTAAATACCAACGTTACTTAATTTCATAGTTTAATTACATACTCTCCATTCACCCTTGAAGGATAGACGCCAGCCGACGGGGATTTTCAACTTCATTGATCTTCCCACTCAAAAAGAATTAATGCAAAGATACCTTTTTATAATCATATAATACTCAGTACTACTAACTGCTTTCAGGTTAGAGTATGGATTATTAATCGAAGTTAGAGTCGGAACATAAAGTCGGAGTCGCTCAAGCGAAAGTTCTAACTTCGACTCCAAATGATCGAAAAATTAAAAAAAAAAAAAAAATCCAACTCGAATTCATCTTTTTGGAGTCAGATTTTGGAATATTTGCTCTCTCCTAATCAAGGGAAATTTAGTCATTCACTCCTTGTGTCATTTTCTGAAGAATAACCCCATTCCTAGCTATTACAAACTTCAGATTTTCGCCTACTATTACTAATTCCGTTCATCTTACTTTATAGAAAAAGCTTAACAGTACTAGAAGTCCTTTTTCAAAAACTTATATAAAAGCATCTTAAAATTAAAAAATAATTTTATTTTAAAAATATTAAAATAGAAAAGAGAGAAAGAAGGCCAAACTCCCGTCCGCATGCACCAGGCCATCAAGTAGTAGAGCCAACCACCTTGTGGCATCGATGGCTGAATCTTCTTTTTTTAATTAATTCTTAATTTTTTTAAAATAAAATGGCCAGTTTTTCTTTAATTTAGTATATTTCGCATGAGAATTAGATAATTAATAAATCAAACCGCGTGTTTTCTCTTGGACTTCTTTTATGAAGCAATCCAAGATTGAAAGCAAATAAATAAATAAAGACTTAATTATATATGAATTCATGTCACATCCTTTCCACAAATTTGGTAATCTAACGTCCCACAAATATGCCTATATATAGCTACTAGCTAGCTTATGAGCTATTAAATTGGCATTCCTTCATATATATATATATATACAAACTATATCATAACTATTGAATCCCTTTATGGTTAATTGATTACACTAAAAGCTCTTAGCCTCGTTTATTTACACATATTAGATGAGATGAAAGTTAAAAATTGAATATATAAAATATTGTTAGAATATAATTTTTATTTTACGATTTGAAAAAGTTGAATTATTATTATATTTTATATGAGAGTTTGAAAAAATTGTAATGGTTAGATGATATGAGATGTGGTGAGATGATTTGTGAAAACAAATGAGACTATTTGTTGAATTATTTGCGAGAAAAATGACTATTTCGTATCAAAATGAGTTAATTCTCATTGTAAATAATCATTTTCGTCACAAATAACTTGTCCCAATTATTATATCCTTTAATAATCTGTCACTTTTAGTTATCATTTCCTTTAATTTTCACGAGTAAAGTAGTCTACCCATAATGAAGTCTAATATATATATATGTTGATTAGATGGAACAGTTGGAACCACTTCAACTGTCACATTGAGGAGAAGTTGATTATGGAAACAGGTAATTGAATTATACATCACCTATAACATTCAATTGGGAAAACTAAACTTTGAAGACAATTCTCCTTAACTAATCAGCTTTGTACTGCAAAATCTCTTGCTACAGCGGATGCAATGGTGTCTACTGGACTCGCCGCAATAGGATACGAGTACATAAATCTAGGTTAGGCGTTGGGGGAGTTTTGTACTTAGATCATTCAATATATAGCAAAGATTTACTACTAAGCTAATCCTCTATCATTTTTAATATCTTTTAGATGATTGTTGGGCTCAACTTCATAGAGACTCTGAGGTATATATTTATAATTATGCTCAAGTGTTTTCGAACTAAAAATTTTCTTTTACTATACTCTTAATTGGGTATGCAGAAAGATTATATTTTCAAGGTATAATCTTAATAAAATTGACTTTTGATAGGGAAATTTGCTTCCCAATGCCTCAACATTTCCATCCGGAATTAAGGCGTTAGCAGATTATGTCCACGACAAAGGGTTGAAGCTTGGGATATACTCTGATGCCGGGTATTAATTTTGATTAGGAATCGAGATACTCTCCTATGGTATTTAATTATGTCTGTATAGGATTTTCGAGCAACGTGAAGCTCAAATAAGCATTTAATATTGTGCCTATTCATTACAAGAAAACTGTTTATTTGTAGCCAGCTATTTATTGTAAAAATGATTATTTTCTATTAAAATGAGTCTGTTTTTGTATCGAATAATCATTATCGTCACAAATACTCTTTTTTTTTTAGTAATTTTTAATTGCATTTGACCGTCTAACTCGGTCAAGAAATTGGAGAAGATCTCAATTGACGATTTATATATATAGCAAATTATAACTAAATATATACCAAATGTTTGTTCATGATCTATCGGAATCTAATTATCTAGGTGAATTTCTACTATGCATTCACACAGTTTTCAATCTTTGCTAATTTCTTGATGTTCTTTGAAGAACTCGAACTTGTAAAGGAACCATGCCTGGATCCCTGGGTCATGAAGAACAAGATGCCAAGACTTTTGCTTCTTGGGTAAGATTTATTCCTTTTGACGATGCATTTTATATATAGTTAACTTATGGTTTTACTAGTTATAGTTAGCATATCATGTACTTGTGCCATTTTGGTATGCTAATTGGTAATTAATTGTACAGGGTATTGACTATTTGAAGTATGATAATTGTAACAATCATGGCATAAGTCCAAAGAAAAGGTATTGGTTTTCGTTTTATACATGCACATTTTAATGTCTATATATATAGAATTTGCCACCTTCTCATTAGCTATTGCATGCACTATTTATTTTTAATAGATGAAAAATTATTTATACAATCTTAGGGTGCCTAAATCTCGTACACTTTGAAAATGGTTAAAAAATTTGTAACACGTGAAAAAAATCTATTGTGCAAAAGTGGATCATATTTTTTTTCAAAATGAATTAATACACAGAATTTGCATATCTTATAACTGTATCTAGTATTATTCTTCTTAGATTACTGCTTCGTATGCACAAACAATATAACTCTAATAAGGTATATATATCCTCAAAGTGTGTGATAGGTACCCGAAAATGAGCCAAGCTTTATTGAATTCAGGAAGAACTATCTTCTTTTCCCTTTGCGAATGGTGAGTAGATAAGCAATGTTTTTATTTTTATTTCTTCAGCATCAAGACAATTTGAAGTGCCCATCAAGCACTATTCACAATTTGAAGTGCCCAAGTCCAAGCAAGTGTACTTTTTGTTAAGGATTAAATATATATATATATAATTAAATCTATATATTTCAATCAGCTTAATCTTTTGAAACAAGCGATAATTTCACAGTACTATACTTGGTAGGCTACTCAATTTGTATGTTTTTCCTGCTTAAAATTGAACTGAATAGAAACAAATGGTTGGCATCAATGTAGGGGACAAGAAGACCCAGCCACATGGGCTGCAGGTATTGGAAATAGTTGGAGAACAACAAGTGACATCAAAGATAATTGGAAAAGGTAAGATGATAATGTTTTGTTTTCATACAATTTCTGCCAACCACGACATTTACTTTTTGTTGTCATTTGGAGGTAATTTTGAATTTCATGTGAAATATACAACATATAATAGGGCATATACATTATAAAACTATAAATCTCCCCTTATAACTATGTGTTATATCGGCATTAATTGGTAGCAGCAATACATGGGGATTCATTAAAAAAGAACTGGAAAAGAACTTGATTAAATATATTAAAAATACTTTTATCAACAAAAATTTGTAGATAAAATCTCCCATTATCACAAACTCAAGAAACTACAACCGTTTTAGGATGGTTAGATCTTGACATATCATGATGTGCTTTGTTAGTTTCATGAAAACTTATGATGTACATTAAAGAAAATGTTGCCTTGATGGCTGTGGAATACAATAGAGGAAAGCTCAATATCAATGAAATGTACACTGAACTATCCGTATTGAGGAGGTTGATGAGGATCTCTTCTCTTGCCCAGCAAAAATAGCATCAAGTCTCACTCAAAAAAGTGGAATAGATGCGATCTAGAGCTAAAGGTGCATTGCAAGGATGGTTGTGAGGACCGCATTGGTAAAAGAGAGCAGACCATCATCCAAGAGCAAAAAGAAGGTGAAGAAGAGAGCTTATCCTTGTTGAGTGGAATGCAAAAATGATCATTCCTCGATGCGAATGGAAAACAAGGCAATGGTGGTTTGCAGGCAGTCCAACGGAAAGGCGGGCAAGCACTAGGGTGAGAACAAGGAGCTGAAGAGGCTCCTAGTTCAAAAAAGCCACCTAACATTTAAAGGCAAAAAACGAGCCAAAGGAGAGCAACGGTCAAGGAAAAGACCCTTGCTAACACATATGAGTTTTCTGGGACTACATGAAAAACACTCATGAGGTGGCAATGTCATATGTAGTAGCCCATACTTCATCTGAAGAGTAACATTAGGAGTGGGTATATTGAAAGGATTGCGACTTGGCAAATCATATCGTTTGAACTCAAAGATATGGTCTAAACCCATGTGGGAAACCCTCAATTGGAGAGAGACTGAGGATTGGAAATATGGCAAGCCCTAAGGACATATGAACCATGCCCTACAAGTCTTTCTCTACCATTTAGCAGTGGGACAATCAAGACTAAAGGGATCCTATTCTGTCACATCTTGAGTCAGAAGGGCATCAAAAGGAAACCTAATGAACATGTGCTATAAAGGGCTTAAATCAAAAGCCAAAATCTCACTTTTGAGATTCTAAACACATGAGATTGGAGTCAGATTCTTCGGAAGGAATTAGGGACTTCCAGGGAGACAAATAAAGGAGCAACATAGTGCCTCTGTGAGTCAGTATGGTAGGTTACCCTCTAAGACAGTGCTGAGGAATTGAGGATAAATTTTGTGTGAGGATGTTATGAAATTCTGGTTCATGCATACTCTATTACCTCCCTATTTCTAATCATGAAATAATAAATGTTTTGCCATTATGTTTACGAATATTTTCACTTTGTGTCTCTTGAGATTCGAATGCACTTATTTTTTATGGAATGTCTTTCTGAGTATCTATATCTCTATGTGAATAATCGTACCATGTGTCAATCATCATGGGATGGGATGAAGAATTCCCTAAACCATTCCTGCAAAAGGTCCCCGCGAACTTCATAGATGTAGAGATAATCCTTGTGAATGATTGGGGTGGGACGGTATCATGTCGGCCTAACCTGATAGACGTAGAATTCCCAGGGCATATCAAGTGTTGGTGTCTTCAAGTTAGTTGGTTGGGTATACGTTTCCTCGGTGCAACATGTGTTGGAGTAATGGCATGTTGACTTGCACCATGGTGGTTGGGTGGGAAAGACTCCTCGATTTTGAATGGTGGAGCGGCTACTCCTCGATGGCTCATCAGGCAACGAATGTAAAACTTGTGTTACCGATTTTACATGTTTTAAAAGATGGTGATTCCTTTCCTCAACGACATGCATAACTACAAAAATGTATTGAGTTCTATGATAGAGGGTAATTCCTTAGAGTGTGATTTCTCATCATGCTTATATAAATGTATTTTATAGAGAGTGTGATTCGTCATCTTGTTTTCCAATACATGCAATATTGCTTGAGAGGGTGATCCCTCACCATGCACTAATGCATGTATTCACTCTTGTTTTCACTACACAAAAATGTTGATTGCATGTTCACGAGATCATTGTTTCCATTAGTGGTCTTGAACCTACCGAAACCATAGACCTTCATGCAGAGGTAGATCCAAGAGTAATAACCAAGGAGGAAGAGCCAGCCAACCCGAGCAATAGGCGAGAAGGCCTCTTTCCTGTTGTAGGATTAGCCAGTTGTGGAAGTTGTATTTGTAACTGTTAGGTAGGCAACCATATGTGCCAGGTCGGCCTTATTTTGGAGATATGATTAAATCGCTAGTTATGTGTGTAACTATTTAAGGAATGATGTGACATTGCAGATATCATGAGAATGAAATCAGATTTCTATTAGATTTTTGGTACTATATCATTTAGTCTTCAAACTAAACCTTTATCTTTCCGGTGCGAACCATTAAACTTTTCCTTAAACATGCACACCCTATCGAACATTGCATGGTTATCCCAACTTAAACCTTGGGGTTGCTTGGCACCACAGATCCTCGCCAGGTCTTTTACTGAGGGATGGAGTGGCACAATGGTTACCTTAGCTATGCAATATGATGGATCTGAGGGTTGTGAATCTGATGGAGTAGTGCACGTGAGGTGGTTGGGGACAAAAAGCCGACAAATCTAACCTCCTCCAACAAAGAACAAAAAAGACATTAGAAAAATAAAATAAAGCATTGAAAAAGATGAAGGTAAAGGTGAGAAAACCATTCTCAGGGGAGACAAGTTCTTCAAATTCGATCGAAAGAGCCCAAAAAAAGTTAACAAAGTGGCGACATGGTCTCATGCTACTGAAGGTGCTTGAGGGCACGTGCTAGTGAAAGGAGGTTGTTGATGGTTGTTTCAAGTGGTTTGCTGGACAACAAATCCAACAGTAAGGCACATGTGGGTTAAGAGTGGATAGATCAACATAGATCTAGATTTTCCTTTTACAACAAAGGAGATAAAATGGAGGAAATGAGAGAGAACAATTTGCAAATAAAAGGGAGAGAGAAGAAACGTAAGGCAATTAAAGGCTTAGAAAAGGGAGAGGAAGAAGGAAAAGAGACAATTAATGGCTTAGAACAAAAAGAATAAGGAGTCATTTTATTCAGTGCGAAGGAATCTTGGAATACAGATGACGTGTGTTCCTATAAAATCACAACATATCATGCAAACAAGATTATTTATGCAAACCTGCTAGGTACAATCGCCCATGCGGCATCAATGTGCAACCGGCTAGCACAATCTCATTTTTTATTCGTATATCTGCAATCTCCTTCCCATCAACTTTTACATTTAAAAAAAATAAAAAAAGCAGTCAGTTGGCGTTGTCCATTCATTTGCAATCTGCAATCTCCACTATCTCAAGCAAAGAAAGCAACCTCATTATTAGCTCAGGAAGTAGCGACCCAATGTCGACTTGCACGACTTGCCCGACACCGAGAAGAGCCACTGTACAATTCTAGTAAACTTCCAGAGAACAGATTTTTGAATCATTGTTAGAGTGAAATTCGGGAAGAAGCATTTCATTCTTTCCCTCTTTAATTTTTCGTTGTTAGAGTGAAACTCATAGCATTTCATCTGATAAGAAAAACGCCATTACTACTTACAATTTTTTTTATACAAAAAAAAAGGAAGATACTTATAGTCATTTCTGGCAATGTGTTCAAATTTTGGAAAAAACTCTTTGATATAATCTACAGCTAGACTACCCACCAAGATAAGAACAAGAAGATATTTATGTGGGGGAGAGAGAGATATTTGTGTAGTACCTGCTTCAACTAGCAAGAAGCTACTTTGAGTGATCTGGAGAGATGGAGGAGGAGAGGCACCTTAGAGCTGTGATCAAACGAGAAGAAAGGTCGGCACATTCTCTCCGCAGCTAATTAATTATTAAATGTATTTTTTTATATTATACGTAGGATCCCGTAGATGAACTTGCAGATTTGGATTCGAAGATAAACTTTCTGGAACTTCCATCATTGTAATGGAAGAACTCGATCGGTTTCTAAAGAAGAAATCAACTAGTGTGAGCTTGTCCGAGGTATTGAACTTACGGGATATATATTAAACTCGTGCTGCACCGAAGAGAGAGTGAAACTGTGAAATCGAGAAGAAAGAAGAAAGAGGAAGGAGAGGATAGGAAAAAATTGATAGAGAGAAATTGAGAGAACGAAATCAAGAGAGAGGTAAAAACAAATACTTTATCATCTAGTTTCTCAGGGGTTTCCCTAGCTAGTTGCAAATATAATTTTTCTTATTTATATATGCATAAATTTTAATTGATATAAAATTTTATGATAGAATAGGATTATCACATGCCCAATATTACCAAAGTACTTAATATTTATTTTAGTATGAAAGGTATGGAGACTTTTTTATATTTTTCTCTATTTTGGGGTTTTTTTGTTTGTTTTTTGGGGGGGGAGGGGTGGTTCTGACACGAATTTATACGATATGAAAAAATCTGTTTATCATTATTTTTCTCATCATTCTTGTATCATTTCATAATATGATATTAAATGATAGGTTCACAAATAAAATATAATAAATATTTTTCAATTATCTAATACCACATCATAGGATAATTAGTAGTACTATATATATAACATTATTAATATTTCTAACCAGCATGACATCACGTGCGGATGAAAATGACAAATGGGCATCTTATGCTGGACCTGGAGGATGGAACGGTAATAGTCCTCCTTACATGTGCGTGCCAAAATGGGTTGGTTATCATTCCCAATGCTCTATATTGATCTGATTAATTGGTATCAGATCCGGACATGCTTGAAGTTGGAAACGGAGCCATGAAAACAGAGGAGTATCGTGCACATTTTAGCATTTGGGCACTAGCCAAGGTAACCCATTCCATGAAAAATTCTATATACAATAAATTGTCGACATCCCTCATATATATTATATTTTTTTACTATTTTTAAAAGGAGAAGCTGTGTTTTGTATTCACAAATATTCAGAATTCATACAAAAATTTTATTAAAATAAATTTATAAATTGATGTGTTTTGATATGGTACATTAGATTATAAAATTATTTTTATTATAAAATAGATATAATGGATCATATGAAATCACGTCAGTTTGCGAGTTTAATTATCAAAAACTGCCGAATGGCTTATTTATCTTACTCTATGATACAAACTTGACAGTGAAATTCAACTAAAAGTGCACATTGCAAAGTTTTTAATAGTTTGATCCAAGTTGTTTTTAATATATAATTTGAGGGTATTAAATGTATTCTTAGTTTTGAAAAAATACTATTAATTAATTAATATTTTCATATGCATAGGCTCCTTTGTTGATTGGGTGTGACATTCGAGCAATGAGCAATGTGACATTTGAATTACTCAGCAACAAGGAAGTTATTGCAGTTAATCAAGGTAAGTAATAGATAACGTCTTTTGAAAATAATAAACAGTATATTAAAAATTGCTTATTTTTAGTACTTTTTGGATAGACAAATTGGGAGTTCAAGGGAAAAAAGTTAAGAAGGATGGGGATCTTGAGGTAAGCTTTTGTTATCTTCTTTTCTTTTCTTTTATCTCATGATAAATCCATGTTTTGCTAATAGTTCCCACTATGGCTCATATATATAGGAGGAGATATGATTGGTTAAAACAGTTATTTTATATTAAAAATAAATTATGCAACCAATCATATTAGTAAAATATACAAGAATTAAACAAAAGTGACTGTACATAAAATTTTTGATAAAAATATCCAAAAGAAAAAACCAAGATCATACAAAAATATTAGAGAAATTATATTTATAATTTTAGAGTGTACGAGTCTTACATAATCCCTTTAATGATGGATTCTACTATTTTTCAAAATGAGTGTACTAAAATTTTATATTTTAATACTGTATTTAACATTATTCAAATCATAAATAACCTTCCAAAAGATGCTCCAAATAAAGTAGTTCAATTTTGTTTAACAACTTTTAAATATGTTATTATTTGACTCATCAATATTCCCTTCTATTTGGAGTTCCAAAAACATGTTTTAAAGATGAAAAAATCTACACAACGTCTTACTATTTACACAACGTCTACACACCACACTTTTTTTAATTTTTATTATTTATTTCTTTTATAAAATATTTAATATATGAATAATGAATAGAACAATTGAATTAGTTTAAAAAGAATAAATTTAAAAATTTAAGAAAATGTGGTGTGTGGTGCACTAACCAAAGATAACTCTTACATATTTATTTGTAAATATAAAATGTAGGTTTGGGCTGGTCCTCTCAGTGATGGCAAGAAAGCCATGGTGTTGTGGAATAGAGGCCCAACAGAAGCTATAGTTACTGCTTATTGGTCTGACATTGGCCTTGAATCAGCAACTGTGGTTAGTGCACGTGATTTATGGGAGGTAAGATACATATAATTCACTTACATTTTTTCAGATAATGATAGACACAGTACCCTTTTCATATAACTTTTTGCAATTATTTTTTAGGTTAAATTGCAAAATGAGTATATGAGTTTCCACATTTTTATAATTTGTAACCTCAACTTAAATTTTAAGAAACTCGCAATTAAATACTCCGTTAAATTTTTATTAAAAAACTAACGGTCGTAATTTAGCTAATTAAAGGCTAACACATGACATATTGATGCCACGTGTAAATCCTGCCGTTAATTTTCTAACGATAAATTCGTTAGAAAATTAACGGAAGTATCTAATATTTGTCAATTTTTTAAAGTTTATGTATAAAATTCAAAACTTGAGAATTGAGACCTTGAGTTGCAAAAACGTGAAAATCAGGTATTACTTTTGCAATTAACCCTATGTTTTAAATGAGTGTATGTTTGTAAAATGAATATACTTTTATAAATTATTTTACAAAAACGTCTTTTATTTCAAATACAGCGATAATAAAAATTAAGAAAAGGGTTGTGTTTATCATTTTACTTTCCAGATATAATGTCGAATTGCAGCCTTCTATAGGGTAATCAAGAGATGATTTGAATTGTGCAGCATTCAACACAAGCTTCAGTGAAGGGGCAACTATCTACTAATCTTAAGTCTCATGCTTGTCGAATGTACGTTCTAACCCCCCATTAAAGCTATGATTGTCTAAGAGAACATAAGGCTTCAAATTCTATAAATATCCAAACAAGACTTATAATTTCTTTTCTTTTCTTTTTATAAAAAGATGGAACCATGAACAATATAGACCGGTTTATTTATGGGACTGTCTTGTTGCTTTTCCAAACAAAAGAATTTACACCATCTCATGTGGAACCTCCTTGTGTTTGGATAGTGAGATGAGACGAGATGGTTTTAGATGAAAGTTGAATAAAATATTATTAGAATATTATTTTTTAATATTATTATTGTTTTGAGATTCAAAAAAGTTGAATTATTTACTATATTTTGTGTGAGAATTTGAGAAAATTATAATGATAAGATGAGATGAGATAAAATAATTTCACTATCCAAACGGAGGCCTTAATACCAATCTTTCGGATATCACAAATATATTTACAACAATAAGTTATTCTCAACATATTCATTTTTTCCATGTACAAGTCACGCAATAAATAAAAATATTTAGTTCCAATAATTCAAATAATAACGGTATATTAATCAATAGATCTAGATCGATATTACAAACAATTCTTTGTTGAGAATAACTTGTGTTATAAATATAGTTTCAAACAATAAAATATGTAATTAATCAATTTGCTTAAACATCGAGAAATTGTCTGTAATGTGCCTGCTAGCAAGAACACTACAGCAATCACAATCTTCCAATGCACAGATTCCACACAAGAGTATGTCACTCCCACACAAAATTATTCTCAAACGCAAGATTCCATTCGTGAATCTTGATAGGAAATTTTCAAGGAATTCCCAACCTCCAAATTGTATTAAATTCCAATGATCAATCAATACCTATTACACCTGAACTGCACTGGTTTTATACCCGCAGAGCATGAAGATGGCCTTAAAACGACCATGACTGACACGTAAAACGTACACTACAACCCTTAACGCAAAACTCACCGTTTCACTTAAGGCTCAAAACACAACTATGCAAATAAAACGACATTACACCAATTAATACAAAGTGCACTGTTTCACTTGAGCAACCAACTTCCCTCTTTTATTCAAAAAGTAGTTATAGCCGTTCGCAACCACATCAACCCTTTAGTTCAAAGCTTTTCTCCCATTCTGAGTTGCTAGTTTTCCACCTCCCTCAACAACAACCTTGGTATTATCCCTTCCTTCCTCTTCAAGGACTAGCCCCCAAGCACCCGTGACAATCTCCTCCTCTTCAAGGCCTTGCCCTCAAGGCACCCGTGACCTTCATAATACAGTGCCTATCAAGTGAGGATAGACAAACCTTAACCTGTATAACAATTCCCAAGAGTTATCCTCCATATCAGCTCCCACCCATTTAATCAAGACCTCAGTAACAGCACGGCCTGCTACCTTCTTCATTCGCCTT
Organism: Juglans mandshurica; assembly: GCA_022457165.1. Taxonomy (NCBI): domain Eukaryota; kingdom Viridiplantae; phylum Streptophyta; class Magnoliopsida; order Fagales; family Juglandaceae; genus Juglans; species Juglans mandshurica. The sequence goes on from CM039634.1 coordinate 12,225,788, forward strand.
CCCAGAATCTGCTCAAGCTCAGGCTGAACAACACCCTCTCCATCAACTAGAGGCAAGGTGGGTAAAGGGGTAATTTGATCCCCTAGTTTCTTTTTAAGACAAGAAACATGGAAAACTGGATGAATTTTTTATGTAGGAGGCAACCTCAACTTGTAAGCAACCGTCCCAATTTTCTGAATGACTTGAAAGGGACCATAATATCGAGGAGCAAGCTTCATGTTATGTCTCATGGCTACTGATTTTTGTCTATAAGGTTGAAGTTTGAGAAACACCCAATCACCCTCCACAAAAGATCTCTCTGATCTCCCCTTGTTAGCATACATCTTCATTCTATTCTGAGCTTTCCTTAAGTTCTCTTTCAACAAAGATAAGACTTGCTCACGATTCCTCAAGTGCTGATCTACTGCTTCATTAGTAGTGGTACGAGCTACATAAGACAGTAATCTTGGTGGAGGCATCCCATACAAGGTTTGAAATGGAGAAATCCCTGTAGAGGTATGCACAGATGTATTGTAATGCCACTCAGCCATAGGAAGCCAAGTACTCCAACTCTTGGGCTTAGAAGCACTATAAGCTCTTAAGTAAGCTTCAACAATCTTATTTAAAGCCTCAGCTTGACCATCAAATTGAGGATGGTAAGCTGAGCTCATAGTCAAGGTTGTGCCCAACATCTTGAAGAGTTCTTGCCAAAACAAACTTCTGAACACCACATCACGATCAGAGACAATTGTTTTAGGTAAACCATGAAGCTTGAAGACTCCAAAAAAAATATCTCTGCCACCTTAGCTGCAGTGTATGGATGAGACAAGGGAAATAAATGACCAAACTTGGTCAATCTATCCACCACTGTAAGAATAACAGTGCTTCCATTAGAACTTGGAAGACCCTCAATAAAATCCATGGCAATATCAAGCCAAGGGTTCTGAGGAATGGGCAAGGGTTGAAGTAAACCTGCTGGCAGCACATTTTCTGACTTGTTAACTTGACAGACTTGACACTCCTTAACTAATTTCCTGATGTCTCTCCTCATTCCAGGCCAAAAAAATCCATTCTAGCTCTTTGTAAGGTTTTATGGTAGCCCACATGGCCTGCCACTGGACTGTAATGGATGTATTGCAATACTTTCTTCTGAAATGATGAACCAGGAACAATCATCAGTCTACCCTTTTTGAGTAAAAGACCTTGTTGCAAGGAGAATTCTTTTGGAACTTGTTCCCCTTTCCCTAGAGCCACAATTATCTGAAGAATGTGGGGGGATTCTGAGTAACTTTGCTTCAATTCAATAATCCAAACAAGAGTAGGAAATGAAATGAGTGCCAAAACAGCAGAATCCTCTTCCATCTTTCTTCAAAGTGCATCAACTACTTTGTTATCCTTACCTCTTTTGTACTAAACTTGAAATCATATCCCATGAGCTTAGAGATCCAATTGTGTTGTGCTTTTGTGGCTATCTTCTACTCCAACAAGTGCTTCAAAGCTTGTTGGTCAGTTTTAATCTTAAATGGCTGACCAAGCAAGTAAGGCCTCCATTTCCCTACTGCACTCACAAGTGCTAAAAGCTCTTTTTCATAAGTTGACAAGAGGAGAGCTTTACCCTTGAGAGCTTTACTAAAATAGGCTATGGACTGGTTGTTTTGCATCAACACAGCTCCCAACCCTACTCCAGAAGCATCATATTCAATGAAAAATGCTTGAGAGAAATCTGGCAGCTTCAAGACTGGAGGGTGAGCTACAGCATGCTTGAGTTGCAAAAAAGCCTTCTCAGCCTCTTCTAACCAACCAGTACTTTTAACGTCCCATCCGTCAGCTGAGCCTTATCGGACTTAGATTCCTCTGCATCAACCTCCTCTGGTTGGAAAAAACTTGCCCTCGAGTTCACACCATCGTCAACAAAGCATGGATTGAGGTGTTTGACATTAAACACATCTGAAGTCCTCATATGATTGGGAAGACATAGTCTATATGCATTGTCGTTGAGTTTTTGGAGAACTTCACAAGGTTCAATCTTCCTATCCTTCAACTTATTGTACTCGCCAACAAGAAAACGACCAGGGGTTGGTACAGCCCAAACAAAATCTTCAACATCAAAAAGTACCTGGCGGCGACAATTGTCAGTGTGAACCACTTTGCATTGCTCGTCGGAACTACTTGTTTGACTTGGTCGTGTACTCCCCAAAGGTGCTCTGCCATCTCTTCCCCCTTAACGTTTAGGTGACCAATCCTTGGGACAAGGGCTAAAACAAGGACGCCAGGCAGATTATGACCATACACAACTTCAAATGGACTCAACTAGGTAGTCCGATTCTTGGATCGGTTGTAAGCAAATTTTGCCTGCGATAAGGCTAAGTCCCACTATTTTGGCTTAGTAACCGCCAAACTTCTCAGGAGGTTTGCCCAAATTTCGATTCACCACCTAGATTTTTTCGTCCGTTTGGGGGTGGTAGACACTACTAAAGTTCAGTTTCGTTCTGAGTTTTTCCCACATTGGCAAAATAGGGTTAATTAATATTACTTAGATGGTCTATACCTAACTAGTTACATTTGTCAGCTCATCCTTTGCACCACATTGGCAAAGATAAAGAAGGGGAAAGATGGAACTTTAAGTGGGATTATGAATATGAATATGCATGTAGTATTGCTCAAGCAATCCTTTGTTTAACTGATTGAAAATATGATTTGTAGTTCTAGTACAGAGTCTAAGTACCTTCTCTCTCTGATGAATACTTCTTTGATCTTTGATGGTTCAAAACAGAATTATGAATAATTCTTAGTGCTAACTGAAAAGAGATACTTTAGCTACAAAAAGATTCTACAAAAATAAACCTACAAACTGGTATGACTTGATGTGGCACGTTAGATCGTAAAATTTCTTTTATTATAAAGTAAATCTAATGTATCGTATGACACCATGTCAAGAATGGATGTGCAAATTCCGAATACGATGGATGGCATTTCTCATAGCAAATAATTTGTTGCCTTCACAATTGTTCGATCATCCATTCTTCTCTGCCTCAAATATACTCTTCTAAAATTGCATCAAGTTGTTGCCATTCCAAATATTTCATCATATTTTTTATTTTTATTTGAATGTCAATAGCTAATATAGGCTATAAAATATGCCAAGAAGGTGCTTAAAAAGTTCTCTTTTTTTTATTCATATGTTCAAGTGGTTTGTCATATCTGTTAAGAATTTTTAATTTTTTTTATTGAATTTTATAATCTTCCTTTGATTTGGCAAATGAAAAATCCGTAGTATATTGAATTTCTCTACTCCTTTGAAGTCATTATGAACTTGTATTTGGGCAGGTTAGAATTGCCGACTTTAAAAGTGGTTGAGATTCTTCTTATTCTTGGTAGGATTGCTATAGGAACCAAGATGGGCCTAGTCTTAAAGATCATTTGCAACTTCCAGATGGACCAAGAAGATCAAGGAGACAATGTAAGGATTGATGCAATCCACTTGGGACAAGTTTAGCAAGAGCCCAACATTCAAGATGGGGCTTGAAGGATGAAGATCCAGTTTTAATTCATTTGATTAGCTACGGAAGAGGGCAACGACAAGACTTAAAGGCTTTGAGCTCTTGAAGGGTTTCAACTTATTTAATCCATTTAAAGAACTTATGTTATTAGTTTAGAATAATTGAGTTTATTATGGGAAGCACTTAAGGGGGCCTATGCAAGGGCATGTTGGGAAAGTTATTATTTTATTGAACTAGGGTTAGGGTTACTGTAGCCGAGCTACTGTAGCGCGGCACTGTAGCCGCGATACTGTTCATCCAGGGGCACTTTTGGAAGATGGGGGTTTATTTTAAGCTAGGGTTTCATTAGGTTTTTCTTTAAATACTCTATGTAGCCTCATTCTAATCAGTTTATGAAATTTGATGAATTTATTCATTGTGAGTTGAGTTTTACTCCTCTTGTTCTTAATTGAACTTTTGAACTTATCAAAGGTAAATCACAACCTTTGTGGCGTTCCTCCTTTGTAATCTGGGTTCTTGAGACGGGTTCTTCAACGGGTCTAGTTTTAATATAATCTAGGTTCTTGAAACGAGTTCTCATCGGGTCTAGGTTCTCCATCCATTGACTTGATTTTGGCTTTCTTGGGGAGTTTTCAAATTGACTGTGGGTTCAAGGGATTTCATTCCCGCGGGTTCATATCATTTGGTATTCAGAGCCAGGTTTCCAATCAGGTCTGATTCTATCTTTTAATTCTTGCATCCTTAAATTAATTCTAGGGCTTCATTGTTCTGGGGTTTCCAAAAAAAAAAGATAGAAACAAAAAGTAGGATGCCGAAATTGTTAGGGTTTTGGGTTTGGCTGAAATTTGCATCACCTAGGGTTTCAAAATTCTAGGGTTTCCTGCATCTCTAAGTTTATCTGTTGCTTGGAGTGTTGTTCCATTGATTCTCTTCTACATCATTGTCGTACTTGAATTCAATTGCTTGATTTTCACAATTGAATATTGCTATTTGTGATTGAATTAGAGAAAAGAAAGGAAAGGAAAAGAAAAGAAAAGAAAAGAAAAGAAAAGAAAGGAAAAGAAAAGAAAATTCGAAAAAAAAAAAAAAAAACAGAAGAAGAAAAGAGAAGGTAGGATATTCAAAGTTGCTACATAGTTACAACAAAGAGAAAGAAAGTATTTGTTGATTGAGTTATTATCATCATAGGAGCTGAATACAACTTGCTAGTTGGTGTCTTGTTTTATAATTACTCTTTCCCTCGTATAAATTCCTTGAGTCTCGTGTCATTTTATTCATTCCTTGTTTCTTTCATCTATACTACTGGTTGGAATAATACAAGGTTGTATTATCTTGATTTAGTTCAACTAGTTCTGAAAGAACTTGAGTGAGAAAACTCTTGAGGTAAAAGGCAAGAGAGTGTGAGACTATTATCGGGCAAAAGCCAATTAAGAGTGAAACACGAGTGGAGTGCCATTATTCGAGTGTAAACACGTAAGGGAGTGTGTAAGGTTTTCCACTAACATTGTTTTTATGCAGCATATTATGATGTCTCATAGAAGTGACTTTTCACCAAAGGGGATGGCAGATAACTCATCCTTTGTGTTGCAAGCCATGCAACAACAGTTTGAGCGATTGAACTTGGTGTTAGGTGAAGTGAGGGAAAGTATGGATAATCAAGAAGCAGTGATTAGAAATTTGCAAGGTGAGAGAGATAGAAGGCATGGAGGAGGCCTTAGGGCAAACTCAGGGGGTCGAGATAGAGTAGATAGGAACCTTGGGAGCATCAAAATGAAAATACCATCATTCCAAGGTAGAACTGACCCTGAAGTTTATTTAGAGTGGGAGAAAAGAATAGAGTTGGTGTTTGATTGTCATAATTATTCTGAGGAGAAGAAGGTGAAGTTGGCTGTAATTGAGTTCACTGATTATGCGATTATTTGGTGGGATCAATTAGTATCCAATAGGAGGAAGAATCTTGAGAGGCCTGTAGAAACATGGAGAGAGTTGAAAGCTATCATGAGGCGGAGATTTGTACCTAGCCACTACTATAGAGACCTCTACCAAAAACTTCAAAATCTTATACAAGGGTCTAGGAGTGTAGAGGATTACCATAAGGAGATGAAGGTGGCTATGATTCGGGCCAATGTAGTGGAGGATCGGGAGGCCACGATGACAAGATTTTTGAGTGGGTTGAATAGGGAGATAGCCAATGTAGTTGAGTTGCAACATTATAAGGAGGTAGAAGATATGGTACACATGGCTATGAAGGTGGAGAGACGGCTAAAAGGAAGGGGTACATCAAGGTATACTTCGGCTTCTAGTACTCATTGGAAACCAAAGTGGGACAAAAATGATCAAGCTGTAGCAAAGGGGAAGACCAAACCACCAAAGGGAAAAGATTTGGGTGAGGTTGAAATCTCAAGAAAAATAGAGAATGAGTTGAAAAACAATTGTGAGGCCGAAAGTTCAAAAAAAGAGGAGACTGAAAGAAAAACAGAGAGTGAAAAGAACAAAGAGAGTGAGAGGAAAAAAGAGAATGAAGCCGAAACATCAAAAGAAAGAGAGAGAGAAAAAGAAAATAGAGAGGTGGTTGAGAGTCAAGAAAAAAGAGTGGAGCCACAAGAGGAAAAAGAAAGAGAGATTGTAGAGAGAAATAAAAAGACAAAAGTGAGTTTTTATGCTAAGGCAAGCTTTTATACTAATGAATTTAATGACTCTTTGTCTTGTGTTGTTGTTTCTTTGTTGCACGCATATAAGGTCATGATTCCTAGCGGTGTGTTTAGTGGATTGCCACCTATTAGAGAAATAGAGCACTACATTGATTTTGTGCTAGGTGCGACAATTCCTAACCGACCTTTCTTGGAAAAACATGAGTCAATGACACACTTAAAGGGACAAGGTAAGTTGTTGACTAGAATGCATGCTAAGCGGGAGGATTGTATTGAGACTTTTCCTCATGTATTCAAATACACACAAGGCATGATAAATTTTGTGGTTGATGCTTTGGCAAGAAGGTATGTCATTGTCTTCATTTTAGATGCAAAATTGTTGAGACTTGAATATGATAAGGAATTGCATGCTAATGATGATAACTTTGCTAGTATGTATGGAACATGTGAGAAAGCATCTTTTGGTAAGTTCTACAAACTAGATTGGTACTTGTTTAGAAAGAATAGATTTTGTGTGCCTACTAGTTTTATGCTTAAGTTGCTTGTGTGTGATGAACATGGTGGTTTGTTGGGTAACCTTGGTGTAAGGAAGACTTTTGTTGTGTTGCATGAATGTTTGTGGGAATATCATTTGCCATTCAAAGACGTGTTACACGAACGTTTGTGGAAGTATCATTTGTCATTCATTCATGTATTGCACGAACGTTTGTGGGAGTATCATTTGCCATACATTGATGTGTTGCATGAACGTTTGCGGGAGTATCATTTGTATTTCATTGAGTTTGCATATAATTGGAGTGGTCATTCTGGTAAAAATAAGATTTCAGACATGTTGCATGAACGTTTATGGGAGTATCATTTGCCATTCATTGACATGTTGCATGAACGTTTGCGGGAGTATCATTTGCCATTCATTGAGTTTGCATATTGGAGTGGTCATTTTGGTTCGAGGAAGACTTTAGATGTGCTTCATGAACATTTGTGGGAGTATTGTTTGCCATTCATTGAGTTTACATATGATTGGAGTGTTCATGCCACCACTAAATTTTCACCAATTGAAATTGTTTATAGACTTAATCAATTTCCTCCTTTAGATTTAAAGTCTTCATCAGTTGATGATATGGGTAGCTTGGATGGACTATTCCAAATTCTTGAACAAATTAATGAAAATGCATATCTAATGGATCTTCCAGGTAAGTATCATGTTTCTACTATTTTCAATGTTACTAACCACTTTCCCTTTGATCCAGGTGGAGATTCGAGGTCGAATCCTTTTGAGGAGAGGGGGAATGATGGGAACCAAGATGGGCCTAGTCTTAAAGATCATTTGCAACTTCCAGATGGACCAAGAAGATCAAGGAGACAATGTAAGGATTGATGCAATCCACTTGGGACAAGTTTAGCAAGAGCCCAACATTCAAGATGGGGCTTGAAGGATGAAGATCCAGTTTTAATTCATTTGATTAGCTACGGAAGAGGGCAACGACAAGACTTAAAGGCTTTGAGCTCTTGAAGGGTTTCAACTTATTTAATCCATTTAAAGAACTTATGTTATTAGTTTAGAATAATTGAGTTTATAATGGGAAGCACTTAAGGGGGCCTATGCAAGGGCATGTTGGGAAAGTTATTATTTTATTGAACTAGGGTTAGGGTTACTGTAGCCGAGCTACTGTAGCGCGGCACTGTAGCCGCGATACTGTTCATCCAGGGGCACTTTTGGAAGATGGGGGTTTATTTTAAGCTAGGATTTCATTAGGTTTTTCTTTAAATACTCTATGTAGCCTCATTCTAATCAGTTTATGAAATTTATGAAATTTGATGAATTTATTCATTGTGAGTTGAGTTTTACTCCTCTTGTTCTTAATTGAACTTTTGAACTTATCAAAGGTAAATCACAACCTTTGTGGCGTTCCTCCTTTGTAATCTGGGTTCTTGAGACGGGTTCTTCAACGGGTCTAGTTTTAATATAATCTAGGTTCTTGAAACGAGTTCTCATCGGGTTTAGGTTCTCCATCCATTGGCTTGATTTTGGCTTTCTTGGGGAGTTTTCAAATTGACTGTGGGTTCAAGGGATTTCATTCCCGCAGGTTCATATCAGGATTGCTATAGGATCGAAAGATAATTCACCGCCTTACCGACCTCATGAAAATACAGTTTGTTTCACATATCTCCCAGCTTTCTAAACACTCTCAATGGCTTATTTGTTTTGCAATTGTTTTTAAAATGACTAACACAATATGTAGAAATAACAATATCTCAACCCCTCAAAGGAGATTATGTGGCACTCGGTTCCTCGGTAAAGAATCTGGTATAGGGACTCCTCTATCCATCCATGATAATTGACACATGGTAAGACTCTCCCATTCAAAAATTCGCAACATCATCAACCCGGATCATTCAAACTCAGCATCTCAAAATTAAAGTGTAAAGATAATACATAAACATATTGAAAAATATGTATATTATTTTCATGAAAAGAAAGGGGAAAGTTACAGAAGATGCAAGGCTAAATCTTAGAACATACTCACTATATTTACCACAAATTTCTAGTATTGTAATAGAAGCTAACCTACCTCGACATTATTTAAAATACTACTGCAGTGCTAACACTCCTCCAACCGTTGCTCCTTAGAAGTCGCTTACTTTATTTGAAAACTTTGACTCCAAAGAAGCTCAAACCCTCAAAATCTCAAAAGTAAGATTTTGTCCCATGTCTAACCTCTTTTGTAGGGTGGGACCATCAAGTGTCCTTTTAACAGACTTCTAACTCTAGTCATGTTTGAATAGAAGCCATTTAGTCTTGGTCGTCCTTCTGTAAGATGACAAAGATAGATTGATGGGACAATGTATGAATGTTCTTGTGGCTTGTCTTGCGTTCAATCCGCAGTCCCACCCCAAATAAGGGTTTCCATGTGGCTTTAGACCATACCTTTGAGTCTAGACGATATGGCCTATAGGGTCATAATTGTTTATCCGCAGACTCACTCTAGATGTGATCTTTCAGATGAAGTATGGGGCTCTACATATGACACTACCGCTTTCTGAGCGTTTTCGTGTTATCCTAGAAAGCCTTTATGCCCGTATCGGTCTTGTTCTTGACTGTTTCTCTCCTCTTTCTTGTAACTCACTGTTTGATCGAGTTACCAACCTCTTCAGCTCTTCATTCTTGCCTTTGTAATGTTAGTATTGTTTCTTTCTTGACTAGTCCAGGGCAAAAAGTCATATGTTCACCATTTCTCTCTTGACCGGTCTAGGACTAGCTGCACTTTGCCAGCTACCGTTGCCTCATGTTCCACCTTTCCAAGAAAAGGCTCTCTTCTTCACCTTCTCTTTGTCCTCGGATGTTAGTCTCTCCCCATTCGTTGGCTCGGTCCTCACAAATTATGTTGTAAATAAACAAGACTACTCGACAAGTCGCAGGAGATCAACTCGGTCAAACTTAAACTCGGCTTGATTCATTTATTAAATTAGCCTTCGTGAATACAAAATTATAACCGATTATTAAAGGATACAACTAGTATAATTGTGGCTCGATTTGTACAAAGCTCGTGTACACTCAAAAATTATTATTTTTATAGTATTATCTCTATATAAATTATAAAGAAAGATTACACCTCCGGTGGAATTCCAATGGGTTGTGCCGTTGAGCAAATCAGAGAAAATAGACATTATTATTAATGCATAAAATAGTCAAGAAAAAAAAAAGGTGTCACACCCTTAGAGAACTATTTCCAAAATAAATACCCTACAACCAAGCAAGATAGTTTTATCAAATTCAATTGACCAAACTTTTTTCCTTCTTTCTTTCTTTCTTTTTTAATCATTGTCTAACATCTCCTCCTAAAAATTTAAAAAAATGTTGAATTTTTTTATGTGGAGTTTGATTTTCTTCGAGTACGTCTCGATTTAATGACCTGATTCGATAAAGATTCATGGCATATTGTGATGGATTGACTCCGCACTGTGTGATTGAATTAGATAAAGATGATCAGAAAGAAAAGAGAAAGAGACCTAGAAAGAAATGGGAACAAAACAGAATAATGTGCTGTTTGGATAGTGAGATGAGATATATATATATTTTAGCAATTGGAATTATATTCATCAAGGAAATCCTTACATAGTAGTGTCAATCCAAATAGCAGTTTCAATATAGTCGGTGAGGAGGATATGAAAATGTCCCCATAAAAGATAGTGGCAAGCGAGGATGCACAAGAAGGGGAAGCAAGAACTTCCTCTGCGGTATCATAAGTTTCCCCGCCAGAGGCAGCAACTAGAGTTGACAAGGGGCAATCAACCATAGCCTCATTATCCTTGGCCACCATCTCGTAGACCATGTTGGCTTGCTTTACTCCTCCAATATCCAGAACCTTGACGGAGTCGCTCCTTTGCGAAGGAGAAGGCGACAATTCAAACTTTTCAAATAAGGAACCATCCAACACCAAGTCCAAATCCTGAGATCCTTGTTCTATGACCACCACGTGGTGATCAAGGTTGTAGAAGAAGGAAATAGTTGAGCTTATTTTCGGCAACAAGATGAAGCAGAGATAAGCAATTGAGGGTGTGTTATGTGGCGACTAGGTTTCCAAATGATAGGGTAATTGTCTTAAGGAAGGAAAGGGTTTCTTTGTAATTACAGTTATTAAGTTGGGTTTTTTTTGTCTACTTTGAGTTTGTTGCTTTCTGTTGCATTAATGGGCTTTAGCTTTGACTAAGTCCAATTATTTAGTTATGATTTTCGAACGTGTCAGTTAATAGGACGTGGGTCATGTCGTGGGCTATACCAACTTGTGGACGTGTGTTGCTGTTTACATCTTATTTAAATTCCTTGTAATTCTGCAGTTGATAATTAATGAATAATATTTTCTATCTCAAATCATCTGAGTAAAGAGGCCCTTGGCACCTCGAATCGCCAAAGATAAATTTACAGATTACGATTTTCACTAGATATCAAAATACATAACAGTGGTCTTAGAGTCGTTTCCTGCGACATGGCGGAAGGGACTAGGCATGCCCAGCTTGTAGAGGCAATCTCAGCATTGTAGGAGGAAAATACACACCTACGTGAAGAACAAGAGAGACAAAAGGGATGTTAGAAGCAGTCTTAGATCAACTAAACAATCTAGCTTCCACTTATGAGCAATTGGCAGTGATGCGCAACTTAGGAGAAGGACCTTCTAATCAGAATCCAAAGGTTAGTAGCAATCCTTTATTTGAAGGGAGTGGGGGTATTCAGGCTAGATCTCTTATGTTTGAATTTCCTAAATTTGATGGGGCTGATCCAGCTGAATGGATTCTAAAGACAAATCAATTCTTCTCCTATTATAATACACTAGAGGACCAAAGGCTTCAAATAACCTTCTTTCATATGGAGGGTAAAGCCCTCTCATGGTATTCTTGGCTCATGGACTCAAGTACAATCTCCACTTCGGATGAGTTTGTCATAACATTAAGGGTAAGGTTTGGACCCTCAACCTATGAGGATCCTGTGGGTAAGTTTTCTAAATTAAAACAGACCAGCTCTATTGAGGAGTATCAAACCCAATTTGAAGAGTTATCTAATAAGATAAAAGGGTTAAATGAGGAATTTCGTATAAGTACTTTCTTAAGTGGATTGAGAGATGACCTTAGAATTACTGTGACCATGTTCAAACCCCCCACATTGTCAGTTGCCTTCGGGCTAGCCAGATTATAAGAAGAGGAGATTATGAGGAGAGCCTAGGGTCAAGGTACTCAAAACTTCCCCACACAATCAAATAAACACCAACTCACCAAATTACCAGCACCTCCACCTATATTGAGACTTCCACCTCCACCTACCAGACCCAATCCAAGTTTCCAAAACACCAACAACAGATTCGCAAACACCGACAGACGACCAACCCTACCCATTAGAAGAATATCTCAAGCCCAAATGCAAGAAATGAGGGATAAGGGTTTTTGTTATTATTGTGATGAGAAGTTCCAGCGAGGTCACAGATGCAATAGACCTAAACTCTTTTTATTGGAAGGAATGAGAATAGAGGAAGTAGAGGAGGAAGAAACTGATGGTTCATTAGCTATCATACAAACAGAAGAGGGTAGAGAAGGAAAGGAGGAAAAAGGGGAACTATTGAGTATTTCATTACATGTAATGACAGGTGCATTGACTCCTAAAACAATGAGATTAACAGGGGTCACCAATAAAACTAGTGTGATAGTCCTCGTTGACACAGGGAGTACACACAGTCTTCTTGACCCAAATGTGGCAAGGAGAGCTCGACTACCAGTAGAGGAAAGCCAACTGTCAGTCAATTTGGCTAATGGAACCAATATTCCTTACTAAGGTTTATGTAAGGTTGTCCCACTCCTATTACAAGAATTGCATACTAGATCTGATTTATACTTGTTATTTTGGGGGGATGTGATATAGCATTGGGTATGGATTGGTTAATCATGTCTTTAATGTTGAGAATGTTGTTGTTACATTAAGAGGAATAAAATTACCAAGTCGTGTAATAGAGGAGGCAGAATATGTGCAAAGCCTAAAGAAAAATTCTGCTAGAGGTGTGTGGCTACAGTTCTTAGAAGGAGCTAGCAAAGACCCTCAAGAACCTATCCCAGTGGTTGTGCAGGGTATTGTCGATAAGTTTAAAAGAGTAGTTGATGAGCCAAGTGGTCTGCCTCCACCTCGGAGTCATGATCACAAAATTATACTGCAACCAGGTTCTAAACCTACATGTGTAAGGCCATATAGGTACTCATACTATCAAAAGGAAGAAATTGAGAGGGTGGTAGCAAAAATGTTAAGAAGTGTTATTATTAGAAGTAGCCAAAGTCCCTACTCTTCCTCGATACTGCTAGTAAGAAAGGTTGATGGGGGTTGGCGAATATGTGTGGTCTATTGCGCACTTAATAGGGATACAGTGAACGACAAGTACTCCATAATCAATATTGATGAGTTGTTGGATGAGCTTCATGGAGCTCAAGTGTTTTCTAAGTTGGATATATGTTCGGGGTATCACCAAATCATAATGAATTCCGAAGACATATCTAAGACAACTTTTAGGACCCATGAGGGTCACTACGAGTTTTTGGTCATGCCATTTGGCCTTTCCAATGCTCCATCAACCTTTCAAGGGTTGATGAATGAGGTGTTTCGACCTTATTTAAGAAGGATTGTACTGGTTTTCTTTGATGATATTTGAATTTACAACAAGACATTACAAGAGCATTTACAACATCTCTACACTGTTTTGGAAATCTTACAATCTCACCATTTTTTTGCAATGGCTTCCACATGTATTTTTGGGTGTAGTAGGGTAGAGTATTTGGGGCACATTATTTCAAAGGAAGGAGTACAGGCTGATCCACAGAAAATTGAGGCTATGCAGAATTGGGTAGTGCCTAAGAACCTCAAAGCCTTGATGGGGTTCCTAGGACTAATGGGCTACTACCAGGAGTTTGTGCAAGGCTATGGAAGTATTGCTGCTCCACTCACAGCCTTGTTGAAGAAGGATGCTTTTTGCTGGACAGAGAAGGCCCAACAAGCTTTTGAGAAGCTAAAAGAAGCTATGGTGAGCCCCTCAGTATTAAGATTACCAGATTTTTCTAACTCTTTTATTATAGAGTGTGATGCCTCAGGAGAAAGGGCAATGTTGATGCAGGAGGGGTAGCCTATTGCCTATCTAAGCTAAGGTCTCAAGGGAAAATATCTGAGTTTATCCACTTATGAAAATGAGCTACTGGCTTTGGTGATGGCAGTAAGGAAATGGAGACATTATTTATTGGGACAATCATTCAAGGTTTGCACTGAACAGTAGGCATTAAAATGCCTACTGGAATAGAGAGTGGGAACACCAGCCCAACAAAATTGGATTTCTAAATTACTGGGGCATGACTACATAGTGGAATACAAGATTGGCAAAACTAAAGTGGTGGTTGATGCTCTTTCTCGGGTCCAAAGGCAAGACCAAACAGATTTAACTTCTACCACAAACCAAAGCCAAAACTCATCTTCCATATCCCAACCTACCACTGAACCAAGCCCCACAAATCCATCCAACATACACCAAACCACAAACAAATCCCAAATCCAAATCCCATCCACCAAGAAATCATCCACCACAGATCAAACCAACACCAAACATATCACAAACACAGCAACCAAGAAATCATCCATGCATCTCCAAGCAATCAGTATAGTGCATGCGCAATGGGTAGAAGAATTGAGAAAAGCTTACTAGCAAGACCCCCAGTTGCAGTAGCTATTAAGCCACTACCATCAGGGAGTCTTGACCAATCTCATTACCAAGTTTGACATGGACTCCTCTTTTACAAAGGGAGGCTTCATCTCGGTTCCTTGGTGCCATTTCAGCAACAAGTCCTGCATCGGTTCCATAGTAGCCCATTAGGAGGTCACATAGGGGTGTAAAAAACAAAAGCAAGAATAGAAAAAGGAGATTTTCTGGCTGGGATTGACAAGTGATGTCAGGTCCTTTGTTCGAGAATGCAACATATGCCAAAGGAGAAAGATTGAAGGACCTGACATCACGAACAAAGGACTTGTTCGTGATATGTTGCATTCTCGAACGGACTTCATTGAGGGTTTACCCTCCTTAGGTGGAAAAAAAGTGATCATGGTGGTGATCGACATGATTAGTAAGAATGCTCATTCCATGGCTATTAATCATCCATATACTTCCTTGACTATAGCAAGGATTTTCTTAGATAACGTGTATGTAACACCCCGCTTCCCAAAAAGACATTTTAGAATTTTCGGGAAACCAGTTTGCTATTACTAACTTGAACTTAAAAACTTTTCTTTTTAACAATGATGCGAAAGTTTCCATAAATAAAACAAAATTTAATAAATACTTAAAATCCAAAATAGAGTCTGCGGAAGCACTTATTTAAAAACAAAATACGTAAGTCTCATGTGCTTATCAAAATAACTTAATTAAACCTTAAACCAATCATATCATAATTTGTCTAGGCCTCTGCCTTGCCTCTCGGGTCTTGTCCTGAAGTTTTATCCTAAAAAATGTCATCACTTGGGTGGTTCAAAAACATGAAAATATACAAAAATGAGTCGAATACTCAATAAGTAACACATCATACAGTAAACATAATAAACATAAGGTTTCTTGAAAAATGTGCATACTCATAAATACTTATGTAAATAACATGAACATGAACTTATCTTTCACTTATCATAGGCCGTTACCCACTGTTGACTCTCATGAGTTAGGATTAGCAAATCTAAGCAGATTTCGATTCTGCCCGTGGCTGCAGGTTGTGGAATCCATACATAAGGAAGACATATTGGGTGCAATACCAACATGCACGACCTAGCAATGCAATATGCCCATAACATAGGTATCGTCTTCATATCATAACATAGGTCATATCTTATCATAGTCATACTTGCATATTTGTCATATCATAAATTTCAAAAGAAATCGCATGGATACTTGTCATATCATATTATAGATTTCAAATAAAATCGCATTCTTTCATAATTTTTGTGATAAATGTTTCCTCACATAAAAACATGATTTTTCATAAAAATAAATCTTCACATAAAATCATGCATGGCTTTCATAAATTACTTTAATGCATAACTATCACATAAATCATGACTTTTCATAAATCTTTTGATGCATAATTCCTTTCATAAAATCATGAGTGTTCCTAAATAATTTAATGCATAATTCTTCTTGTAAAATCATGAATTTTCATGATTTTATCATGTCTTGGGTACGTAAATAGGGGCTTCCAAAGAAGGGCATACATGCAAAATATTTTTATAAAAGACATGACATTTACCGTACATACGTGTAAGGGTATGATCATCCTACTTACCTTACAATGCTAATCCACAATTTTCGGCACGAAATCGGTCACCTATAAAACAAGCACACAATTTTCTTAAATTTCTAATTAAACTTGTGACTTTATTTAAAACCTAAAATACTAAAATAGCCTATATTTCCTAAAATCTTCTTAACACTAAAATATTCCCAACTAAAAATAAAAATTCAAAACTCTCATACTTTGCTTATAACTTGGAGGGCAAAGTTGTAATAAACTAACCCTCTACTATCAACACACTAATTGAACAGGGGTACTCTTGTAATATATCTGAACACCCATCATAATATTTCATAGTACAGGGTATAAAATTTCTATACGGAGATGGGCTTACTCGAGAGTTAGTGACAGTGGGGCTTTGGCCGTGATCTTTTGGTGGGGATGAGCAGCGATTTGAAGTGGTCGTGCTTGGAGATGCTTTGTTTTCTATTGCTTGAAACAGGGGCTTAACCATTTCGGGTTGTCCTTGGTTTACGGTGGACTAAGGCATATTTGGGTGGTTCGTCGTGTGTTGTGGCTAAGGGAGGAGACGTGAGATAGGGGTGTTGCATGGTGAACATTAGTGCGAATAGGTGGTGCACTGGGGTAGCAATATTGCGGGACTAAACATGGGTCTGTGGCTGTGGCTGTGGGTTATGGGGAGTTCCTGAGGGTGCAGCTTCAAGGGAGGTTGCTGCGAGCACAACTCGACAGTGGGGTTATTCGGTGGTGGTGGTTGGCGACCCACGACGTGGAGGGAGGCTGTGTGCTCGACGTGGTGCAGTGGAAATTACTAACCATGATACAGTCTACGTCTCGGGCTGTATTCACTTGGTCTTCTTGCTACTCGTGGTGGTGATCGACTTCATGGAGGCGACGACTGAGTGAAGGTTCATGGTTGTTTGCCCATGGGCTGGGCAGTGCTTGTGCAAGGGCGACGTAAAGGACTTGGGTAACATGAGGGCTACTCCATTGGTTGTTGATGTCTTTCGTTGGCCGTGTGACAGGTTATGTAGGGAACAAGAAAATCAAAGCGGGGAAAGAAGAACATAGCGACCACTTGAGGAAGGTTGGGTACCGCGGCTTGAAGTATTCTCACAAAGTCGCAGTAGGTATAGATATACTATTGATTTAAGGAGTTTTAACGTGAAGAGGGCTCAAGTAGAGTTGTAATCCTTGTGAACTTTGATGATGAAGATGTGCATGATTTGGAGTTCATAGATGGAATCAGTTAGGGTTTTATTATGGAGATGAATCTAGGATGGTAATAGTGTTTGGAGTCTAACACTCATGGGCTAGGAATTTAAAAAAGAAAAAAATATATCGTAGCCTTAACTCTAGGTTCAAATAAATATAACTTATCCGATAAACTCTTTTATGGACTTTAACTCATTTATTAAGCCTAATAAAGTTATATGGAATTTATCCCTAAAAATATAGGATCGGGTCGTTACAGTGTATAAACTGCATGGGTTGCCCCTGACCATCGTTAGTGATAGGGATCTAATATTTACATGTCAGTTTTGGAAGGAACTATTTAGGCTCAGTGGTACTGAGCTCTTGCTGAGTTCAGCCTACCACCCAAAGATGGATGGGTAAACAAAAGCCATGAACAAAACACTAGAATACTATTTAAGGTGCTTTTCTAGTGATAGACCCAAGGATTGGTTACGATAGTTACCTTTGGCTGAGTTCTCCTACAATACCTCAACTCACTCTTCAACAAAGATCTCATCGAATGAAGTGGTGTATGGACAGCCTCCTCCACGCCTTCTACCATATGAAGTTGGGGCCACAAAAATCCAAGTTGTTGACGAAGAGTTATGGACCAGATACTATATAGCAACATTGGTAAAAGAAAACCTACAAGAAGCATAGGCTAAGATGAAATATTTTGCAGATATTAAAAGAATAGACAGAATATGAAATCGGTGAGTGGGTTTACCTCAGACTACACCCATATCGTCAAATGTCAGTCTCTATGAGGTGAAATCTCAAAATCTCACCTAGATATTACAGGCCTTTCAAGATTACAAGGAGAATCGAGAAGGTTGCATATGAGTTGGAGCTACCATCGGAGTCTCTCACCTACCCAATATTTCACGATTCGTGCATGAAAAAGAAGCTAGGAACAACAGTTCAACCCTTACAAAGTCTTCCCATCTTGAACCTCAACAGATCGTTGGCACCAAAACCAGAAAAAATTCTACAAAGGAGGCTGCTTAAGAAAGGGTGAAGGGCTGGAGTGGAAGTGCAGTGGAAGGGGATGAGTGAAGAGGATGCGACCTAGGACAAGGTTGAGGACAAGGTTGCTTAAAGGAAGGGAGTGTGTTATTGGCGGCTAGAGTTCCGAATGATAGGGTAATTGTCTTAAGGAAGGAAAGGGTTTCTTTTTAATTATAGTTATTAAGTTGGGTATTTTAGTCTATTTTGAGTTTGTTGCTTTTCGTTGGGTTAATGGGCTTTAGCTTTGAATTAGTCCAATTATTTAGTTATGCTTTTCGAACTTGTCAGTTAATAGGACGTAGGTCATGCCGTGGGCTGCACCAACATGTAGACATGGGTTGTTGTTTACATCTTATTTAAGTTCCTTGTAATTCTGCAATTGATAATTAACGAAGAATATTTTCAGTCTCAGCTCATCTGAGTAAGGAGGCCCTTTGCACCTCAAATCGCCAAAGATAAATTTACAGATTACAATTTTCACTAGATATCAACATACATAACGGGGTGACTTGAACCCTTCTTTGGGCTAGCAAGCTCGTGACAAGAGCATGACTTGCAACAAGTCCCAACACCCTCAACACAAGGGTTCTTCCTTTTAGTCTCAGTGGAAGTAGGGATTGACCTCTTCCACCCATGAGAAGGTATTGTGCCCTCCAAACTAGGGGCCTAATGGCTCATGGCTCATGATCAGTCCAACAAAACCAAGAAATAGCCTATGTTTTCTCAGGTAAGAATCGCATTAGACTCAACAACATCCAGGCTCTCCTCAACCCATGAGTAAACATTGTTCAAAGTTTTGTCTCCCTCCTGGAAAGAGTAACTTTGAAATCACAACAATCTGGAACATGACGCCTTAAAGCCCTAACATGAATCTCACAAAGACTAGCCTCGGTGATAGGGAACTCCCATCCGACCCCAGAAATGAAGAAACTGCCTGTCCCAAATTTTGACGAGGGAATATCCCGATTCCAAATAAACAACCTTACAACCCATCCTTAAGCGCAAACTACACTAGTTCCCGTCATGCTACCTGACGCTATACACAAAGAAAAACTCTCAAGCAATAAGATCAGGGTTTTCCTCCAAGGCTAGCCTCCAAATGATGCAACAAGATAGCATGATCCTCTAGGCGTTAAGTAGTAGTTTGGCAGGAGCCATGCCCAAGAAATCCAAGATGTCGCAGATTAGGCATTAGAAGGGAAGCCTCAAACCCATAAAAAAATATGCGGATATACAGGCCAACATACTCAACACTCCCTCGGGGTTGACAATGCCATGGTAGGAGTCAGAGAGAATCATTTCCACGGTATCGAGGATGCCATACAAATCCTGTACGGAGTCCAACTCCACCTAGGTGGTGCTAGCAGTCCATCAACAACCTTTAAAAATCACCGACTGGGAAGAACCATCACTACAAGCCCTATCCGGGGACCATCGCAGTCTAGAAGATCGAGGGGTGAAGCAAAACACAATCTTAGGAGCCATTGGGGATGGAAAAGTGAGAAGGGAGAAAAAGAAAAGGAGATTTGTGAAGGGGAAAAATCCCATAGGCCATAAATTGGGCCCAACCCACCAAGCCATCACTCAAGACAAAAAAGAAGACAAATAAGAGATAAGAAGGGGACAAGAGGGATATAAGGGCTGCAAATGTCAGAAGGAGGCAAGAGGGGGACAAGAGAGATATTAGGGCTATAAAATGACAGAGGGTCAGATGAAGAAGGAGAAGTGTTCACGCAATGGAGATCTGCCAATTCATGGCAGGCTAGCATGTACAGTAAAGGGTCAAGTAAACATATAAAAGGGGATGCCCAGACAACATAAAGGAGGACGATCAACAGATAGGGGAATTTTTTGATATGCATGAACACGGATCAAAAGCGAATCGATGGATATGGATAGGGAGAGCCCCAACCTTCTCTATACTGTGAGATATGAGGATCTATGAGTGAATGTAAACAGATATATTATAGTAGAGACTTCTCTCCCCAAACCCTCGTAGACGTAGGCATATTGTCGAACCACGTAAATCTTGGTATCCATCTCTTTTTACTTTCTCTG
This sequence comes from Juglans mandshurica, assembly GCA_022457165.1. Classification (NCBI taxonomy): domain Eukaryota; kingdom Viridiplantae; phylum Streptophyta; class Magnoliopsida; order Fagales; family Juglandaceae; genus Juglans; species Juglans mandshurica. Next base: position 12,246,030 of record CM039634.1, read on the forward strand.
CCCTTATTTTCCAGTCACCACCATGGATGTACGAATCGCCACCGTACAACCGCACCGAAAAACTATCGGGGGCTCCAAATAATTCACATCGTGGCACAGCCTACGTGGAGTTGCCCATAACTAGCGTGTCCTTCATAGGTCGGCAACAACACACTCTCAAATCTTGTGATGTGAAGAAGAACAAACTGAAGCGATGGAAGGAAGAGCTGATGAATAGTCTATGATAACACAAATGAAGAACACAATAAAAGTGGAAGAATGATGATTTTCGAGTGCACTGAATAAATTCCAAATAATGAAGGTTATTTCCTCCAGATAAGTATTTTTAGCTTTTTTGAATTTTTACATTCATAAAAAAATGACTAGTGAATCTTTACATGCCCAGGCGGAGAACCGAGCTCCATTGCACTCAGTTCATTGTAATGAACTATGCAAGGATTAAAAACACCCGGTAAATACCAAATGCATAAAATCACGTTGCTCGAAGATTACAAATGAATGGAATAAAATGCTGCTCGGACATTACAAGTGTGACTGTGCACTTAAGTGCATAGTAGCACACAGGCAATCCACAGACCTGCACAGTACTCTGATAAAACATTGTGCACTTAAGTGCACAGTACATGAGCATGCACGTTCAAACGTGCACCGTGCGATTGCACAGGGCCAAGCCTCTAGTGCTCCTAGAGCTCGTGGTGCCACGCCGAGAGCCCAGTCACCCATCGACGATCACCACCTAGACCATCGGCGGTCTCTGGCTCCAGAGCCACAACCGCCACCAAAGGGGGTCGTGAACAGTGCGCACCACGCCATGGGCACGAAGATCACGCTGTGGCCTAGCCTCGACACGGCGGGAAAGGGGGACCAGCGCCCACCATTTGGTTCTCCAGCCTCGTCTGTCTTTGTCGGAGCGTCACCGGTTGCTCCACCCTCCGGGAAGTTGCTCTGACGAAAGGACCACAGAAGTCTTCCACCGTAGTTTTCCAGCATCTGAAAGTGCCATGACCCGAGTTCGTTGTCACTGCAGGTGGCCGCCAATTGGCCCACCTGCTGTTTCTAATCATGTCCGAGTGTTCACCGTCAACAAGGGACAATAGGCTCTTGGCGCTGCGGGACCACCACGAGCTCCCCCTAGGACACTCTTCCTGGTGGCCAGCTCCGCTCCACCATGCTCAAGCAGGATTGCATCAGGCTCTCCTCTATTCTAGGCCCTCCAAGACCACCCCATGGCGGGTTGCAATTCACCAGCACAGGAAATAGCCATTGCTCGTGAAGCTTCGGCACGACACGACAAGACACAAGTTCGACCAGCTCTGGATTCTTTAAACCATAGGCACAAAGTCCCTCCGCTCGGCAACCATTGCGCGGGAGGTGTCTTCGCGGATCCTTCAGCTCAATAACCACCAACACGGGTTCCTCAGTTTGGCAACAACACACACGAACTGCTCAGGTCGGCAACTACATGCACGGACTCCAACACCTTGGTAAATATATGCACGGATCCTTCAGCTCGGGAACAACACACATGAACTACTCAGGTCGACAACTACATGCATGAACTCCCCCAACTTGGTTGAGCTTAGATAGTTCACACTTACACCACATTGCGCTATTCTATTCTGCCCAGATCGGTTTTCTTGCTCGGCGTGGTTTCTCTGCTGAGATCAATTTTCCTACTCGAATCGATTTTTCTGCTCGGCTCGATTTTTCTGCTCGGCTTAATTCTACTGCTCTGCTATGGTCTGCTCTACAATGTATTGCTGCGCAGGCAAGCACAAACTTTCCCTGACTAATCAACAACTCCAGGTTCGTTACTCACAATATCCATGTGAAATTATGTTTTTACTAACAAAGTTATTTCTATCATTGGAACGAACAGCCGGGAGTGAAAAGTCAAGAACCGCCCGACCTACCTAGGACACTCTTCCTGGTGGCCAGCTCCGCTCCACCATGCTCAAGCAAGATTGCATCGGGCTCTCCTCTATTCTAGGCCCTCCAAGACCACCCCATGGCGGGCTACATTTCACCAGCACAGGAAAGAGCCATTGCTCGTGAAGCTTCGACACGGCACGACAAGACACAAGTTCGACCAGCTCTGGATTCTCCAAACCATAGGCACAGAATCCCTCTGCTCGGCAACCATTGCGCAGGAGGTGTCTTCGCGGATCCTTCAGCTCAATAACCACCTACACGGGTTCCTCAGTTTGGCAACAACACACACGAACTACTCTGGTCGGCAACTACATGAACGGACTCCAACAGTTTGGTATATATGCACGGATCCTTCAGCTCGGGAACAACACACACGAACTACTCAGGTCGACAACTACATGCATGAACTCTCCCAGCTTGGTAAATATATGCACAGATCCTTCAGCTCGGGAACAACACGCACAAGTCCTTCAGCTAGGCAAACTACAAAGCACGAGTCCCTCAGCTCGGTAAAATACATGCACAGAGCATACACTCCGTTACACGGAGTTCCTCAACTAGGAAACCATTGCACATGAATCACCTACTCAGAATTCGTCACACGGCTACATCTATCATGTACTGGAGGAAATTGCACAACTTGCATGAGACTCAAACACCATTAGTTGAGCTCAGACAGTGCACACTTGCGCCACATTGCACTATTCTATTCTGTCCAGATCGGTTTTCCTGCTCAGTGTGGTTTCTCTGCTCAGATCGATTTTCCTGCTCGGATCGGTTTTTCTGCTAGGCTCGATTTTCCTGCTCGGCATAGTTTTGCTGCTTTGCTATGGTCTGCTCTACTATGTACTGCTGCGTAGGCAAGCACAAACTTTCCCTGACTAATCAACAACACCAGGTTCGTTACTCACAAGATTCATGTGAAATTTTGTTTTTACTAATAAAGTTATTTCTATCATTGGATCGAACAGCCGGGAGTGAAAAGTCAAGAACTGCCCGACCTACCTAGGACACTCTTCCTGGTGGCCAGCTCTGCTCCACCATGCTCAAGTAGGAATGCATCGGGCTCTCCTCTATTCTGGGCCCTCCAAGACCACCCCATGGTGGGCTGCATTTCACCAGCACAGGAAAGAGCCATTGCTCATGAAGCTTCGGCACGGCACGGCAAGACACAAGTTCAACCAGCTCTGGATTCTTCAAACCATAGGCACAGAGTCCCTCAGCTCAGCAACCATTGCGTGGGAGGTGTCTTCGCGGATCTTTCAGCTCAATAACCACCTACAGGGGTTCCTCAGTTTGGCAACAACACACACGAAGTGCTTAGGTTGGCAACTACATGCACGGACTCCAACAGCTTGGTAAGTATATGCACGGATCCTTCAGCTCGGGAACAACACACACGAACTACTCAGGTCGACAACTACATTCATGAACTCCCACGGCTGGGTAAATATATGCACGGATCCTTCAGCTCGAGAACAACACGCACGGGTCCTTCAGCTTGGCAAACTACAAAGCACGAGTCCCTCAGCTCTGTAAAATACATGCACAGAGCATACACTTCGTTACACGGAGTTCCTCAACTCGGAAACTATTGCACATGAATCACCTACTCAGAATTCATCACACGGCTACATCTATCATGTACTGGAGGAAATTGCACAACTTGCATAAGACTCAAACACCATTGGTTGAGCTCAGACAGTGCACACTTGCGCCACATTGCGCTATTCTATTCTGCCCATATCGGTTTTCCTGCTCCGCGTGGTTTCTCTGCTCAGATCAGTTTTGTTGCTCGGATCGGTTTTTCTGCTCGGCTCGATTTTTCTGCTCGGCTTAGTTTTGCTGCTCTGCTATGGTCTGCTCTACTCTATACTACTGCGCAGGCATGCACAAACTTTCCCTGACTAATCAACAACTCCAGGTTCGTTACTCACAAGATTCATGTGAAATTCTGTTTTTACTAACAAAGTTATTTCTATCATTGGATCGAACAGCCGAGAGTGAAAAGTCAAGAACCGCCCGACCTACCAGAAACAAACCCAGTCTCTAGAACGACCACGAAATATAAAGCACAGGAACCGAGCCATGAGTTTTGACCTACTTACAGCTATTCTCAACACAGTCTGAATGACTTGCCGAACTTTGTGCAATGATGCAAAAAGATGCGTTGGTGAAGGAGCAGGGCCCTATGGCTCTGCCAATCTATAAAGGTCAATCCACGAAATATAGAGCACAGGAATCGAGCCATGAACTCTGACCTGCTAAAAGCTATTCTCAACGTAGTCGAAATGACATGCTGAGTTTCGTGCAAGTATGCGAAACGATACGTTGGTGAGGGAGCAGGGTCATCGGGCTCTGCCAGCCTAAATCCACGAAGTATAAAGTACAGGAACCAAGCCATGAACTCTGACCTGCTAATAGCTATTCTTAACGCAATCTAAATGACTTGCAGAGCTTCATGCAAGGATGTGAAACAATGCGTTGATGAGGGAGTAAGGCCATCGGGCTCTGCCAACCTATAAGGGCCAATCCACGAAGTATAAAACATAGAAACCGAGCCATGAGCGCTGAACAGCTAACAGCTATTCTTAATGCAGTCTAAATGACTTGCCGAGTTTTGTGCAAAGTTACTGCCTGCAATGCCTTGGCAGTGATAGAGTCTCCATCAAATAGAGTCTCCATCAAACTGAATCTCCATCAGAGGCAGAACCTCCATCAAACGGAATCCTGATCAAATAGAATCTCCATCAGAGATAGAATCTCCATCAAACAAAACCGAGTCACTAGACTCTCGCGAGCTCCGCGCTCGCACGTTACCTGGTCGAGTCCATCTCCCACACCATTCGAGTTTCGTGCTCGCGCTCGCACTGTACGCGATTGAGTCCATCTCCCGCACCATTCGAGCTCCACGCTTGCGCTTTAAGCGATCGAGACCATCTCCCCCTCCATTCAAGCTCCGCACTCGCACTTTACGCAGTCGAGTCCATCTCTCGCACCATTCAAGCTCCGCGCTTGCGCTTTACGCGGTTTACACCATCTCCCGCTCCATTTGAGCTACGAGCTCCGCTCCCGCTTTACGCGATCGAGTCCAACTCCAGCACCATTCGAGCTCTGCGCTCACGCTTTACGCGATCGAGTCCATCTCCCACTCCATTCGAGCTCTGTGCTTGCGTTTTACGCAGTCGAGCCCATCTCCCGCGCCATCTCTCGCTCGCAGCAAACTCATACTCATTAACACTAGATATTAGTTCGACAACTCGTTCACCTTCAACGTGCCCAACCAAGACAGAAATTCTCATAAGAAAAAACTTTCGTAATTTCCAGCCCACAAGTGTGCTAAAAATTAGCGGGATTCTGTGAAGGGGAAAAATGCCCATAGCCCATAAATTGGGCCCAGCCCACCAAGCCATCACTAAAGAAAAAAAATGAGACAAAAAAGAGATAAGAATGAGACAAGAGGGATATAAGGGCTGCATATGTCAGAGGGAGGCAAGAGGGTGACAAGAGAGATATTAGGGCTGTAAAATGGCAAAGGGTCAGAAGAAGTGTTCACGCAAGGGAAATTTTCAAATTCATGGAAAGCTAGCATGTATAGTAAAGGGTCAGGTAAACATATAAAATGGGATGCCCATACATCATAAAGGAGGACGATCAACAGATAGGGGGGATTTTTGGATACAGATGAACACAGATCAAGAGGGAATCGATGGATACGGATGGGAAGAGCTCCAACCTTCTTTATACAGTGAGATATGAGGATCTATGAGTGAATGTAAACATATATATTATAGTGGAGACTTCCCTCCCCAAACCTCCGTGGACATAGGCATATTGCCAAACTACGTAAATCTTGGTATCCATCTCTTTTTACTTTTCCTGTACTTATTTTTCATTAACCGCGATGGACGTACGAATCGCTACCATACAGCCCACATTGGAACACTGTTGGAAGCTCCAAATAATTCACATCATAACACTACTTGCATAGAGTTGCCTAGAGTCGCAAAATACGGCGTCAACAAGACTACAATAAGCTTGAGAAGTGTTGTGGCAAAGGTGAGAAGTAGAGTTGGACTAATACACAAGACCTTTGGGGAAAATTGGAATACCAGAAGAAGGAGATGAATGAAGATGATAGTTACGAAAAGGTGAAATGGCAAGGGATGCATCAACTGGAGCCAAGGGCGAGACGCCATGTGTCAAGGACATAGATAGCACCCCAAACATGTCCTGCATTTCACGCTGCGTGAGGAGACGTGTGTCAAATAAGGTGGGGGGATTTTATGTTACACGATGAAGTGAATCATGGGTTGGCAGGTAAACCGTCGGGGAGAAACTTAGTACACGCGCCCAGGAGGAAAATATGAAAATCAAAATTAATGATGCAAATGGGAAAGACAAAATTCCCGCTGGCACATGTGGCAGAAATTTGAGGGGTAACTGTTAGGTCTAAGCCCGTTGGCTAGCTAGGCGAGGAAAGAGCCACAGGTGATTAAAGGCTCGATCATGGGATTCGCCCGCATATGAACAACTAAGAGGCAGGCAAGTCAAAATGCACCGCATCTCCATGGGACTTGAGCCTCTAAATCATCAATGAACAGCTTTTTCGCAATCAACTGGCATTGAGGAAATCCTTAGCAGAATTTGCACACCAACTCAACCCTATTAATAGTCAAGTCAGACCCAAAAGGGTACCGCATTAAATGCCTGGAATTAAGCACTCAGAGGCATTACTGTGTCAGAGCCCAACAATCAAGCACTCAGAGGGGCAACGCCATACCACACCTCTCATCATCTATAAAGCGATTGATAAATGTGTCCTACAATCTCTCTAGATTTTGAGTTCTTTACATTCGTATTACCCACTCTGACTTAAGCATCAAATGCTCCCGAGTCCGAGACCCTGAGCTTTGCTCTTCTCGCAGGTTAATCACACGAGTAAGAGAAGCAGGAAATTGCCTCGACAATTAGGCTGGATTTAACCGTGAAGTGTGTAACCGCTCTGTAATCGCTTTGAAAAAGAGTGGGGTCTACTATTAAAAAATTAATTTTTTTCATGTGGGTCTCATGTTTTATTCATTTTTTTTAAAACGATTACGCGGCGGTTACGCAATTCACGGTTGTAAGTATCTTTTCTCAAAGAAGACAGATACCATCCTTGACTTCCGTGGTAACCCAAGATCACATTTATGGTAGGTAGCAAGTTGCAAAGGCTATACTTCTTTTTTTTAAAGAGCTAGTAGCCATATGTCAGTGACTTGGTCCCAAATTTATTAATTAATCCTTATTTATGGTAGTGAAACACCGTAATTACAAGCTAAGTATAGGAGAGTTTACGGATAAGAAAATAAAAAACCTTCCAAATACAAACCAACCAAAATGCAAAGGCTATGCTTCAATTATTGGTAAGTGAAAAAACATAATGATGCTTTGAATAAAGTCAAGATGATTCCTATAGTTGGTATGGGGTTATCGAAAAGACAACACTCGCCCATCCTGTATACAATGATAAAAGATAAAAAAAATTATATTTTTAGTTTAGATAATAAACTATATTTTCTTTTATATATATATATATATATTTTTCCGGTCACGAAATTAACATATGTACAATCGAATTGCAAAAGAGTTGCATTTGAAGCTGTCGGTTAGTCTTGACCGTATTTCCATGCGATGAGTGGGCTGCAATTGTTATATCATTCATATCCTTTTTTCCACACTAATCACTATCATATTCTCCATAATATAATCGCCCCAACTAAAGGTCTCATGTTGGCGATTAATTAATGCTGATCTTTTGGATGCCCTAATTAATCACTATGGCATAGTGGGAGCAGGAATAAATCCATTGCTTTATGCTTTATCTTTCATTCTTTTTTTGTAAAAGAGAAGGTAGGGGCGATCAACGCAGTAATTTTTTTTTGGCATAATTATAGGAGTTTTTTTCACTGCAGAATATTCGATTTGAGCCATAACTACTGTCCTATGGGCGAGCTCATCACCTCAGTAGTCAGCACCTCCAAAGTATCTAGCTACTCCAAAGCTCATCTCATGGCACAAAAGTCAGGTTTTACTATCTCAAATAGTTTCAACTTATGTCCTGACTCGAACTGATCTTGATCTTGAAGTCATGAAATACCGGCTCATACCAACTGAGCTATCACCTTGGTGGTGTTTTATGCTTTATCTTGTCTTTTTAGTTACCTATCTTTTTGTCTGTTTTCCTATTTTCTGATTTTTTTCCATTCCGAAATATGTGTTTGGATACAACAAATGGCACGACTTGACTATCTCTAATCACCATGCAAGAATTGGTTGGTGCTCACTGTTCATAATAATACTGTTTGGATAATACTATAGATTTAGATTTGAATTTTAGATGAATAAGATTTTGAAAAGTTTAAATTCTTGTTTAGGTTTGGTGCAGGTAGAGACCAAAGGTCCCTAGTTACTCCTAGCATCTTGAAGAACAACTTTCCCTTCATGGCGTACAGAGAAACACATGACACTTTTCCTTCCATGGCGTCTAGAAGAACATGATGTTATCATTCTATGGCATGTAGAGAGATAAGACACAACATATAGATTTTAATATATTTTATCACAAATACAGTGTTAGTGAAATACACAATAATATAATAAAAATTACAATGAAATTAAGCATTCAAACTAAATCAATTTGGACTGAGACATAAATATATCACTCTTTTTAAGGAGATTCAAGCCCTCTGCAATGTACAAAGTTTCAAATGAACTAGTGCAGCAGAATTCTTCTTAACTTGTCTCTTTGAGAATACAACAGCTCAACTGATTGTCGTATGACTCAAACCTACTCTGTACAGATGGTTGAGTTCAAGGCTCCACTTAAAGAACACGTGTCTTTTACCTAAAAATACTCTCAAAATTATCTAGTACACACTTTTATTTTCTATTGATTTCTCTCTATTTTGTACAAAAACACCAGAATAGAAAGGAGAACTTGGACGTAAAACAGCAATAGCGAATGATGAGAATAAAGGCAGCCAACTTTTTAACACCCAACGCAAATATTTTTTTCAAGCGTTCAGAGAACCAAAAAGAATTCAAACGGCTATATTTTTTTCCATATCCGTTAAGGGTAAGGTAAACGTATAAAGATTTTATTATTGTCCGGTTATTAATCACTTTAAATGCCGAAAAGATTTATAGTTGTTTGGATACAGATCGAAACCATCTCATCTCATCGCATCTCATCTCATCTAATTTTAATTAATAATTTCATTACTATTTATAAATCATCTCAATTTATCTCATGAACGATCATGCTAACAAAAAAAATTACAATTAATACATTCTATTAAAAAATACCAACATATATACAGACGCAACACAATGTGACATAACCAAAGAAAAGATCATGATCAAAAAGAAAAGCAAGAGTCATCGCAGAAAGTAAAAAATCATAAACATGAGAAAGAAGCCAGCAAGTTTTCTCAAGTTAGGTCCCACGTCCGTTCCTCAAAATAACTTTGTGAGACTGCTCTAAGCTTTTTGCCTGAAGAACCAAAGACTTCCTCTTATGAAAGTTTTACTGATCTTTGCATACTTCATCAATTCATTCCTTTCTCCAACGAAAATAATGGCAGTGGGAGAGCTCTTTCTTTCTTCATTCCTTCAAGTGATGTTTGACCGGCTGGCGTCTCCTGAGTTGCTGCAATTCGCTCGCCAAGAGGGACTTTGAAAACAACTGGACAAGTGGGCCAAAACGTTGACAAGAATTCAGAAGGCTCTTGATGATGCAGAGGAGAAACAACACACCAAAGGGATAGTAAAACAGTGGCTTGATGATCTCAAAGACTTGGCCTATGATTTGGAAGAATATACTTGATGAGTTCACCACGGAAGCAGCTTTGCGACGCAAGTTGATGGGTGAAAGTCAAGCTAGCACTAGTAAGGTACGGAATCTCGTCCCTTCTTGGTTTACTGGTTTGACTCCAAGTGCTGTTAGGATCAAGATTAGGTTGGGGTCAAAAATAAAGAAAATCACTGCTAGATTTAATGATCTCGTCACACAAAAAGATCAACTGAATTTGAAGGAAAACCCTAGTCCGAGGCTAAACAAAAGAAGAGAGATACCTCCCTCAACTTCTGTGGTGACCGAAGATCACATCTATGGTAGGGGGGAAGTTGCACAGGCTCTACTTCAATTATTGATGAGTGATAAACATAATGATGATGCTTTGACTAAAGTGAACGTGATTCCTATACTTGGTAAGGGGGGTATCGGAAAGACAACCCTCGCCCAGCTCGTTTACAATGATAAAAAAGTACAAAGCTTTTTTGATATGAAAGCATGGGCTTGTGTTTCCCAAGATTTTGATGTTGCTAAGGTTACAAAAAAAATTTTACAATCTATGAGCTCTGGATATTGTGATGTCAATGATTTAAATTCGTTACAAGTCAAACTTAAGGAGCAACTATATGGGAAAAGGTTTCTAGTAATTGTTGATGATGTTTGGAATGAGAACTACAATGATTGGATTCTCCTACGTGCTACTCTTGAAGCTGGGGCTCCGAGAAGTAGTATTATCATCACAACTCATAATCAGGAAGTCTCATCAATGATGGGAACCATTAAAGTTCCACCTTTTCAATTGGAAGTGTTGTCAAATGATGCTTGTTTGTCTATATTGTCTTAACATGCATTGGATGCAAGAGACTTCAATGCGCATCCAAACCTTAAAGATATTGGTGAGGAAATCATTGGTCGTTGTAAAGGCTGCCATTGGCAGTAAAAACTGTTGGAGGACTCTTACGCAGTAAACAAGACCATAAGGAGTGGAAAAAAAATTTAGAGAGTGAGATATGGGATATACCTGAGGAGAGAAGTGGAATTGCTCCTGCTCTTATGTTAAGCTATCACAATCTCCCTTCACATTTAAAGAGATGTTTTGCATATTGTTCAATACTACCAAAGGACTATGAATTTGAGGAGAAGAAGGTGGTTCTATTATGGATGGCAGAAGGTTTGATTCAGACCCTTCAAGAAGAAAAGGAAATGGAAGATTTGGGTATTGAGTATTTTCGCAATCTGACTTTTCCAACAATCATGCATTAATAAATCAAGATTTCTTATGCATGACCTCATTAATGATTTGGCTCAATCGGTTGCGGGTGATACATGCTTTAAAATGGAAGATAGAGTTGAGGGTAGTCAGCAAGGGAATATTTCTATGAAGGCTCGCCATTCATCTTACTTTGGTAGCAAATACGATGTCACTAAAAAGTTTGAGGTTTTTTCTAAACTCACGAGTTTACGTACATTCTTACCTCTCATGCTACCAAATCCAGGTAATGGCTATTTGACTCATCATGTTCCTCTTGAATTGGTTCCAAAGTTACGATGTTTAAGGGTGCTATCTTTCAATGGGTACCTTATAAATGAGCTATCAGATTCCATCAGTGATTTAAAGCATGTACGGTACCTTAACCTTTCCAAAACTCGAATTAGAGGCCTGCCATAATCAATAACTACTCTCTACAACCTACAAACATTGTTGTTAGCAAATTGTCATTGCTTGAAGAAATTACCTTCAATGTTTCGAAACTTGGTCAACTTGCGCCACCTCGATATTGAAGGTACAACTTGTTTGGAAGGAATGCCTATTCAAATAGGTAGATTAACTTGTCTTCAAACATTATCTAATCTAGTTTTGGGTAAAGACAATTGCTCCGGGGTAAAGGAGCTTGGACCTTTGAAGCATATTCAAGGGACACTCCGCATTTCAAGATTAGAAAACATAATGGAAGCCAAAGATGCAAAGGATGCTGAATTAATTAGAAAGCCCAAAGTTAGTGTGCTGTGGTTGGAATGGAGTACAAGCATTGACGAGTCAAAAGACAGTACAAGTGAACTAGAGGTACTAAACGGGCTACGGCCACACAATGCTTTGGTGGAGCTTGTCATAAGGTACTATGGTGGTACAAAATTTCCTCAATGGTTAACACATCCTTCATTTCTTCATATGGTGTCCTTGACAATAGAGAACTGTTACAAGTGCACATCATTACCTCCATTCGGGCAATTGCTAGCACTCAAGACTCTTTTGATCATGGGCATGGATAGTTTGAAGAATGTTGGTTTTGAATTTTGTGGCAATGGTTTCACACAATGTTTTAGATCCTTAGAGACCTTGCGTTTCATTGACATGAAGGAGTGGGAGAATTGGAGTCCTTGTGAAGAATTCCCAAATCTGCGTGAGCTTTCCCTTATTAGATGTCTAAAGCTATTAGGGAAGTTACCAAACAACCTTCCTTTACTAAACGAAGCTAAGATATATAATTGTGAGTTGTTGGTGGTCTCAATTTCATGCTTTCCAGATCTATGCAAACTTAAAATTGAGAGATCCAAAGGGGTGGTGTGTGGAAGCAAGCTTACATTCAAATCAATAACATTCTCTGGATCACTTTCAGCAACTTCAGATCAACTCACTCGTCGAATAGATCAAGGGCTTGATATGGAAGGGCTGGCAGAGTTGGAAAAGTTAACCATTAATAGTTGTGAGGAGCTGATGAACTTGTGGTCAGACAACATGGGATCATTGCCACAGCTCCCATTACTGTATGATCTCCACATTTATAATTGTCCGAAACTAGTCTCTTTGGTGGCAGAAGAAGTTGATCAAGAGCATCACCAACTCGGTATGCCATCCACGATCACATCTATTTGCATCGGCAATTGCATAGCCTTGGAATCATTACCCAAGGCAATGATGTACATCAACACATGTCTTGAGTTTATTGAAATCACAAAATGTGATTTGTTGACGCATTTTGTAAGAAGTCAGTTGCCTCCAACTCTAAAGCGGCTAGATATAAGTGACTGCAAGAGTATGCATAATTTGGTGGAGGATGATGATGATGACACAAACAATATTAGTACTACTTGCTGCAGTGGCATGATCACATCTCTTCTTGAGGTCTTGAACATTTACAATTGTCCATCCCTTGAATCCTTAACATCAAGCGGGGAATTACCTACCACACTTCAACGCATCAATATTAACAATTGTCCGAAGCTAAAGTCGGTAGCCAGGAGTTTTGATCATAACTTGTTTCTTACAAGGATCATCATCTCCAATTGTGAAAATCTTCAGTTCTTGAATGGTGGAGGGTTGCTCCTCCCTTCCAACCTGAGAGAGCTTTATATATTTGACTATGAGAAAATGCAGACACTGCTAAACGGCATATACAACCTCATCTCTCTTCAAGATACGAAAATACAGAATTGTCCAAGCATTTTATCATTTCCCAAAGAAGGTATTCCCACAAACCTAACAACATTTGGGATTTCTCATCTTAAAATCAATGAAGCCTTGTTCGATTGGGGGCTGGACAACCTCACTTTTCTTAATCAACTTGACATTGGCGGATGTCAGCATTTGGCGTCCTTTCCAGACATGGCATTGCCTGCCTCTCTAACAAGCCTCCACATCTCAGACCTCTCGAATCTGGAATACCTGTCTTACAAGGGCTTAAGAAAACTCACATGTCTCAAAACACTTCGGATTAATGACTGCGAGAAGCTCACGTGTTTTCCAGAGGATGGCTTGCCCCCTTTGCTCTTGAAACTATCTATCTCTAGGTGCCAAAAGCTCATGTATTTTCCAAAGAACGGCCTGCCTCCGTTACCTGGAGAACTTAATATCTATCAATGTCCTTTGCTGAAAGAATGTTGCAAGAAAGATCGAGGACGAGAGTGGTTGAAGATAGTTGAAATCCCTTGTGTCAAAATTGACCAAAAATTCATTCATGACTCAGAAGCAGAGGAATTTGAGTTCTTTTGGTCCTGATCCAAAGGTCTTTTGAGTGACGGCATTGGAGATCAAACCCTATCACACTTATCTCTTGTTGGTGCTCTGGCTGGTATGCTAAGTGTCTACCTTACATTCATGATCTTGTGCATGCATGTGTGCATGTGTATTTCTTTTCACTCATTATAATCTTGTATTGGCAAGCAGACTTGTAGAAACCCAAACCATGGAGTGAAATGAAGTAGATTCCCAACCTATATATGCAAGAAAAGAAAAATTATTTTTAATTTATAAAAAAAATAATTAACTATATATCTATTTGGCATGGGAAAAACAGAAATTCAAAATCAATTTATTCTCAAGCTTAGTTGAACACTAGTAAATGATTCCCAATAGTGTAAACATTCAACTCTTACATGATCAACAAGATCATATGTTAACTCGAATAATATGAATATATCATGGGTTTATCGATGTTGCCCAAAATCAACTATCTTTCCCTTTTTCTTTTCTGTTTTTCATTTAAGGGAAATGTGATTTAGTTTTTTGTATTTCTTTTGTCCTTGTAAATAATATTTATAAATTGCTCATAGTTGTTGTAGAACATATATATATTCACCCCCTCTACGTATATTTTCGGGTCAAGTCTATGATTTTTCTAGAGATATACTTAATTGTTAACAAAACTATCATGCAGCTAGTAGTATCATCATACTGTCCTTAAATTCTCTGAAAATAAAATGCTTATTTGTTTATTCTCCTCCCAGTTTCTTTCAAACACTTTTTATATTTGGTTGAATTAGCATCCCATAGGTGTTTACATTCTCTTACATAAATATTTTCATCCAAAAAGTCTAAGGTACGTTGTTCTAGTCTTTTTGTTGGTGAATGAATCAGGGAAACCAAAGGAAATGCATATATAGTGGGAAAACTTGAAGACTGATCATTTTCTCTATTTGCTACTAACTGCATGCAGCTCTCAATCCACTTGGTGAATGAACACCATCTCTTTTCTCTATTGAGGCTTATGTTCTGATTTTTCAATCCCCTTCTCTTATATATTTCATTTTTATCTATGGATTTTTGCTTCTTTTTTTTTTTTAACTGAATGGAAATTAACTGGCATCACTACAAGGAAAATGGGCTTTTGTGGCCATTTAATTGTGGCGAAAAGACTATTTGTGACCAAAACAGACTCATTTTAACTGTAAATAGTCATTTCGCTGGAATTAACTGGTTACAAATAAGCAGTTTTCTTGTAGTGCATGCAGTTAATATCCTTTCAATTTTTGTTTTACAAGGTTGTCTTGAGGACTCATATGATTCCCTCAACTAATTTCAAATCACCTAGAGTTTTGGGCTCAAATTCTAGGGGATTGAAATCCATTAAACTAATATGCATTTTTTCGTACAACCCACTTATTCTGATAAAGATGTTTTATTCTTGACAATTTTTTTTCCTCTCAAAAGTACTGAAACTGAAATTCTTTTCTTCATCTTTAGTTTCAATTTCATTATTCTCCTTAATTATTTTCTAATTCATAATTAATTACCTATCCATCGCAAACTTATGAATCTAAAAATCATTTGTCCACTAGTGTTTTCTGAGATATTGGAGGGTGCAACAAGGTTAGTGAATTTTGGATTATATTTAGAGATGTTAAAGTGGATAATAGTTCTAAGTTGATAACAAAATAGCGTTGAGTCTAGTTGAAAATGGATAGGCACTTGCAAAAACATGGAGTTTGCCATACACTAACGAGACAAGTTTGAGTGAGTTCTCCTAAAAGTTCATGAGACTTCTTCATTTTAAGACAGACTCAAGCTCGAGCAAAACGTTCCCGAGATTTGACATTATATACTTGAAATGATTGTGAGACATGACTCAAGCAACTTCTGTGAATTCTAATATGATCCTAAGGGTTTGTTTGGAAAGTTCGTTGAGAACATCTCAACTTATCTCAAAATTTCTCATAATTTTCTTTCTAAACATTTTAAAATACAAACACTTTTTAACTACGTATCTTCAACTTTTTCATTTAATCATTACAATTTTCTCAAACTTTGAAACAAAACACACAAAGCAATACAACTCTTTCAAATTTAAAAAAAAAAAAGTAATATTCAAAAATTATATTCTAAATATTTTATAATTTTATAATGTTTTTATTCAATTTTTTCTCTCTCATTTTAAAAATCTAATAAAATATCGTAACTCAAACCATTTCACTACTATTCACAAACTAATTCTGTAACGCCCCGATCCCGGAGGTCCGGAGAGTTAGCCCTTAATACTTAAAATTAACTTAAATAACACAACTATAAAATCCATAAAATATTAATCCATTTAATCAATTCAAAAATCTAAGTTCCTCCATGGCGACAATAAAGAAATTTCCAATAACATAAATTAGACATTCTTCAAAAACTCGAAAACATCCTCAACTCAAGAAATCAAATACCCAAAAAATAAAACAGTTTACTGACTACGACTCTCAAATAAACATTTGTACCCTTAGGCACTTATTCCACTACGATCATCATACCTTGCTAAACTTTCTACTCTTGTTCTCCAGCTGAACCATCAAAATTATCTGAAAAATAATTGGAGATAAGGGGTGAGTTATCAACAACTCAGTAAGCAGAGGACATATACTAGTGTATAAACATGAGCATTTACAGAGTTCAGAATGCAGAACAAAAATATTTTCTTTCAGAAAACAGAATCAGAATAATGTTTTCAAAATGCAGCATCAGAATAGGTTATCAAAAATATCAGAGTGAAAGTTCGAAAATATTCATAATCAAAATCCCTTTGGCATAGCATAAACTGAAACATCACATCTTATCTTATCATATCAGAACAAATACCATGTTTAACCCCCGTGGTAGGGTTGTGCAAACACCAGTAGCTAACCGAGCAGAAACAGAATCAGAATCTTCCCCTTATTCATTCTCGGAGCCCCGAGTGTGCACATAGGAAAGACCACGCAGAAAACCACTTTGTTTCCAAAGTGGGGTGCACCAGAAACAGAAAAGTTAGTACCAACCCGAACAGAAGCCACAGTTTTACACCCGTGGTGATGTCAAAACGGAACAAAAACAGAAACAGAATGTTATGCCAGAGGTTTTCATAAATCACATCAGATCATATCAGAGTACAAAAAATCTTCAGAACAGAACAAAAATCATATCACAACATAATTTATGCACAAATTTCATATTCGCTCTCTTTTTCAAAGTTCAGAAACAGAATGTTAAAAATAAGCTCATGTCTACACCAATCATGATAAAAATATACTTTCTTCTTAAACAGAATCTCATGAGTAATGCTGAACAAATAACTGAGATAGTTCCAAATTTATTTTCATAACCAAATATGTATATTTTCCAAAAATCAACCTCAGCTCATTTTATTTTAATGCAAAGTCTAGCATAGGAACCCCGCTTACCTGAACTTCTTAGCTTTTCAAAAATTTCCTCAAAATGCCGAACAAATATTAATCGTCACCTATAAAAATCACGTAATTCTCGTAAATTTTCAATTAATCTCATATTTCTATATTCAATCCTACGCTTCTAAAATAACCTATTGAAATCCTCAAAATCTAAAATTTCAAAACATCACTTTCTAAAATCATCACTGTTGATTTAATAACTATGAAAAAAATATTTAAAAGTCAGACCTATGTATTAATGAAAACAACTTATGAAGTTTAATACTGAAAAATATAATTATCCCACAATATTTTAAAATAAACCATAACTATTTTTAAATGGACTAAATCATATCTAAAATGTAAAAAATAACATTACACCAATATTATTTACTTTAAAAATAAAACTTTACTTAATAACATGATAAAATACATAAGTGATTTTCTGTAAGCAAAAATAAAATAGAGTACACTAATACATATTTAAAAGTTTAAAGCACGCCAATACGGCTTGTACTCAAAGGGTAAAGATGTAACTTACCTCAAATAATATATGCTTGACCAACTATACAGTAAGTTTTGTTATTTGAAAACATGCTCATACTACGTGAGGTAGTTTACGCGGCAGAGGCACACCGTGAGGGAAGGGGACGTGCGACAACGTATGGAGCTGGCTGAGGTTGGCGGTGGTGGGTGCGGCGCTCGGTGCGGTGGAAGGTGGTGAACTCGGCGGAGCACAGAGAGAGAGAGAGAGCAACACGGTGAGAGAGAGCGAGGGCAGCACGAACGTGCTTGCGATAGCTGGGCCAGGCTGTTTCCGGTGGAGGCTTGTGGTGGTGAAGGTCATGCAGGGGTTGATTAGGGGGTTGAGAATGTGGAGGCTAGGCTTCTAGGGAGGTGATGGCGTGGAGGATAGGGGGTTGTCCGTGGTGCAACTACTCTGTTTCAGGGAGGAAAAATAGGAGAATTCTGTGGTTTGCAACGGAGGCTGCGAGAGGCGTTGGGCGGAGGCTTCGCGTGGCTGGGCACGGTGGCTTATGCTTCCACAAGGGGCTGGGCAAAGGCCAGAGGCTTCCGTCGTGCAGGGGAAGCTTGCCTGGGGTGGTTTCCGTTCGGCTGCGTGCACATGGGCGCTGGTTTTTCTGATGCAGCAACACTCGGAAAATGACGCCAAGTTGCATCTCAGCAGTCTCGTTTGCGGCAGTGGAGTGGTGGTTGAAGAGGATAGCAGGGACTGGACCTTGAGAGGCAGAGGTATCGGCGCGAACTGTGTTCGGTGGATTCACGTCACGAGGATTGGCTTTGGGTGTGACGGTTTACTAGATGCAAACCAAGCCCTTCGGTTGGTGTTTTATGGAGTAGGTGGTGGCTGGTTGCGGTCTGTACTGAGGTTCACGATGGAGGTGGTCTTTTTCCTAGTGGCTGAGAACTGGGCTGGAGGGTGGTGCTGCTTGCAAAGAGGAGTGGTTGGCTACGGTTTTGCGTGGCAGGGCAGCGGCATGAGGTTTCTTCGTGCTGGAAGTATGTGTGTATTTATATTGGTGATTGAACAAAAAAAAAGAAACCCTAGAGGGATGAGGGAGACGTGCGT
Organism: Juglans mandshurica; assembly: GCA_022457165.1. Lineage (NCBI taxonomy): Eukaryota > Viridiplantae > Streptophyta > Magnoliopsida > Fagales > Juglandaceae > Juglans > Juglans mandshurica. The sequence continues at coordinate 12,264,785 of CM039634.1, forward strand.
GCGGATGTGTCGTGTGTGTGTATGGAGTGAACGAGAGGTAACCTTGCGGGATTTTAAAAGAAATATAGACGGAAAGAGAAATAAAAAAAAATAAACATGGGGGAAAAAAATTAACGTGTGAAGAAATATAAATATAAATATAAATATAAAATGAGCTTGACTCAGTCCGGGTGTTACAAATTCATTACTATTTACAAAATTATCATCTCATCTCATTACCAAAACATGCCCCAAGTCTTGTTTCTAACTTAATTCGAGGATTTATATATTATAATTGAAGATATTATTTAAGGGAGAGAGAAAACCTTGATGCTTCTTGTGCCTCCGAGCTTAGTGTATGTTTGTGTTCTCCATATGATTAATGCATTCTTATCGTGGATTAAGGACCTTTTGATGGAGACTCAATTGGTGAGATCATCAGTTTTGTTTTGTTAGAGCTCTTAGCCAGACGGATCAGTTCGTTAGTGGAGTTATATATATTATAAAAACTGATCACTTGTTACATTGATTTGATATGTGAGTTGAATTAATGTGGCCACTATGGTAGATGAGTCCAGGGGTGTAAGAAAAAATCAAAAAGTCGATCGAATCGACCAAATCAAACTGAGCTTGTTCAGTCGGTTTTAATTTCTAGGAATTAAAACCGATTGAAAATCATTTCAGTTCCAATTTTCATGATTTGAAAATTGAATTGGACCAAACTAAACTTAAATATATATTTTAAATTTTTTATATTATAGATATTATATGCTATATATACTATCCATATTATAAAATTAATATAATATAAAATTTTAATCTTATTATTTATGCTTCCTTGATATAAACTTACTTTTAAAAATGAGTATTAATATTAAGTTAGTTATTATTTATCCTCGTATATTAAGTTACATGCTTACATATATAAAATATGGTATATGTAATATCTCGCCATAAATTCGTCACATGAGTTTTTCTAAACCTTACAAACTTCGTGAAATTTCAAAAAAATTTCACGAACCAAGCGACCGTTTATGTTTTAGTTTGTCAGCATGGTCGAATCTCCACCCACTATGATGAAAATATTACCTTTTTATTTATTTAAGGCACTTAAGAGTATAAGTTGACAAAACGATTGGACCATTAGTCTCAGATGAATATACAGGATTTTATAGTGCAATAATACGCTTCCCATTTTATGAATTAATAGTACTCGAGAGTCCCTTTTGATGTAATCGAGGCACTTAGGAGTCAAATTTTACGAAATGATTTTATGATACAATAATACGCTTCCCATTTTATGATTTTATGATACAATAATAATTTTTACATTTTTCAAGTGAATACCCGGGATAGCACCATGTGGCTAGGGCTGGGCTTCGACTCCGACAGAGTCAAAATGCCCAATTCCAACCTTCGACTCCGACCAAAGTCGGAGGCCAAGTTGAGCTCTGACTCTGACTCCGATCAGAGTTGTCGGAGTCGAAGTCGGAGTTAGAGTCAGCTATCAGAGCCCAAATCGGAGTTAGGCTCTTTTTTCAATTTTCTTACCACTTTCCCAGCATCCAAACAGTAGCGAAATATTTCAAATAACATCCAAACAACACAAAGCATATGAAAAAAATAAACAAATCAAAAGACTTTCCCAACATCCAAACAACATCAAGGGACAGATCGAAAAGGTTTTCCTAGCATCCAAACAATATCAAGGGACGGATCGAAAAGCTTCACGGCACGGTAGCAGAGACAAGATCTAGACTGGGCGAAGAGATAGTAGTGGTATGCATTGTGATTAACATTTTAGTAAAATTATTTCATGATGACGAACATAAAGGAAGAGAGAAAACAAAGTTAGAACAAAGAGAGAAAATATAGGAAGATTCAAGAGAGAACGAAGCTACTGTCGAGACTCAAGTGTCGGGACATCGACTGACGAAATGTTCAAATGCATAGGGTTTGGCTGATAGAAGAGATGAATATATACGAGGTATAAACGGCGCCGGTTTAAGAGTTAAAAAAAGTTTGCGAAAAATCACAATCTCGTACTCTGGGGGCCTCGAACGCAAGTTGCATGTTGCAAAACGAATGCCTACACCATTAGGCCACTCAACCACCTATTATTAATTTTAAAATATTAAACATATTAAGTATAAATGTTAGAGCCAGAGTCCGGATCTCGGAGGATACATCGGCTCTGACTCCGACTCTGAATCCTACTAAAATTTTTGGAGCAACTCTAACTTTGAACACTGAATTTCTGACTCAATCAGAGTTCGAGTCGAAGTGGATGTCGACCAGAGTCGAAGCCATTGGAAGTTTATAGCCCTAAATATGGCACCTGGTTCAAAAGATTTTCAAATCGCTATATAGAATGTCCAAAATAGCCTTGAGGAGTATTTATTGGATACTTTGCAAGCTCCTACCCACACTTGATAAATAATATAGGATACTTGGCACTAGGTGGAACCATGAGATGGAGACGTGAAGGATTGGAAGGCAAATCAAGCCATGTGATCATACCACCTAAGCCCAACATTATTTCATACAATCAAACACTATGTGGCCAACTAAAAGAGGGACCTTAGTGAAACAAGCAGCGTGTTTGGAGTGGAAGACCATGGCTATTTGATTCACATCTGCTAGCCTTGAAGTTGTTTGATGAATACACACCCTCGCAAAGAATGAGGTTTAAGGATGAAAGTTTCTGGGTCCAAATGCATGATATGCCTCTTGCGTGCATGAATGAAGAACATGGCGAACAAATAGGGAAAACAATAGGAAGAGTATAAGAGGTGGACGCGAAAGAAGATGGGAGTGGGTGGGCAAGTTCCTAAGGGTCTGTATCAACATCGAGCTTATGAAACCTCTGGCCAGAGGTAGGACAGTTACGATGAAAGGTGAAAAGTTATGGATCCCAGTTAAGTACGAAAAGTTGCCCAGGTTCTGCTTTTAGTGTGGCAGCTTATTACATGGCACAGAGGGATGTTTTGGGAAGGCAGGTGAGAAGATGCAGTATGGAGTGTGGTTAAGGGCTGAAACAAAAATGAGGTATAAGACGAAAATCAAAGCAGTTGGACTAGATAGCAACTGGAGAGTAGAGAGTGAGGGAGATGGGTGGGTGGGTAAGGGCTGACTAGAATAGGGTAGAGGGAGAGGATACTAAAAAGGGTGAGGGAGAGCAAAACAATGAAGATGGGTTTAATGATGGGGAGAATCCAGAGTCTATATCTAGGGGAAAGGAAGGGAGCAATGAAGGAAGGAGTAGTTGCAGTAAAGGCACATCTGATAGAGGAATGGAAGGGGTAGATGGAAGGTTGGTGGAAGCAAGTGGGGAAGATAGGTGTCTAGACTGATAAGGGTCAAGGAAAGCTTAATATGCATATGAAGGGAAGGGGGGGGGGGGGGAAGGAAAGTTAGTGAGAAAGGGGAGGACACAAACAAGGGTGGAGGGTATATTACACGACAAAGAAAAAAAGAAGACGTGATGAGGGGAGAAAAATTGCTAAAAAATATCAAAAAAGGAAAGATGGGCAGTCTAGGATTAGAGGACAGCTCTAAACAATTATTGGCGGAGGCTGCTCACCAACCCCGCCATTCTTAATGAAAATCTTAAATTGGAACTGCCGAGGGCTTGGGAACAACACTAGGACAGTTCAAGATCTCTACCTATTGGTGGAGGAGAAGAAACCCGATGTAGTTTTCTTAATGGAAACTAGATTAAAAACTGTCAAGTATAATGGTTTGAAGAAGAGAATTAAGTGTGAAGGGTGTTTTGTGGTAGAACCAGTGGGACAAAAAGGGGGTTTAGCACTTTTATGGTGTAGTAGGATCTAGTTAGAAGTTTTGAATTACACACAAGCATATAAATGCATGGATATCAAGTGAGGTGGATTGCTTGAGGTGGTTGCTGACCTGTTATTATGGCCATCCTGAAACTCACAAAAGGGCTGAAGCCTGGGAGTTACTATCATCTTTAAAGCCAAAAGTTTCTCAACGATGGAGTGTGATAGGAGATTTCAATGAAATTTTAACTTAAGATGAAAAGGTAAGGGGCAGACCTAGACAAGAGAAACTCATTGAGAACTTCAAAAGGGTATTGGAGAAGGGGAACCTGTCAGACTTAAAATGGATGGGCAGCAAGCTCACATGGAGCAACAGGCATGAGGATGCTTCATTCACGAAAAAAAAAAAGGCTTGATAGGGTAGTAGCTAATCCATCCTGGGTCTAGTTGTTTAAGGCGTGCTGGGTGGAAGTATTAATAGGCAGGAGCTCTGATCACAGGCCAATCCTGTTGACCATGAACAGAAGGGACAGACTCATAAGGAAGGCTTGTAAAATCTTTAGATATGAAACATGCTGGAATAAAGAGGAGGGATGTGAAGAAGTAATTCACGAGGCATGGAGGAAAAATGAAGGAAGGATAGGGTTACAAAAATCTATAACAAAACAGCTGGAAAGTTGCAGAGGGGCACTTATGGGATGGAGTAAGCATTTCAAATTGGATAGAAGCCAGGAAATAAAGTTAAAATCTAAGGTACTGAAGAGGTTACAAGATGAAGAGAGCAATCATAATGCAGCTGAGATAAAGAAGCTACAAAAAGAAGTTGGAGCTTTGCTTGAGAAGGAGGATATCAAGTGGAAACAAAAAGCTAAAAGAAACTGGTATGCCCTAGGGGACAGAAACACAAAGTATTTCCATGTATGTGCAAACTAGAGGAGGCAAAATAATAACATTAAACAGATTGAAGATGAGGATCTATAAAGGCCAGGATGGAATTGAGGAAGCTTTCAAGTGTTACTTTGAGAGCCTATTCTCTTCAACTCAACCAAGTTCAGAAGGAATGGAAGATTGCTTAAAACACATAGAACCTCGAGTTACAAGGGAGGCAAATGACAAACTGCTCAGACCATTTAGCAAGGTGGAGATTGAGGAAGCAATTAAGAGCATGGCACCATTGAAGTCACCAAGTCCCGATGGTTTTGGAGCTTGTTTCTACCAAAACCACTGGGAAACAATTGGAGCTGATGTGTGTGCAGTTGTGCTTGACCACCTAAATGGTAACACCCATTTCCAACCGATCAATTTTACCTATATTGCTCTAATTCCCAAGAAGAAAGACCCAAAAGTATTATTGAGTACAGACCCATTAGCCTTTGCAACGTTTTTTATAAAATTGTTTCCAAAGTGCTAGTTAACTGATTCAAAGAAGTATTGACAAAAGTCATCTCAGGCAATCAAAGTGCCTTCATACCTGGCATAATTATTACTGACAATATCATGATTGCCTATAATGTTTTGCATACTATGAAGGTGGGGAAGAAGGAGAAGAAAGGGAATATGACCATTAAGCTCGACATGTCAAAAGCTTATGATAAAATAGAGTGGCCTTTTGTGAAAGCAGTTATAAAGAAGCTAGGTTTTTGTGATGCATGGACAAAACTAGTCATGAGTTGTATCACCTTAGTTTCATACTTTGTGCTAATCAATGGAAAGCCAGGAACAAAAATCCTTCCTTCGAGGGGTTTGAGACAAAGGGATCCCATATCCCCATATTTATTCATAATCTGTGCTGAATGATTAAGTTTACTGCTTAACCATTCAGATTTGATTGGGAATACTAAAGGGGTCACAGTTGTGAGAGGGGGAGCAGAGCAAATCATCTGCTTTTTGTAGATGATTGCATTTTATTTGGGAGGGCTTGTATTGAGGAATGAAAGAGATTGCAAGAACTGTTGCTAAGGTATGAAAGAGCTTCTGGAAAATTTCTGAATAAAGAAAAGACAACAGTCTTTTTCAGTTCAAACACGCCTGTGGCAGATAGGAATTTAATCCTAAGTGAACGGGGGTCCCTGGCACAAGGCAGCTATGAAAAATACCTAGGATTACCAACCATGGTTGGCAAATCTATGTATAATACTTTTAGATGTCTCAAGGAGAGAGTGTGGCAGAAAATTAATAACTGGAAGAATTGCTTTTGTCGGGGGCAGGCAAGGTTTGATCAAGGCAGTACTTCAAGCGATCCCTTCTTACACAATGAGTGTATTTAAGTTGCCCAAAAAGCTTTGCAAGGAGATCAATATTATGCTCTCTAAATTCTGGTGGGGAAATCAACAGAAAAGTAATGGGACCCAATGAAGGAGTTGGGAAAAAATGGGGAAAGCTAAGGGTAAGGGAGGTTTGGGGTTTAGAGATTTGGCTAGTTTTAACTTAGCTCTCCTTGCTAAATAGGCTTGGAAATTGCTACAAAGTCCTCACTCATTGGTTGCTAAGATCTACAAAGAGAAGTATTTCAAGAACACCTCTATTACATAAGCAAGCTTGGGGAATGCCCCCTCTTTGATATGAAGGAGTGTTTGGAGTTCACTGGGGTTACTGAAGGAGGGGTTAAGGTGGAAAGTTGGGAATGGAGCAAAACTCAGCATCTAGGGTCAAAAATGGTTGCAAACCCCTTTAACCTTTTGTGTCCAATCCCCTATTTCGAACCTAGAAGCAAATGCAAAAGTTATAGAATTAATTGATGATGAATCAAAGGAATGGAATGAAGGCCTAATCAGGTCAGTATTTAACAAAGAAGAAGCTGAGCACATATGCAGTATCCCTATTAGTACAATGGGTGTAGAGGACAAACTGATATGGGGTCCCTCAAGAAAATGTGTTTTTTCAGTTAAATATGCATATTTTTTGGAAGAAAATAGAAAGAAGGCAGTGGTGGGAGAGTCTTCAAGGGAGGCTGAGATGGATAGCAGGTGGAAGTCCATATGGGATATGAAAGTTCCTAGAAAGGTGAAGTTTTTTATGTGGAAGGCAGGGAATAACCTCCTTGCTACCAGAGATAACCTTTTCACAAAAAAAAGTTATTGAAAACCCTTTATGCCCCATCTGCTTGAGAGGTGATGAGACTGTTATGCATGTTCCTTGGCACTGTCCAACTTCTAGTGATGTGTAGGCTGAGTCTCATAGAGCAATTTAGAAATGGGGTGCTAATGAGACTGACTTGCTAATGCTATGGGAGGATCTATCAGGGAAGCTTAACAAGAATGAATTAGAGGAAGTTGCAGTCATCATGAGGGGTGTGTGGATGCGAAGGAACATATTTATTTTTTAAAATAAATTTTATAGCCCGAGTAGTATTATTAGAACTGCCAAAGAATTACTGGAAGAATACCATTCAGTAGAGAAGGGGACAGCAGACACAAGCATGCCTAACCATCAAACTTCAACTGAAGTTACCCAGAAATGGTCACGACCAGGAGCAAATAGCTTCAAAGCTAATTGGGATGCAGCATGTGATATCAAACATAGGCGAATGGGGATGGGAGTCATCATTAGAGATGAAAATGGGGAAGTCCCAGTAGCTTACTGTGGAGCAAGAGGCAATGTGGATCAACCAGTAATAGCAAAGGGACTTGCACTTAGAAAAGCCATGGAACTTTGCAGTGATTTGGGACACAACAAAGTGACATTTGAAGGGGATGCTCAGAACATTGTTAAAGCTGTTTATAACCCAGATGAAGATCTATCGTGCTATGGAAGTACCATTGAAGACTCAAAAGTCATTTTTATCTACTTGGTCCAATTGGGCAATTCAATATACACATAGAAACACAAACACAGTAGCACACAATTTGTCTAAGGTAGCTATACAATCAAATGTAGAGCAAGTATGGATAGAAGAGACACCAACTTGTATTTCTTCTTGTTTACAGAAAGATATGGAAGGCTTTTGTCGACACTGTTCTATGAAAGAATGAGGTACTATTTGAAAAAAAAAAAAGTAGCCAATCAGCCAGTTCTTTTACATGTCACTTTTATAAGAAAAATTATTAGGTACTCTTGAAATATGGATAATATGTTTTCGATCTTCATAACAAGGCATGTAATTAAAATTTCATATATAAATACTAATTTTAATTGACATGAGATCATATAAAATGATGTGAGTACTATGTTTCAGTAACTACTTAATAACTAATGAGGCGGGCTGAGAAAAATGATGCAAGATGTGGCACCCCGTTTCTTGGGAAAGAGCCTGTGAGGATCGGCAACACCCCGGATGTTTTTTTTGGGTCTAGGTGCGTATTCGTGGATCGAGTACACGGTAAGTGAAATAAATCGCAGTAGAATAAGTAAACAGTTGGTTAGAGACTAATACTTAATGTACCAGAGGTTTATACCATTAAAAAACTCTTCCATTAATAATAATATGATATCCAGAATATTATACACCATCATTAGTTCATCAATTATGTTAAAATAAAATAAATCAATCATGGTTTGTCGCTTAACCAAAATATACATCTTAACAAATAAAACATAACCATTAATGGAGAGAAGGCCTCCATCTATAACTCGAGTGGGATCGATTATTCTTCCTTGGGGAATTCTACCTAGGTTACATATGCATCAAGATTTACGGCTCCTGTAAACGAAACCACAGTTGGGACCACCACAATAAGACTTCTAAGAAATCTCAATAGATAGCCATGATAGTACTATTAATGAGAGATAATGGCGATGAATATGCATGCACAATTTCATTTAAGTCAGTCAACACATATATTTATGCATGGTGAGAAATTACTCTTTAGGCATAAACACATATATTCATAGGTCATGGCGAGGAATCACCCTCTAAATAAAACTCAAGTGTATAACCATGGTGGAGAATCACCCTCTCGGAAAAACTCATTTATACATATCATTACCTAGGCAAGGAATCACTCACTTAGAGCATCAATAATAGCCCTAGCCAAAGCTTTACTAAAACAATGTATTATAACTCACAGCATGAAGTCACTCTGCTCATTCGACTCGAAGACTTACTTTACCCGGCCAACGTGTGAGCTCATTCACCAAATTTAAATCAACTGACTCAAGGAATCACTCAACCCAAATACAACACACGTTATCAACCCAAGAAATCTCTCTACCCGATCAACCGACTTGAAGACAACATGCCACAGGAATGGCTCGGGGACTCCTCAACTCGTCCATGATAATCAACTCATGGTAAGATTCAACACACGGAAACCACAACATCATCAATTTTTGTATCATTTAAACTCATCATCTCAAAATCACAGCATAAAGGTAACCAATAAATATAATGAAGAATATATATTATTTTCACATAGAAAGATGTGAGTTACAGAATATGCAAAGTCTAATCTTACAACATACTCACAAATATTTACCCCACATTTCTAGTATGGTCATAAAAGTTAACTTACTTGAACAATATTTCTATCACTATGGTAGTGCTAGCGCCGTCCATCGCACCCTTCAAAGTTACTAGCTTTCTTGAAGACTCTGACCAAATGCAAGGCTAGACACTTAACAATTACAAAAGTGAGATTTTAGCTTTTATCCAATGTCTTTTAAACTGGGGGACTATCATCATATCTCTGAAGTCCGCCTGACTCCAGATATGATTGAATAGGAGACCTTTGATCTCGTCCATCTATTTTTCCTTTGGAATTGTAGGCTGGTACAGACTGATGAGAACAAGGCATGCACACCCACTACAGTTTGCCTTCAGTCAATCCCGTAGCACGTCCTCTAATAAGGGTCTCCCACGTGGCACTGAACCATACCTCTGGGATCATACGATATGGCCTGCATATTCGTAATTTTTTTTCCACGGGCTCACTCTAGATATGACATATCTCATGGAGTATGGGCCTCTTTGTACGACACCTGCCACCTCTGAGCACCTCTGTGTTATCTAGGAGAGCTCTCATGTCCATATTGATCTTGTCTTACACCTTTGATTGCCCTTATACTTAGAGCAAACCTTTTCCAGACCTACTAGCCTCTTCAGCTTCTCGTTCTTCCTATAGTACGATTGGCACAGCCTTTGCCCACCTGTCACTAGGTGAAAAGTCATTTATCACCCGGTGCTGGACTGTGTCAGCCAAGCGCTCTACAACGTACTACTCGCCTTACTCTCATTTTGGCCACAATTTGTCTGCTCAGTTGCCTCTTCTTCGCCAACCATTTGTCCTTAGGAGGGAATTTCTTCCCTTGCTTTAACACAATCCTCACATAGAAGATTTGGGTCTAATAATGCAGGACTGTCAAATTTGGTAATGCTAGACTATCTTGATAAGGCAAATCAATATAAATATGGCAATAAAATGTAAAGTTTCCTCAAATTTGGAAAATATTGCGCATGTGCTATTATTTTGGCCATAATATTAGTTAGGGATATCAAAATCGCTCATAAGACTCTAATTTGGAAAAACTTTTTTTGGTGTGCACATCGTGGTCGCAACATAACACCTAGTGGCCTACGTTTCAACCCCCAAATTAGTCCTCTCCCTTCAAATCATCAAAAAAAAAAATTTTATTTTGACTTTCGGAGGTGATTTTGATTTCGGTTTTGGCATTTTCGATTTTTTGTAGTATTCTTATTTATATTTTATGCAATAATTAGGATTTAGCATTTTCGAGCAAAATTCTCATAATTTCGAATTTCCACAGCTTGTGGGTTTCAAAACGGATTTCGAATTTTATGAATAGTACCTTTTCCAAGAGTTTTCTTTCTATTTCACATCTCTTTTCAATCACAATCCCATAATTTTTGTTGATTAACTAGTCGCCAAAATAATTCTAATTATTCGCTTCTGGTCTTGTTTAAATCTCGACTATCTTGGGCGCTTACTCACATTCTCACTCCAGCATGTCAAATGGAAGCTCAATGAAGTTCCCATTCTTTATTCTCAAAAAACTAAGAGAGAAATCATATGACTGCCAAAAAGAACCAAAAAGAGCTCAATAAAAGCTCTGCTTCAGTTTTATAATATGCCGTTCTCCATAATCTGTATGATTGAAGATCATTTTTTTATGGAATAACCATAAATGTATATGCAATTATTTCTTACAGTACATTCAAATAATCCCTGTGATAGTTTTCTATTATATTCCGGTTTCATTGTATAGTGTAAACTTGTATAGATCTAATCAGTGTGAGTAGAATCATCTGCATGATTCATGTGAAACATTCTTCTGCAAGCAGGAATAACAGTTGGATTTCCATGTAATTCGAAACCTATTTACCACCAACACAACAAATACCTGATGCCTCAACATTCCTCCATTTGAAAACAGTAATTTTTTGTCAGTTTGTATCTTATGAGAAGTGTATCTTCTTGTTCAGGCTATTTCATGGTCCACGCATCTTTTCAACAATATGCCGACCCTTTTCTTCGATGTGACGCCTCTTTTCTTCTAATTTCTCACCCACCTTCTTGCCTAAATCAAGCATCCTTGCTCTTCTCCCCATTCTCTTCTGCCTCAAATCATCCCCTTCTGTGGTATTGTCCTGTTTGCCATTCAAAGTCACAGACCTAGAATATGATTGATGCGTTGGTACTTCCTCAACTTGCTTGCAAGTTTCTTGTGGTTCATCATTCCCTAACAAAGGAGTTTTCAACTCTTGCAAATTTCTGCTGCTACGTGCTCTTGTTGAAATTGCCAATCCATCGGAAGATTCGTTGATTGACTCAGCATTCTTCAGTTTTGTATGCTTGCACTCTGGGTCACTGGAGGTTCCCTTACTACCTTCTGTCTTCAGTTTTCCTTCAGTTGGTTTGGAGGTGGTTACTTCAAGCCCAGTGGTAGGATCATTAATCACTTCTTGGTGAAGCCATATGAATGGAGCAATGTTCTTTGATACCCAGTCATCCTTGTCTGCTATCATCCAAGGAATGCATACACTCTCACAGTTTGGAAGCACCAGATTATCCTGGATAGCTGCCTGCATGAGTGAAATAAGGTTCAGGTGAAGCACCATAGCATTAATCATTTATTCTACATGATTTTGTTGTTTCAGCAAAGAGAAACTTTAACCAAGGCAGAGTTCCTTTTTTTGCTCTATTTTTTTCAATTGCAAGAGTGCAGAAGTCCTATCCAACAAATATGCTTACAATTAGCATTCCAACTACAGGATTACATCATCTTGTTTAAAGTAACACTCAATATTTCAATTCTGAACAAGGCTATCAACATATGACTTGGCAAGCTGTTATACCCGAATTATTTAGAGTTGTGACACTGTTCCTGCGTGCAAGAATACAAGTTGGACACGAAAGATGTTCTGTCTGTACTTAACAGATTTATAATTTATTGAGGCATTTGCATTTTCATTTGCACACACGAACACACACACACACACATATATGTATGCAAACATGTGTTTACGGATTCGTATATATCTATTACCAAATCCACCATACGTCGAGAAATGTTGAATCAACGGACGGAACATCAGTCAAGGTGCATATTATTACTTAAGAAATAAAAGGATGGATATTGGTATGTAATAAAAATAAATCTCCATACCTTAAGCCGGTTGACCAGGAACAAAGCAATGTGTCCACTAGTTATCCTGTGTTCCCCAACAGAAGACTCAAGGTTAAAATCTATAACAGGCATGGATGTGAAAGCAAACCATAGCTGATCAGAAGGAGGTGGCTTTATATGGAACCGTAGCATTCCTCGAAGGGATGTTACCCTTATGGCCAAAGAGAGAGGCACCTTTAGAGACAAACAATGTATATCAGGCATGTGGCTGTGCAATGTATTTAGAAGACGAGGTGGGGGTGTAGGGGGGAGGATGTAAATATGTACATCCAGAGAGATGTCTACACACCTGTGAAACCTGTTTAGCAATGGAATTAAGAATAGACTTCCACCTGGAACCATAAGTTGATGCTGATGTATTGCTCTTGCAGTTTTTTAACCGATCTGCAACAGAACAGATTAAATTCAAATTAACACAATCTATCATAAAGACTTCAAACATAAAGTACTGTTACAACAAAATTTAAGCTTTTCTCGAGTCCTTTCAACTGAAGGCAACTTGTAAACATCGAAAGCTATGCTACAAGCCTATAGAACATTCTTCTAAAAGGAAACAAGATAAACTCGCAGTATAAGCTTCACTGGTTCAACAAAACCTAGTAATGTAATGATGGAGCTAAGACAGAAAATATATGATGTCATATTCTACTAAGAGGTGCAACTTGAGGGTTGGAATAATCACTCCATAGAGAATGATTTATAAAGCTTATATTACTACAACTACAACAGCCTCAAAAAACTCCAAACCTAGGGCAGCATTATGCACATTGCAGTGCAAATTGGAAACTCTAAATTTAGATGTTTGTAATATGAGAAAACAGTTGCTTCTCTGGAGAAAAAAAAACGTAAATAGTGCAATACTAACCAGTATTAGGATCGACTTTCTCCTTACTATCTAGTGGATCAGCTGCAACTCCAGTAGGATTGAACTGCCTTCCAAAATACTCAAAACCTTCAAGAAGATCTGATGGGATTTCCCCAACAGAGCTTGATTCGATATCCAAATCCACTACACCCTTCTGGGAATCTAATTCACGAACTTCAAGTCTTGTTTCAATGTCTATAACAATACCACCAGAATATTCAATGTCGACTTCGAACGCCCATACCTCATTCATGTCCACTGGAAGAATCCTCATACCATGAATGTAAGGTGGGAGATTCCCAGGCTCAATGTCAGTACAGATGAGTTCGCCGATGTAACTGGGGGTTCTCATACTGGACAGCGTTCTCTATCATATCAAAGAGCAGAACCACAAGAAATATATTAATAAGATGCTTTCTTTCTGTTTTCTTGAAAAAGAATCATATTCTATGATGAAAACAAGTGTTCCTGTTCCAATCTATACAATCATATCATAAACTCTTGAGCCTTGTAGTCCCTTCTGCTTATTCATTACGCTTACAAACTTGAGGGGCATAGATGTGGCTCAGTCTGGTGAGTCTAATTAAATTCATCCTAGACGCCTTGGCCCCTTAAACTAAGTGCAATTTGTACTTCAAATTTACAAGAAAGACAAAATAATATATATAATGTTCCAGCAAAGCCCAGCATCTTTTTTCTTGTCCCTGCAATGAATAGTATGTCCTGAAATGTTGTATGTTTATCCTTAAGTTAAAAAAATGAAAAAAAAAATGTATCTTCAAGAGAACAATAAAAAATAGAAAAAAAAATAAATGAAAAAAAATTCTTCTAGCTTCCCCCACAACAGCACATGTGCTACACTTCTGCCCCAAAAAAATATGATACGAAATCTTATACAGCAAATGATTTGAATAAACCTGAATACGTGATTGTATGGATCTTTTCATCTCTGTATTGCTTTTGACATCAAAAAACAGCCTTGAGATTAACAAGTTCCAACAGAGTGTGCCCTCATCAGTTACAAACTTATCATCAGAATCTGCATCAGACATGACAGAGGCATGACTTAGGCTTCCAGAACGAGAACATGTTGATGCCAATGGTTGAACCATATTTTCTTCACTCTTAGATCTCTTCCCCAAGTCAGCGGCTGATATTGTCTCCTGAGATGGAACAATTTTCTCATTTGCCTTTCTCTCTGCACGGCCTGATGATGAAGTCCCACTTGACTTATTTTCTAAACCTACCCTAGAACTCTTCTTAACTATTTTCTTCAAAAGCAGGCGAACCTTTGAGGAAGTTCCATCAGGCCTATTTGTTCGTTCTGCTGGCTCAGCAGAGAACCCAATCGAGGGTTTCATGAATGAAGGATAGCCTGCATTTAAGGTCATAAGGTACCTGTGGAACTCTTCGTGGAGCGAAGCGAACAACACAACTCTCTCCTTATTGTGGCCTGAAGCGAGACGGAGGGCCTTACACCATGCTTCCTTCTCCCAAGATGTCTCGAGATAGATGTAAAAAGTTTTATTTCCATTGTAAATTACTGAGGTATTGCTTTCTATTTTTATGGGAAACCTTTTCGCCCTATAATAACAATCAGAAAATGAAAAAGAACAAGGATTTATATTTTTCCATGACATAAACCAGATTTGTGACAGGTTTACATTTGTAAAAATAAAAAGAAAAAATCCTTGCAATGCACAAAATGAGTGCAATGAGAGTTTAAAATTTCTAAGTGAAAATGTACAAGGGGCGCATGATTTCCAAAATGAAGAGATCCCATTAAAACCATATGGTTACTAAAGATCATACAAGGGCAATGTAGATCACAAGGATGCATGTAGATCATACAGGTTTCAAAATTAAATAAAGTTCAGATTTAATCCCCTAGTATTTACCATAATTACAAAAGTGGGTACATTAATTGATAATCTCAAGCTTGATCTAAAAGCTAAAATCTGCTTCCCGCAATTACAACGATACATAGGAGTTCAATGTGATCAGTATAAGCACCTGAAAACAACCAGAATACAACTGATATTTTAACATATAGGACTAATGATATTAGACAGCAATACGATGCTGAATATCATTTTTTTATAAGTAAAATTACATAACCCTAAGACATTTAGTCAAAGATCATGAAAGACAAAAAAAGATTTTATAGACCTCATTAGCTACATCATTGGTCTGAGTAATTTAGTGAATCAGGGTCAACTTTTTACACAATCATATCTCTACTCCAATGTGTCTTCTTTTACAAGAAAGTAAACCCCCATGCTTAGACAATAACCACTATATGTGGACATATAATTCTTAGAAAGTGGCAGGTCACAGCTCTGACAAAGAAGCAACATTTTACTGTGGCCTACTATAGGATATCACAACACATAGGAGTTGAAATCAAGGAAGCAAAGATCCAATCATAAGTTGGACAAAGCAACTCTGGGTTTGAGAGGTTCAATAAGGAGCCGTGTTACAAAATAATCAAAAGTAAATCTTCCAACTAACAATCATTGAAAATCTATGTCGTGCATGATACTGGGATTCAGCAGCTGGATTGAGTTTTCATTTTAAACTTTAAAGGAGCAAGAAGCTTTACACTGCCATGGAAATGAGATGCTGAAAGTGGAGCCTATTAAGGGGAAGAACAAAAATGTGACAAGAAAATTAAAAATCTCTGCTCCAGCATAAACCATGAAAAGAAGATATGAAAATTGGGAATCAGAAAAACAAAGAGTCTCATAACTGATTCAAACAAACCAAAAATAGTTTATTATTGTGAGTTTAGCATGAAATAGATATACCAACGGAAGTCAACAGCTATCAAGCCAAAATTACAATAGCACCAAAGAGAGGAGGTCTGGCAAAGCTCACATTACCATTTTCGTGAAGCAAGACTTGTTGCTGAAACAGCTTCAATCATGCAGCCCTTAAGCTCAATAGCTGAGTGGGAACCATCTGATTCGGTCAGAACAAGCTTTTGGTCCTTTATTTTTGCATGCTTTTTAACAGGGTAAACCTCCAATAAATCCTTCTTTCTCTTTTGCTCCCTTAGTCCTTTGTCCAGCCAATTTCTTGGAATGTTTTCTGATTCTAGAATCCATACTACCCCCTAGCATACAAAGTCAATCCAGAAAAAAAGCTTAAAAATGAAATGGACAAACATAACTAAAATATTATTTCCTCATAAACAACTGCACTCTCAAAGACGCACTAAACTACTTCTCACAAGGTATTAATGAATAATACCAATAATGCAAGCGTATGAGCCCAAAGTGAGTTATTTTAGCATATCAATTGCAACGGTACCACATATAAGTATCAAAGGCATATCCCTGCAGTTATGTTAAAGACCCAACCCTTGATCCAAAAGCCATAGGACTGTTGGATACTAATTTGATTAAGTCTTTAACTCTCAGGATTATAACACTCTACCACGCTTCCGAATCGGACATCCACAGCGGCCCACTCTATCGACACTAAGCCGGAGGTAGCTCTTTCCATTTTGGCGGCTTCACTCATCTAGCAATATTCAATGACATAACACCATTCCCATACATAGTACCAAGGCATTTTAATCCAGCCTAGGTCGCCCCCTCCATTACTTAAACTCATGACATGGTTCTTGCTTTGTTACCAATGGTCAAAGACCCAACCATTGATCCAAAAGCCATAGAACTATTGGAAACTAATTGGATTAAGCCTTTAACCCTCGGGATCATAACAAGTTACTTCCGAGTAATGGGCAAAGAGCGTCTTAATGTTCCAAACCCACCAATCTCCTTGGTGTTTGTTAAATGAGGAAGCATCGACCATTGGTTTGATTTAGACATCAAAACTTCTATTTCTTTTGCTTTTCTGTTCTTTTCTTGGCATTCTAGTATAGCATAACAAAAGAAATGAAAGAATGCTGGCCACTTCTGACAATCGTAACCAAGAAAGAAAACATTACAACAAAAGAAAAAACGAAAGAAACCAGCGGCAGGAGATACTTGTAAATATAGAGATAATTATAAACAACAATGCACCTTCTTGTTGTTAGTAAAATTGAGGGATTGATTGGGATCAAGGTCCCGAAAACACTCTTGTGATCGTGATGCTATCCGGGCTTCCGTTTGTTTGGTCTTCCAATTCAACCAATTGAGGATAAAATAGAGGCCCGCCGCTTCCGCGACCACAATCGCCAGCGCTCCAACTCCAAACCCAATAACAAAAACAAGCAACAAAAACTGTAACATCACTTGGATTTGGTGGCACTGCACAAAACTCCCAAGCAAAACTCCTGCTTTTGATCAATCGGATCGATCATATAAAGAAGAATCCACATAGAATTATGGGCGCCGGGAATTTTCAGCATTTATTCTCAACAATAATGCTGATGGATGGAGGAGAGATAATGTGTTATTAATGGTACGTTCGTATTCTCAAAGAATCAGATTCTTCTGCTGCTGGGCACTTGGAGTCTTGGAGAGTTTTTTTCCAAAGGTGGAGAGAGAGAGAGAGAGAACGTGGTTATGCAACCGACTCGATTCATGCTTTTTATTACATTATTAAATCCTATTTATTTATAAATTCAGATCTTAAATTCGTATAAACTTAATATAATTTGTTATTTGCAATTATTATAGTATTAATTTTAGATTAACAATATTTTTAATATCTAAAGAATACATAAATGAGTAATGTTATACAGCACGCTCTTATTCTATTTTGATCATACTAAGTAGTATGTGGCACATTCATCACAGAAGCATACAATAAATGATCATTTAATAGTACTAAATATGTCACATCATATTTAATAGAATGAAGTAAGATGGTAGTATGATGTATAGAATTTTCTTAGATAAATACTTGATCGCTCACAAACTAGCGTGATTTATTGTACATTAGATCGTAAAATTACTATCAAATAGATTTAGTATTATATCAAAACACTTTAATTTGTAAGATTTATACGTAGATTTAGCACTTCCGAAAAATAATGTGATATATTGAGATTCTTGACATGAATATCTTGAAATAAATAGATATATTTAATATAAAATCTAATTTCGTTTTTGGAAATTGGTATATTAAATCAGCATATATATCCAATATATATTTTGATTTCTAGTAAAAGGAGATATATGATTGACCATAAATAAAAGATATATCATTATCAAAATAAAATAAATACAGAATTTATCTAAGTTATGACCCACTTCGAATGAAATTAAATTAATAAAATTTGAATAGTTACTGAAATTGTTTCATTTTTGGTAACAGCATTACACATTTAGAAAAGAGAAAATATATTTACAACTGTGAATTGTACAATCGCCGCATAATCGCTTTGAAAAAAGTGAATAAAACATGGGATCCACATGAAAAAAAATTAATTTTTTAATAGTGGACCCTACTCTTTTTCAAAGCGGTTACGCGGCGTTTACGCATTTCACGATTGTATGTAGAATTATTCTTTAGAAAATAGTAACTACAAAATTATAAACTTATTCCCTCTACCCTCAAATAGGTTATGCTGTATATGAAAAAATTCTATATATTAAAATTAGTCTTTATTCTAGGAATAAAAGTTCTTAAAATAGATTAAATGAAAGTTGGAGAGGAGCTCTCATATATCCATCACCTACATAATTTTTAAAGAAAGGGCATTGTTTCTATTAACCGGCATTGGCTTAGTCAAATGTCAGTAGAAATCATAATTTAAATAATATCTACTAAATTTCTATTACATTAGATTAGTTAAGCACAAATCATTTAGAAGATGAGTTACAGTAACTTCATCCCTAGAGTTATATGAAGGGAATTATAGCATCTTAATTCTAATATTTTATTATTTCCTGTGTTTCATTTTTCCTTCCCTCTAGTGTAACTTCATCCCTACAGTAACTTCATCCCTAAAATTAAGATGTATTTTCCTATTATTAATTACATTTTTATAAAATAATATTAATCATCTTTCTTTTAATATTTTTTAAAATATAAAAATAACTAAGAAATTATTTTTTGCATCTATTTAAAATCATGCAAAAATTATAATAATATGAGAAAATATGAATAAAATTTTTATTAAGTACAAAATAATGCAATAATCTTATCTTATAACAAATTAATTAAAGAAATATTAATAATAAAAATAATAATATGTTATTATTATAGAGAGTGATGGTTAATCCAATGTAGACTTTAAGTTTTGAGTGATTGGTTAAAAGTAAAAAAGTTTCATATTAGTCAAATTTTGAAGATTGAGATGACTAATCCAATGCCAATGTCAATGCTTTAGGCCACGCCATCTAATCTTCTATGAGATAATTATAAATAGTTAAAAATAATTTGAAAGATAATAATAAATATTTGACAATTTAAGGGGTTGTTTGAATTCCGAATTGACCTCAACTTATCTAATTTCATCTCATCTAATCATTATAATTTTTTCAAACTTTCAAACAAAATATAATAAACAATTCAACTTTTTAAAATTCTAAAATAAAAATTATATTAAAAAATTATATTCTAACAATATTTTATTCTACTTTCAAATCTAATCTAATCTCATTTCATCTCAACTCAACTCACTATCCAAATCTCTCTGAGTATCTCATGCTATATATATATGAGAAAAAATATTCGCAACCTTGAATTATGCTACTATTGCGTAATCGCTTTGAAAAAAAATGAATAAAATATGAGATCTACATGAAAAAATTAATTTTTTAATACTAAACCCCATTCTTTTTCAAATCGATTACACGACATTTATACACTTCATGATTTTATGTAGAATATTCTTCTTGCAGTCCACAGATGTGGACTGGAATGCAGGCTTAAATTAAAAGCTCCCGTTTCATTTACAGATTAAACGGGGTGTTTCATCAAGAGAAATTAAACATGACTGCAAAGGAGAAATACACAAAGCAGCCAAGAGGTTTGAAATCCCTTCCTTGATGAAACGTCACCCCCGCCCTCTTGTCATCATCGTCACCGTAGCCGTCGCCTGCGCAGCAGCCCATCGGCATTGACGTCGCCGTCTCCTTCCTCAAGAGAGGACCCCCTTCCTCAAGTACCCAGTCGGCCCAGGTTGCAATTCTAGATGGGTTATGATGTTTCATGCATATTGATATGAGCTATGAGTGGGCTAATTAGAATGAAATTTCTAAGCCATTGTGGGTTGGCTAATTAGAATGAAATTTCTGAGCCATTGATATAGATAGAGGGGTACTCTCCCTGTACATTGAGAATTTGGCCAAAACCTTAGCCGCATACATGCGTGTCTATGTCTCTCTCTCTCTCCGTAGGTTGTAAGGTGTAGATGCAAGCTTCTATTTTCTCTTCTCTTCTATTTTCAACAGCTTTGTTTCATTTGTTGGGTTATGATGTTTCAACAGTTGTGTCCTCTCAATAGATTATTCATTCGTTGTTTTAAATTTGGTGTGCACTCTACTTGTTTGGAAAAATCTGTGAATGAGTTCCATCTGCTGCTGTGGGTGTAATCTTGATAGATAAATTCGGAAGAAAACTACTTCTTATGGTGAGGATGGTGAAATTCAGCTATAACTCATTGGTGTAAATCATCAGTAAGTTAATAACGATAGAAAAGGATGTTATATCACGTGGTGATAATTTGACAATTGGTTCATTTTTGCTCTTAGTTGTATGACTTTGGATCAATGAATTATTTTCTACCACTTCCGCCACTTTAAAATCATTTTTAACTTTATTCTCACACATTTTATTATTACTACTGTCCTCTTTTATACATGTTGTATATGTTGTGCCATTTCTAACTTTTTCATTTCTTATTCTACGACCTAGTTTTATTATGTGCTTTAGAGCCTTTAGAACACAGTTTTCGTTCCTGAATATATCATTGTTTTTTCTTGAACTTAATTGCCCATGCATTTAGGTATTCTTATAGAAGAGGTTTTGCAGGATTATAAACACACCCATAAGACTGAAAATTGTCACGACAGAAGATTTTTGTTGGCTATGTAGTTCAACCACTGTAACTTTCGTGCTATTAAACTAAAACAATATTGTAAAGGAGTGTGTAGTTGTGCCATTAAATGGCATCAGTCTTTTGTTCTCCAGGGGTTCAAATAATATTTGGTATGTTTCATATATCAGCTAGATGGGATCCAGTTGAGGCACAAAGGCCTATCATTGATGAAACACCTGCATTCTGCAATAAGATGAAGTCCAAGAAACTGAAGTACAAAATGAAGAAAAAGTTGAATGGAAAAGAGAACATCGCCTCCAAAAGAGTGAGCAAGAACTCTAAAAGTGAGAGGAAAAACTCCAAAAGAGGGAAGAAGAACTCCAACGTGTAAGGGAGGACATCCAAAATGATCGGGATGAGCTTTTTGGTGTACCAAACTGTGTAATGTTGTTGGATAGGTTGTAATAGGTTTAGACCCTTTATCAATATTGTAATATTCAAGAACAACGCAGTTGGATTATTATGTTAATATATTGTAATGTTGTCATGTTTTCAATACTCAGAATATCAATTCCCTGTTTATGGACTTTTTAAAAGACAAAGCTAGGATGCAGGTGGCATGATGGAGCCTGCCTAAAAGACAAAGTTGATTTGTACCCACTATTCATTGACAAGGAAATTAAAATTTTCGAACAAGAAATTTCTTTGTAAGCATTCCTCTCAGGTTGTTTCCCCATGCACTGAAATTTTAAAAAAGTGAGTTCTCCATGATAACATCGTACAACGTCTTCTCATCTCTTAACATCATCAAAATGCAGCAGTCTACAATGTCTTCTCATCAATCCTCAAGAGGACCATGATGTTGAAAGTTCACATACAAGTAGTATGGAACATTGTGTAAAACTCATGCAAAACTTCTCATTAATTGTTCAACATAGAAATAAAAGGAAAAATTAATAACATTTACTTGAGAAATAACGCTTTGTTGTGTACTAGGCACTTGCGAAACAACACTTTGTTGTGTGCTAGACGGTATGTCGATGCCTGCCTTATTGTTGATATCTAACTATCTCTTTACGAAGTCATCAATAGCTTGATTACATCTAAAAAGTCTTGCATTTTGTGGATTTAGTCCATGGTTGTATGCATTATGTACAATAGGTATGCGTAAGACATCACCAACCAAGTGTGCATTAATCTTCGCTTTACAATCGGTCTTCGTTGTTGTGCGTGGTTTAAAGGTTAGTAATTCGATTCCTTGCCTCACCACCAAGTGTTACATATTTAACACTCCCATCAGCTTCTCTTCTACTTCTTTGGGTCATTATGCCAAATCCAGTTTGTCTCTTATATTGCTTATAGTAGTCAATTAGTTATTGCTCAGTTTTAAAAAACATCACAACCGTTGGCTCTGAAATCCCATCGTCATCATTTTGCGAAGTTGGCTCTGAAACCCCATCGTCGTCATCATCATTCTCAAGAGTTGGCTCTAAAACCCCATCATCATCATTCCCCAGTGATGGCTCTAAGACCCCATCATCATCAGTTAATTTCTCATCATCTCTCACATTTGGGGTATCCATATAATTACTGCTTTCAGGAAAAAAATAGTGATCACCTACTAGATGTGTTTTCTTCCCCTTTCTCCATTAAGAACAATCTTCATATATTTTCGCACAACATGAAATCAAAAAAATTAAATAAGTTAGTACTGGCTATGTAAACAAAAAAACACATAATTTCCAAAACAGTTTCAACAATAATTTTCAAATTATTGTACAAAAACAAAAACCCAAAAAAATATCAGAACATTTTGTAAACAACTTTCATTTGTTCTTTTAGATGTGAAAGTCCTATTTTTTAAATAGGAATGATGATATTAACCCACTGTTAACTCCACTATAACATGCAAAATCATTCATTCCTTAATTTGACATTGTTAATTCTATGGACAAATCAGCTAATATTTTTAATATTATCTCCACTGATCATGTGCTTTTTAATATTTTTTCAGCTAATTAACACAATGAGACATTGACGAAATATGCATTGAGCGGTGCAGATTCATTAAAAATTACAGGACCCATAAACCTACAACCCCAACATATAATACGGCAAGCTCTCCCTCCTTTGGAGGGCTGCATTTTCATTGTTACCCAAAGCAAAAGTAGTGACAAACCGGAAAGAATTAAAATGAAAAGAAACGTCTAGTTTTTGGCATTAGGGGCCCGGGAGGGAGCCATGGCCATGAAAAGAAGCCCTTTTGGGAAGAAAAACAAGTGTTTTAGGTACTTAAAAACTTGAGGCGAGAGGCGGTGTAAGTGGCTTTAGGTGCCCAATTGCTAGGGATGATGTTTGTGGCAGAGAGAGTTGTTCGTGTTGTTTGTGTTGTTACCCTTACAGAACGATAAAATACAAGATCAAGATGATAGCGATGACAAGAACTGCAACAATGGAGCTAATCAACTTATTTCTAAACTTAAAATGATGCTTCTATAGATTATTTCCTGTACCTTTGTACGCCTAAAGTCCCGAGGAGTCATCGATGGTGGAGGAGGCGAGGAGCAGATGCACGGCACAGAGAGGGAGCGGGAGACTAAAATGCTTTTTTAGATTTTGGGCTACTTCTTAATTTAGGGGTGTTTTGGTCAAGTCAATGATAAAGTGAGGGTCTTTTTGTCTATTCCTATATTTGGACTGCAAAGGAGTCCAAGAAATTGGACTGTACGTAGAGCCACCCGGGTAAGCCTTCATCCAACCCATCAGGTACACCCCTGATTCCGCTAGGGTACGGGGGTGGCCAACCCGCTTTGTAACACCCCTTCCCCCTAGGGTTAATAACAACATCATTTTTAGAAAATGAAGGGCCAGTGTGCTACTAACCTTGTGCTAGGTATAAAAGATTTCATAAAATAAAACGAAGTCATTTTTAAAACAAAGTGCTAGGTCTTCTCAATCATGTTGATCTTTCGATGGATCCTGCAATGATGAGTCATCTCTACCAGTGGCCTTTAAAGGTTGTCGTTGGACTACTAATACTACCAAAAAGGAGTTAGATTGTGACACTCTGAAATTTAAGCTTGGGCTAAGAGGTCATGTTAGGTCTCTTTAGGGCCCGAGTAAATAAAGGATTAATAGACTTCGGCCAATTTAGTTGGAACTTGCTTCCTTAGAGGCTTATTACCCTACCTTTTGGAATAGATGGTCAACCAAGCCTATTAAGGCTTTAGGCCCTTGTAAATTTTGGCCTTCAAATGTAACGATCCAGTCTAATAATTTTAAAGTCAGAATATTGATAATTCTTATTGGGCCTAAATTATGTTTAATGGGCCAATACTTTAATAGACCCAATTGAGATTTGTGGAATAATTTTAAATATGTGACTGGTCCAAAAGTTATTTAAATGGATTATGAAATTTTATTAGGCTTAATAATTAGATTTAAGCCTATTTAATATTTGATAGATCAAATAAACCCAAACCTATGAGACTAAAGGCCAAATTTGTCTATGAACTCCAAGCCATGCACGTCTTCATCATCAAAGTTCACTAAGATTACAACTCTACATGAGTCCTCTTCACGTTAAAACTTCTTAAACCAACAATATATATACTTACTTCTCCTTCATGAGAATATTTTCAAGCCAGGAGCAAGCCGTAGTACCTAACCTTCCTCAAGTTGTCGGTATGTTCTTCCTTCCCCGCTTTGATTTTTCTTCTTCCCCACATAAACCGTCACTGGGTGGCAAATCATATTAACGGGTCGTGTTCGTGTCATATCAAGGCATGAATATTATACTGTATGGGTCAAAACGGACACGGCCTGTTAAGCTCAACGTGTCAAAATTTCAAATCCTAACACAACCCATTAACATAACGGGTTGACACGACACAACCCGTTATGACTCGTTATTAATTAATCAAAAAATAGGTTGACACAACAAGACCCATTTCAACCCGTTTCAACTCATTTTATGTTAATGGGTTGAATTTACCCGTTTCTACCCGCTTTATTTTAACCTAATTCACATAATTCTAAATAAAAATTAAAATCACAATATCTTTCAAAAACATAAACTAACTACTAATAAAAATATAAACATTTTTCATCTGTTAACATCTAATAAACTAATATGACAATCCAAATAATAAAGACACAAATCCAAAATAAAATCTAAACAATAAATCAAAAATCAAAATCACAACAATACCAAATATTAAACATAAGTCCAAACTTACAATAAACAATACAAACATAAAAGTAAAAAGTAATAATATTAAAGTTACAACCTCAAAACCAAACATTTGATTGATTTACAGAAGGAATTGAAGCATCCTCCTTGGTCTTGTTTAATGGGGGAGTTCATGTTATGGCACTCAAGTTGTTAGAATAGGATTGATTATTTGTACGCTTCTCAGGTGATTTGATTTGTTTACTACGATATTCCTCCTCCATAAGTGAGAGTTTTTTAATAATGTGGGTCGGGGTCACTCTTGAACATGTGACCATTGTCTCTTCTTAAAAAAAAAAAAAAATTATCCAACTCCATAACATCTTCAATTAGCTCCTCCATAATATCATTCTCGCTTGCTATCTCAGACATTTGACATAACAAAATAAAATAGAACATGAAAAATCTGCATGGTGAGAAACAATACAATTAACAGAATAAGTATACTAATGTATTTAGCGGAAAGCAGTTTTTCAAAATGAAGGGGGAAAATAACCTATGCCATCAATAAATCATCTTCACTTTTTTCTTTTCAGATTGGATAGTTAAACTGAAAATATTGCAAATAAATTCATATAAAAACATGATGCTAATATATAATAGTAATGCGTCCGTATTACAATGCAATAGCATGCACATCCTTTATTTATATTCTCGTTAAATTAACTAATTAAAAATCAGCTTGTAATTGTTGGCACCATCACAAATATTACTGATGTATTACATAAATGTATGAGCAACAATAAAAAGCTAATAAAAAGAATGTGTTGTGAACCATCACAATTCTTTCTTTAAACCATATAATTTCAGCATGTATATTACTAATAAAAAGCTACGGATAAAAGCACAAAATAGAATCGATGTGAACCCAAATAGAGCTCCAATTGACTTTTTTGAATTTCCATTAGATTTAACGTTGCTAATAGACGGAAATGGGGATTGGGAAGTTTTGAAAGTTCGAGGGTCCATTTTGATACAATTATTAGTTTCAGAGGCACATTGTAAATTGAGTGAAAGTTTGAGGGGACAAAGTGTAATTAACCCTTTTCATATTTAGGTTCTTTCGTTACTTTGATGGGAGGGTATTTACAAAAATGAAATCTATGTTTTGTGAAAGGAGAAGGGCTCGACTCTCATATTTAGGTTTTCCATTTCATGACTTCGACAATAAGGATTCTTAACAAAAAAAACTAATGAAATCTCTATATGGTTATGGAGAGGAAGAAGAAACACAGAGGAAACAAAGATCCAAGCAGATCCAACCCAACCCAACAACTAATCGAAGATTTTTAGCAAAAATCAAAGAGTGTAGCCAACCAGTTGCACCTTAACACTAGCAGATGTTTAGCACAAACTAAAAAGTGCTTACATTGAACATATGTTTAGCATATCCAAGCAGATGTTTAGCAACTGTTCTTACCTGAGAGGTGGGAGACAAAGTGGAGGCGACAATGGAGAGGCACGACATGAGGTGAGGTGAGGTGAGGTGAGGGGAGGCGTAAGGAGTAGAGAGGTGAAGAATCTGAGTGAGGAGGAGTGAGGCGGCAGTGAGAGAGGGGGTGTCTTAGAGTGAAGAGATAACAACTAGGGTTAGGGATTTTGGTTTTTATGTTTGTAAGGGTATAAATGTGATTTAGAGTAAATTTTTTAACGGGTCAAAATGGGTTGACCCGTTAGTGATCCATTAAGCAATCGTGTTTTAATTAGTCAATCTGTTTTGACCCGAACCTATTAAGGTTAAACCCAAACCCACTTTTATCTTGTTGTGCTCATGTTGGATTAATGGCTTGTGTCATATATTGCCACCCCTACGACATCACATGGCCAACGAAAGCCACCGGAAACCAACAGAGCAACCTTCACGTTCCCAGCCCCTTTATGCGCTCCTTGAATAGAAATGTCATGAGATAATCACAAGCACCGCCCAGCCCATGGAAAAACCGTGAACCTTCACTCAATCGTCGCCTCCATGAAGCCAATCACCACCATGGGCACCAAGAGGACCAACGTGAATACAGCCCGAGATGCAGACTGTGTCACATTTTGTAACTGCCACTGCACCACGTCGAGCCACCACCTCTTTCTTATGCACTGTCCAGCAAGCACCTCGACCAGTTGCTTTCTCTGCCAATGACCACCACACGGGTTGCCCGTCCATGTCTAGCAGTGCATCAACATCACTCGGTTATGCCCCTGTTTCAAGTACCAAAAGCAGAGCAATCACTTCCTCCCATGGTCACCGTGAACTAGCCAGCCTCTACGTTGCTTGAGCAACTGCCACCTTACACCACCCTCACACCTCCACCCCATGCAACTCCAGACCGCCACAACCCACGTAAATGGCCACCACCCACTCAACCATCTTTATTTCCTCCACCATAACACCACTGCTACATAGCCCATGTAGATGCCTCCAGCCTCAATGCTTGAGCCACCAACTGCACTACCCCATTTCTTCCCCCAACTAGCCTTAAGTCTCACAGCATCCATCACATTTCTCTTTAGCTCACTGTGACTCTCTTTGAAGGTCGCAGTTAATCTCTTTCTCTCTCACTCAGTAGTGGGTGTAAGAAAAAACTAGAAAACCGGTTGAACTGGACCGAATCGGTGGGTTTGGTCTAGTTTGTAACCGGTCCAGTGCGGTACCGTTCTTAAAAATGAAAACCGATCCTAAACCAATGCGGTACCAATTTTCATATTTTTAAAATCGGTTTAAACCAAACCGGACCAGCACATAGATATTTTTAATTTTTTATATTATTATTATATATATTATATGCTACATTTCTAATTAATATAACATAAAATTTAATCTTATTATTCAAGTCTATTAATCTTATAACATAAAATTAATATACTAGTATAATTAGACATTAATTATACTATTTTAATCTTATTATTTAAGTTTATTAATATCACTAACAAGTTAGACACTATTTACATTATACTACTATAATTGAACATTAAAGAATTAGTAATTGTTAATAATAAATACTAAATTCTCACAGTTAAGTTTAGTATTAAAAAAATTATAATATTAAATATATATAGTGTCACATATGAAAACGGTAAACCGAAAAATCGGACTAGACCGAACCGAAACCAGAAAACAGAAAGTTTTGATTTTGGTAATAAATCGGTCCATATCGGTTCTTAAATTTTCAAAATTGGTATATACCGGTTCGGTTCTAAAATTTCTCCAAAACTAGACTGAACCGGACCCGTTACACCCCTACTCAGTACACTTCTCTCTACCTACCTCTCGGTTTCTCTCACTTATTCTCTCTCACTCTCTCATGTTAATTAGTTGCTTCTCTTAGTTACAGGCTGGTATGTATATTAGGTTATGGGCTACATAATTTGAAATGAACCATGGGCTTGCAGTTATTCTTTACGGGTTTTATGGAGAATATGGATTTATGAGAATTTGGGCCCACGTAAGATTAAACTATTTTAGGGTTAAGATGAGAATTTTAGATGTTTAAGAAAAATATGTTATTTTAGTATTTTAGGTTTTAATTGTAAAGTACACGTTTAATTAAAAATTTATGCAAATAATGTGTCTATTTTATAGGTGATAGATTACATGCCAAAAATATTGGATAAGTGTTACGAGGTAAGTAGCTTGATCATAAATTAGGATTAGCATATGTTAGCTAGTTACATATATTATTATTCAAGCCAATTTTTTGGAAGCCAATGTTTATGTACCATCTGTGTCATGATATTTGCAAGCACGTCATTCATCATAATTCATAACCATTGCGCATATTATAGTTATGTATGTATTATACACCTCATGCATCTCACGTTACATAAGACACGTAAGT
Organism: Juglans mandshurica; assembly: GCA_022457165.1. Lineage (NCBI taxonomy): Eukaryota > Viridiplantae > Streptophyta > Magnoliopsida > Fagales > Juglandaceae > Juglans > Juglans mandshurica. Next base: position 12,293,997 of record CM039634.1, read on the forward strand.
TTTCATAAGATCAAGTGTAAGGTAGAAACAGATTAGTCAGATGACCATTAAGATGCATGGTACCAATGCAGATAGGGTGGATGTGCAAGCCACGAACTCAAACGTGGTTCACCATAGTATTTTATTAAATCAGATAAGTTGTTCCCCTTCTTGCCACATGATGAGGGACTAGTGCACAATCTTACACACATGGTTAAGTATGTTGGTCAGTCAGCTAGCTAGATAAGTCAAAACAATCAGATAATTCAGATCAGTCTGAAAAATTAGTTAGTTCAAACAAATCATGCATGTCGTAGCGTGCATATGAACAGTCATGATTTTAAATTATTAGCATGAAATATTTTATGAAAAAAATAATCTTGTTAAGTATGCTTATGTTATGATGAGTTTTTTACTGATTCATTGTAAAAGCCCGCTAGAAATTCAACAGATGAATTTCTTTAGGTTTTAGAAACCTCGTGAAAATCTCGAAAGTTTTTACAAATCAATCAATCGTGTAGGTTTTAGTTTATCAGCAGGGTCAGTTTTACCACTCACTTTGGCTCCAGAAACGTAATTTTATGTATTTGAGATACTTAGGAGTGTGAGGATGGGAAACGGTCTATACCATTAGACTCATATGAATATTTAAGATTTTATAGCGTAATAAAATAATTTTCAATTTTCGGAACAACAGTTGTTCAAAATCAAGTTTTGATTTATTCCAAATACTTCAGAGTCAAATTTTGATAAACGATTTGCACTTTGAGGTTAGTACGCTTATTTAGGATTTTAAAGTGTAAATTTTATTTTTCACTTTTTCGAAGTGAATAGTAGTTCGGTGTCTTGGCACCAAGAGGAACCATAAGATGGAAATGTGAAGGAAATCAAGCTTTGTGATCATGCCATCTAAGCCACACATTATTTCATCCGACCATCGAATTTGTACCAAACCAAAGAGGGTTTCAACCCTATTGAAATCCTAAATAATTGGAATCCAATTGAAACCCCAAATGATGGCTCATTCAGTTAAGGTTCATTAAGGCTCACGAAATTGCACCACCAATGCATGGCTTGTAGTGGAAGTTTCCACCTGCCATGGGTGTCCTTTCACAGCTCAAGTTAGCCCCAAATAGTGGTTGATGGGAAGGCCAAAAGCCACCTCACCACCACCCTTCACATGGAAGCTTCCTTGACTAGAAACCATGTGTTGTAGCACATGGTATTACCCACGTTTTGGCTGACAAACCCACCACCAAGTGGTCACTCTCACACCCCCTCTCAGCCCCCTACTCTAATAAAGTCGTCCATAGCTTCCACTTCACCCTTTGATCACTTTCCATTCACTTTCTTGGAGAAGACTCAAGAGGTGATTTCTGACAACTTTTCTAGCTTTTTTTCTTGAATTTTTCGAAACTATTGTAAGTGTTTTCTCATAAAGTTACCTTCAAATAAGTTGTACCACTTTGAGTCTAATTTCTGTTGGTATATTTTGTGTAACTTTTTATGGTTTTTGGATGGTGAAAAGTTTGTTTACGATTGAAGAGGTCATTATGGGCGATAGTCTGGCCAGTGTGTGATATTTTGATGCTTTTGACTAATTTATTGGCAAGTTCTTGGTCTAATCTTTTTATGGTTTATAGTTAACATGCTAGTATACAAGTTTGGTGAAGATTTATTGCATGTTTTAAGTTTTTTATGAGAGTTTTGTAAAGATCTAAAAAATTGAAAACTAGGAGTATGAAAACAAATTCTATTTTGAATAAGCTTAGGTCTTTTGTTGTGAAAGCATACTCGAATAGCTTTGATATTCACATATGATATGTTTAAGACTTTGATCTACATGTTGGAATGTTATTTTGAGGATTTATGGTGTTGATTTTAAAGATATGAAGTTTTATGCAAGGAAAGTTCCAGATAGGTCTTGTATATGAGGTTCTCTGGTAGATCTATGTTTTGATGCAAATTTTGTCATGGGATCTTAGGTTTGAGGCTTAGATCTATTCTAGGAATTCATTATTAAGAATATAATGTTGTTCATTTATGATTTATTTCTTGAAAGGTTTCGGATATAATGGTTTGATAAAAACCAAACCACATAGCTTTCGGTTTTAGTGAAAGGGTGAAAACTGAATGTGTTGTGTTAGATTTTGTGACTTTTTGTGCTTCAAATTCAGTTCATGTTCAGTTTCACATTCAATTCATGTTCAGTTTCACGTTCAGTTTAGTTCATGTTCACGTTCACGTTCAATTTTAATTCATGTTATTTCACATTCAACTTTATATTTCACGTTAGTTCAATTCATTTCATGTCAGTTCAAGTCATGTCATCACATGTTATGTTATTTTTCAAGTCACATCAAGCTTACTCATATTCACGTTTTGCATTCATGTTTTTAGTGTTATGCGTACATCTTTAAACTGTCAGTTTAAGTTATTTGTTAACTTGCTGAGATTTGTAATCAAATCTCACATGGTAGTCCTAACTACGATTTTTAGGTAATGGTAGATCATGTGCCAGGATCAGGAAATGCTACAAAGGATCGACTGGAGGAAGTAGATTAGGCAGCAATGACACTATGCAGAGCTTATTGCTACAATGCTCCATTTATTGATAGGATTTTGGCTTCCTTGGCCGAGTTGCACGAGCTACTCAAAGTTTCAGCCTATTAGTTATCTTAGTCTTTGCATGTGCTTAGGGAGATCTGTCTCCAGTACTCTTATGGTTACAGATCTTTTGGACATACGATGTAACTTGAACGTCTATTATCTTCAGTTTATAAAATATGTTTTAATGTTTTAGGATATATCTTATCAAGTGCATAGTATTGATCAAAGAAAAAAAAAATTCGCTATGAATATTGCATATCGGTAGATACATGCTTGGTACATTGCATCCTTAATTGTTATGAACGGGGGTAGGTAACCTTGTGTTGCATGTCCTAACGCTTTAGAATTTGTCCGATCCCAAGCGGAATCTGGGGGGTATCACAGTTATCGACTCATTTTAATTGTTTTATATTTTTAAACCACACCAGGTGAGAATATTTATGAAGGTAGAGCTGCAGGACGAGACTTGGTCCAGGGAGGCTTGACAGAGGCCTAGATCATGCACAGAGATTAAGTTATGATTTTTATAGTACAAAGTTTGAGAAATTTTTAATAAATGCTTCTTCGCACTTTTTTATATTGTCAGTAAAGTTTTTATAAAGAATGATTTTATTTATTTTATGGAATCTTTTGTACTTGACACTTCCTTTAGAATAAAAGAAAATATTTTTAAGTTAAGTTCAGTAGTAGCACTCTGACTCCCAAGAAATTCTAAAATTGACTTTATTCTTAGCTGTGAGAAGCGAGTTGTTATATCAAGTGTAAGGAGACACTTGGCATTCATGCAACATGTCCCTTAAGAGTTCCAATAAATCAATGGTGAGGTTGATGGAAGGAGACCTAGGCATACTACAAGAGAACCCATCATATTAGGGTTTCGACTAGCCCAATCATTAACGTCATAGGAAGTGAGGTTGATTGAGGGGAAGGAGAAGGGGCACATGGATGGCACACGCCCTTTACACGACATGACACCATCCACGCCACTTGACACTCATGCAAAAGATGGCTCAAGTGTCTCTTAATTTTTCAAGGTTTTGTAATCATGTGGTACCTTGGAAATAAGCATATGAGAATAATAAAGAAATAGGATCTCAAGATTGGCCTAAAAGGGGGGAGATACTAGACCACAACAAGAAGGTGCCTCTTGGCACCCATGCATGTGTGTCCCTTGAGTTTTGAAGAAGTGTCTAATGATGGGATGCATGGAAGGTTTGGCTAACAAAGAGGAGGCGCCACATAGCACCCATGCATGGATGTTTCTTACAATTTCAATGAAGCAATAATGAGGGAGTAAGAGAGAAGTTTCAGTAATGGTAGAGCATGGCACTTGGCACAATACTCATGTGAGACTCTTAGGTTTCTAAAGAGAATAATCATGAAGAAGACATTGAAGGGTTTCGGCTAGTGCCACTTGTTACACATGTAAGGTGTTTTTACATTTTCAAGGAGAGCAATTATGAGGAAGATGAATAGGATTTCAGATTTTAAGGACCAACGCCACTTGACAAAATGATTATTTTCAAGAACACTCTTTCATATTTTTGTTCCCCACGCCCTAGTCTATTGTGCCGCCCCTCTTCAACAATGAAACTCATTGACTTTGGCCAGTTTTTTAATCATTTTAGTCAACATAATGATGAGGTTTTATATCTTGTTGTTGCTTGTAAGAAATCTGGAAAATTTGAGAAGGAAGAGGTTAGGAGCTTGGTCGAAAATCACAAGCAATTTGCCCCTCACCTTTTCAGTTGTGTTGCCGCCCCTTTCCACCACTCATATTGGTTCTTTTTGTCTAAGTTTTAATTATTTCTGGTTAGTTATATTTATGGGAAGAAACTCTCATTTAGTGGTTGCATTGGTTATAAATCAAACCAAGGAAGTGAAGCCATAAAAGCCTATGTTGAGCCATCCTAGCAGCCACACTCTTGCCCATTAATTTTCTACACAACGCCGCCCATATTACCAATAAGATTATAGGCTTTTGTTCAATGGATAATCATGATTAGTCAATATAATTATTGAGGTTGATCTTGCTTACTATCACAAGAAAGTTAAACAAGATTTGAGAAGTGGAAGGCAAGAAGTTGGCTAAAATCCTTCCTCTAAGGATTCCATCATTTTTTGCCACCTGTCCACCTTCACCCAATGGCACTCAAGCATTTAAAGGTTAGTGATAGAGCATTTATGAAGAGTCATTAATGGAGCTTGTGTGAAGTTTTATAGCACTTATGAGGAGTCATTAATGAAGCTTGTGAGGAATTGCATTACATTTAGGGAGGAGCAACTAATGGAGTCATGAGAAACTACATTTGCATTATGTGCCACTTAGAGAAGCACCAAGCATGCTCTTGCTACCCACTTCCACCAATGGAATACATGCAGTAGCTTAGTTCTGCTATGCGCCACTTGTCCAACATATAGTAGCTTAGTTCTGCACCCTATGGAGCCTCAAGATTAGCACAATCATTAGGGAATCTAATACCATCCACTTGACAATAAAGTTTAAGCAAGGAAAAAGAGAGTTTGGGTAGATTTTAGTATAAAATCAACCCCTTATCTTCTATTTTAGTAGGGCACACGAAAATCCCACTTAGTTCCTTGCTTTTATCTTCTTCTTCTCTCTTCTCACGTGCATACACAAGGTTTCAGTTACCCCACTCTCAAATCAAAAGCAAATCACACAAAAATAGTTAGAACCAAGACTGTTGGTTACAACAGTGCAAACCGAGCCTTATCTTCAAGGTTTGCAACTTGTTAAGTAATCTTTCTCTGCATATTTTCTTAATAGATGTTAGAAGGTTGAGTTAGTATTCTAATGGAAGAATTTTTTTTTGGAAAAGAGTAATCAATTTATGGTGTTTGTGAGTTAGTATTTCAATTGAGGACTTCTATAACATTAGTATACTCTTATTTTAGCCCATGGAGATTATACTCTTTGTAAGTATGGAAACGTTCATAACTTAGCCTCTAACTTACTCGTGAATAATATACTTATGTTTTTGTGTAAACTTTACATTTATATTGTTTGTTTTATTTAATGAATTTTCTACTCTCAAATGTCACATGATATGATCGATTTTCCTCTATCGTATGCTTGAAGCTTCATGATATGCTCAAATGAAGCTTGCTGGAATTTTGGTTTAAATGACATGATTGGAGCTTTTAAGTATTGATACATGCCACGTTAAAATCATCATGTGTTATGTCCATGTATATGTATCCGAATATTCTAATTATTTCAAGCCATTCACATGATGCATTCTCTGCAAAGTACATGACGTGGTTACATGAAAAGTTGTATGGTTTCATCACAAGTTACATGTCACATGTTTTTAAGTTGTGTATTTAAAGAAATATACTTTTGTCACAACTCCAATGCTAGGATGAGGGAATATTCTAGTAGACTTTTCATGTCCACTCTAGAGTGCTTAAATTGGTAACCCATGGGTTGACGAAGTACAATCAATGGACTTCAAATGGGTTCTTTTTAAATGATTCTGGAGCGAAGTAGCATGATAGCAACACCTAACACTAGTGGGTACAACACATTGTAAATATGGTGAAGGTGAATTGCGAACTGTCTGAGCACCACTTTATATGGACGTAGTCACTCCTAGTCAAAGGGCCGATAAGGTGATGGGATAACTAGCAGAAAGACCATAGTTCATAGGGGTAGCCGTGAGGTGTCCATATATTATTATATAGAATAAGTGTACAAGTGGTTAAAAAGAAATGGTATTTGTTACATAGTTATATTTGTTACATGGTTACAAGATCAGTGTTTTTGAAAAAGAAATCTAGATGGAAGAAAAAATGTGTTTTGTCAAAGTGCACGTTCATGCTCATGTATTCATGTTCATTATTTACCTTATACATGCTTAAGTTATCTCTGTGTATGTTTTTTGTTTAACTTCTTAAGATTTTTTGAAATTTCACTATAGTAGTCCCAACTACCATTCCTCCCGGAATGGTAGAACTTTTAGTAAGACTAAGAGTAGCTAGTCAAGATGATAATTTAGGTTCAGGATGAGCTCGACCCAAAGAAAAAAATAAAATTAGTCATGATTTACTTGGAGATAGTAACAATTAGAAAGACGCTTTAATGATTTCTTTTTAATTAAGGCTTTGAAGACATATGTTACATTGAGGTGTACCAAGGAGTTTGATACTCCATTACTATGATGCATGATTCGGTTTATGCCTTACTTGATAAAATTTGTACAAGGTATGATTTAAAGTTATGAATGAAGCTAAGATAATAGTTTATTTTGGTACAATATTTTATGAAATGACTCATTTCGCTGCAATTACTTCATACCGCTAGAATGCATGTCAGGTGCCATGTTAACCATCATGTATGGGATATGTAACCTAGTGTTACATGTCCTAATACTTCAGTGACCGTCCGATCCCAAGTGGGGGTTGGGGGTATCACATAGATTCCATGAGGAATTTCTATGGCATTCCCAATTCAATTTAGTGGACATGACTTTCTCTGAATCCCATTATGGCATTGTCAATTCCGAAGGGGTTGTCGAGTACGTTGGACTTAGTGGTAGAACAAAAAGTTTTCCTGAGGGGAGCCAATTTTTTTATTGTGTGACATGTTTATGTAAAATAAAAAGAGACAAATCTTAATCTTAATTTTATAAAAAACCATAAAAACATAACTATATATAAAAATAGATTTTGATCATTTGCTATATGGATGTAGAAATAAAATTCTAAAAACACAACTTAACATTTGTTTCAAATTTCTAACTATAGTACTTCATGAAATAAAATTCCTTCATTATTATTTTTGTAATGAAATATTTAGAATTTCTTTCTTCATAGAAACTATTAGGTGATCTTTTAAAATATCATCTTTCACTCTAGTAGTAAGCTAGTGTACCAAGTCTCATATGAAATCTAGATATTTTTGTGTCATATTAAGCATATAATACTACAATTGAGACCTCAAATAATTATTTTTTTTACTTAATAAAGTCTAGAGAATAAAACTTCTCAACTATTTTTCATATAGATCATCAACTTTAGATGATTTTTATTTTATTTATTATTTCTCACAGACTTAGTTTTAATATAACTTTGGAGGAGCGACATCATAGAAAAAAGATAATATAGAAATTATACAAAATCTTGGGGCTATGGAAAAAAATTGGAGATAGGCATTTCTATGTATATAGAAATTTTAGAAGATTTTGGAGAGCATATGGGGATTATAAATTTTTTGGGGGGCCATTTTCTATTTACATAAAATTATGAAAAAAAACAAATTGGAGGGGTCAGGCCTTGAACGTAGTTCCACTGTTGGTTGGACTGTATATCTGTATTTTTTATGGGACTTCTTGGGCATGGCATCTGCCTAGCTTTTACCCAACGTCTAGAGAATTATGTTGTCTGGCCTGTTGCGTTGTTTGAAGACAAGCCTTGGAGGCCGCGGGGGAGGAGAACCCCGATCTCACTACTCGCAAGTTTTTCTACGTTCACAACGTCAGGTGGCATGACGGGAACCAGTGGAGCTTCCACTCACAGATAGGCTACAAAGTTGTGCATTTGGAGTCCCGATACTCTCATGTTAAAAACTGGGACAGAAGTTCAAAATTTAATGAACTTTACACACTTCACTTGTAACTGGATAACTGCTATTTTGATTGTTACCTTAATGGTATTGGAGAAATTTGTCATTTTTTCTTGAGTTTAATTTGGGTTGAAGAGTCATTTGCATTGATATCAGTTAAATAATGAAATCCACCATTTCTATCAACTAATGCTTTTGGGTAGTTTGTAGGTTTTCAATCATTTAAAAGTTTGTAATTGCATCACACAATTTTATTTGCAAATTGCATCACATTGGTGTTTGAACAACAGCTATATATAGGGCAATGATATTTCTAATTATCTAAGATTGAAATTATATGAATGCTTCAAAATATCTTTGAGATCTTAGTAATTTGGATTTAGAAAGAAGAGTGAATGAGTCAAATTATATGGTGTGATTGGGAATGAAATATTTGAGTGATATGGCTGCTTCCTATTTCTGAAAATATTATTCAACTTCAAGTAGACTCGAATTATTTTCTTATTTCTAGGTGTATCTAATGCCTGCCCAGCTTATGAATTACAGTGTCCGACAACCAGAGTTCCATTCCTCATAGATTAGTTCCTCTGGAGCAATAGATTACATCAAATTTTGAATAATACGTAAAAGTTGATATTGGGACATGAATTATGTAGTTCCTTGATGATATTTCCCTTAGTGAGATTTGAGAAATGACAATGTCCAAGTTTTGTGCATTCTCTTTGGAAATAGTGGATAAATCTGTGATTCACATGAAAAACTATTTTTTTAATGAAAGACTTCACTTTTTTTCAAAATGAGTGCTCGAGCCTTACACATCCTAAAACTATATCTAACATTACTTTTCTAGCCCGATTTTATGTAATTACTTGAATCAGCTGGCTAAACATGACCACATTTGAAATACATGTTGCTTGCCCCTCTATTGTTTCCCCATACTTTTGGATACCATTAATAAAAAAATCTCACTTTCCCTTCACCAAACACGCCAAAACAACAGGATACGGGGAAAAGAAAAAGAAAAAATGACCAACTCAAGCTCCAAAGTCCCTTGAAAGAGATTGCCATGCACCAAGGCAAGCAATTCAAGCATCGGTTTCTTTCTATTCGTTTTGCTTGCCCTAAGATATTGTCTTGTAGGTTTGGAGTTTTGGTGCTTCACACTGCTGAAATGGCAGTTCCGAGTTTTGCAAATCGATTCCCAAATGTAAAATTGCGTCTCTCGTGGTTGGAAGAAGAGGAGATGCATTTAGAGCTAGTTGTGTATAGTAGAGGCACTTCATTGGACATTTCCAATAATTTGTTGTATAGCTTAATCTCATGGCATGTTTTTCTTTGGCGGGATGTAGGGACTTGGGTTGATGTTGATGGGGTGTGTTGTATAGCTTAATCTCGTCCATGGCGCCATGCATGCCCTGAATTTTGGAGGGTTTCAGGCTGGGACTCCATGGGGACTTGGGTTGATGTTGATGGGGTGATTTGCTCAAGTATCAAGAGAGAAGACAGATAACGTAAATGTCCTCAAGATTTAATAATGGGTAGTCATTTTATTTTATTCCACTTACTTTTAAGTTTTTAACTTTAATGCTGCAGCTAATAATACTGTGAGCTCGTTTGAATATTAAAATAATCTCAAATCATTTATGAATAGTGATAAAATAATTTGAATTAAGATATTTTATTTGATTTTAAAAAATTAGAGATAAAAAGTTAAATAAAAATATTATAAAGTTAAAAAATCGTTTGAATATAATTTTTTAAAATTATTTTTGTTTTGAAATTTGAAAAAATTGTATGATTTTTTTATTTTGTTTAAAAGTTTAAAAAAGTTATAATGATTAAGTAATGATTAGATGAAAAAATTAAAAATTAAAAAATATTTTATATTTCAGTAACGTTTGGAGAGGAAATAATTAAGAATGTTTAAGAAATCCAACAATAGTTGTGTTCTCAAATGGACCTAATTGTTTAGAAAACTTCACTTGCATGTTGAGGTTGAGAACACCTATTTTATTCAAGAATTTGACTTATAAATAAATATTTTTCAATTAAAATTTCTTATATCAACGGCACAAATATGTGTTTTCCGCGCCCACTTGCTAGTAAAATTACTAAAACAAATTATTTATTTTCCTAACTTCTTTGTATCTTTTCTTTTTATAACTTTAGTGTAAAATCACTTGAAGAATCTTAAGGAAACTAGCACAAATTTTGTTGATCATAAAAAATAAGCTACGAGAAGGGGAGTTGTCCCCAATGATGGACCTGACCAAACAAGCGCAGCCCATGAGGTACAAGTGGGCCTAAGGACAACAAGATCAATCAAAATCTGTATGGGAATGGGATGGTCCGGGCTGAGCCCAGAAGGACAATAGCCCATGAAGCCCACAAGGAGGTAATAAAGTAGCATGCTCGGGGCATGGGATTAAGCCAAGAGGCCTGACACATCAACTAGCTGACGAGTCGTACGCACAGAGTTAGGGAAACCCAAGTCCTCGAGCGCCGACGGTTGGACAAGACTTGAAAGGTGGGAGCACCTAACCGAGGCCACGATGCATTTAATGAAGGATGGAGGTGGGCACGATACAATAAGGGCCCAGGGTTGTCAGCGGTCACCACGATCAGTAGGGCTGCAAATGGTCCGGTCCGGTTCGGCGATGGACCGAATATTTTTGGTCCATCATTTTTTCGGATAGGACCGAACTGAACACCCAAAGGGACCGGTCCGATCCGATCTAGTCGGTCCGGCCTATTTTTTTTCATTTTTATTTTTTTAAATAATTAATAAAAAAATTATTTAAAATACTAAATTAAATTAAGTGACTTATTAATGTGAATTATGTAACAAACTCAATAAAAAAATATTTAATATGGTCAATGATAATAAATTAGATAAAAACTATATTATTAATTTATATAATTACTATATAATTAAATAATTTATATTATATATTAGTTAATTCATAGAATATTAACAAGTATTAATAACATATTTAAAATTTTATATTGTTAATTGTACAATTATTATATAAAATATTTTTTTTTTTTTTTTCATTCGGTCCGGTTCGGTCCGAAAAAACTCTGGACCGTGGACCGGACTGAAACTTTTCGGTCCTCTAAAATGTGGATCGGACCGGACCGGTCTCAGTCTCAGTCCGGTCCGGTCTGGACCGAAACGGTCGATCCGACCGGACCGTTTATCACCCCTAATGATCAGGCATGCCTGGCCTGTCACATGGCATGGAGTTGGCAGGACACAACCAGGAGACGAAGCGACACACCACGAGTAGCCTGACAAGACCAGGTATATCACCCTCCTCGGGGGCAAAACACACAGATATACATTGATTGAGTCTTAGACAGTAAACAGGTTCAGAATCCAAACTAACTTAGGCATCGGAGGTATCCCCCCACCACTCCGAGCCTACATCTCTTCTGTACATACGAACAAATCAACCCAGAAAGACGGAGTTGCTTGGGTTGTGAAACACGACATCGATAGTGGCACCGTCTGTGGGATTTATCCTATAAAAGTGTGTCCTTCGCATGCCGGCAACGACACATTCCCAGACTTCACGAAGAGAAGAAGGTCAATTCGGGACGACGAAAGCAAGACTCACCAAAATGGGAGGCAAGATAAAGAGACTGATGGAGGAAGTGGGAGGCCTCCAGCAAGAAAACGCCATGGTACGAAGAACCAATGAAGAACTAGCAGGAGGAGCGGAACCTAGCCACAACGAGCACGTCGAATCGTGACGCGCACCAGAGGTCATTATGGTCGAAGACAAAAGGCGCAGGATGCACCTTAAGCTCCGGAATCTCGAGGACAAGTATGCAGAACTGGTTAAGCGAATGGACACGTCGTCCTCTGTAGACCAGCTGCTCATTCGCGCGGACCTACCCTATAGCGCGGAAGTCATGGTTGTCCCTCTCCCAACCAAGTTCAAGGTCTCCTAGATGGAAGCGTACGACGGGTCCAGGGACCCATCAGAACACTTGAGACATTCAAGACTCACATGACCCTGCACAGGGTTCTCGGGAAAGGTCTCTTGTCGTACCTTCCCACTAACGCTAAAGGGCATGGCGAGAGCTTGGTTCATATCCCTACCACTGGGATCTGTTGACAGTTTCATGGCTAGTTGGAAAAGGAGATGCCTGGCTACCTACCTCCTAACACTAAAGCAGCGTGACGATGAGAGCTTGAAGTCTTACCTCTCCCAATTCAATCAAGAGCGTATGATCACGGACAACCAAGATAAAAAGATCACCCTGGCAGCCCTGCTAGGGGGGATCTGGCCGCGGAACCCATTCATGATGGAGATAGCACAAAAGACCCCCACAACTCTAAGAGAGTTCATGGACCGGGCCGACGGCTTTATCAACACTGAGTATACCCTCCAGGCTTTGATAGCCCCCCTGAGAACCGAGCTGGAACAGGTGGATAAGAAAGTCGCGGGGCAGAACGGTGAAGTGAATCGTGAAGGGAACAAGAAAGGCGTGTAGGAGGTCAAACGAAGGAATGAGACACCAGCCTAGGCGCGTGGCGAACCACGTGTGCATGTGAGTATGGCCGTAGAGGACGAACGCACTACGACCTTGTGAGAGGGGTCTCAACGAGGTCAGGGGAGCTACAAGTATTGCACATACCACCAGTCGGACTGGCACCAAACCAAGGACTGTTATACTGTGAAACAGAGGATGGAGGAATTAGGGAAGATGTTGGAACAACAGCGTCAATAGGAAGATACACCGACGTGGCGAGCAAATAACCACCCAATGCCCAGGTGAAGTGAGAGCCCAAAGAGATAGAGGGCCATGAGGGGGGACCAAAGGATTCCATGATGCCGAAGCCCAGTAAGGGTGATTACCCCGATAGGCAAAATCCACATGATCGTCTTGGGATATGATGGAGGTGGGCCCACCTTATCGACACAAAGGGCCCACGCCCGCAGGGCCCACACCCGCAGGGCCTGGTACGATGAGGTATTCATGACTGGAAGGGCTACTGCCAGCATCAAGAGACAAGCGGGAGGATCCGCCACAACGTTCAACGAGAAGGATGAAGAAGGCATCCTCCACCCCAATAACGATGCCTTGGTGGTCACCATACAAGTCGCCAAATTCACGATGCAGAGGGTCTTAGTTGACAACGGCAGGTTAGCGGACATCCTGTTTTGGGAGGCCTTTGTCAGAATGGGGATCAGTCCAAACCGATTGTGCCCGACTCCGATGATGTTCAAGGGTTTCAAGGGAGACATCATCCAACCAATAGGAGCCATAACCCTATCCATCCTGGCCGGGAAGGCCCCCAGAACTTCAGTTATGATGGCGGATTTCCTCGTAGTGAAGGCCCCATCCTCATACAACATGATATTGCATCACCCGAGCTTGAAAAATCTAAAGGTGGTAACATCCACGTACCATCTCAAAATGAAGTTCCTGACTGATGCAAGAGTGGGAGAGATTCGAGGCGAACAGGTGCTGGCTCGAGAATGTTACGCGCGGGAGTTGAGGCATGAGGGGAAGGAAGTCAAAACTCTCAAAGAAGTAGAAGAGGTTGTCGAGCCACCCTCAACGCCCACTTTGGCCAAATGGGACAATGAGGTTCGAGACAAGTAGGCACTACGGCAGGCGGAGCCCAATGAGCCATTGGAACTGGTTTCTTTAGATCAGCAAAGGCTCGAGCACACCATACGAGTGGTAACCAAAATGGCTCTCGAGTTGAGGCAGGCCATGAAGCAGCTCATCGAGCATCAAGACGTCTTTGTGTGGAGCCATGAGGAAATGCCTGGGATCAACAACTCGATCATCGAGCATCACCTCGATGTGAACCCTGCTGCAAGGAAGATCAAGCAAAAATGTCGGAGCTTCAGCGTGGAGAAGTATGATGCCATGGCCAAAGAAGTAGACCACCTCCTCGCAGCTGGTTTTATCATGGAGGTCCACTCTCCTAAGAGGTTGTTGAATTTAGTGCTAGTCAAAAAGGCAAGCGGGAAGTGGAGGATGTGCATAGACTTCACCGACCTAAACAAGGTTTGCCCAAAGGATATCTTCTCTTTGCCTCGCATCAACTTGATAGTTGACTCAAAGGCGGGCCACCGACTGCTCATCTTCATGGATGCATACTTGGGCTACAACAAAATCTGAATAAACCCAGGCGACGAGGAAAAGACGGCCTTCATCACAGATCGGAGACTCTATTGCTATAAGGCTATGTAGTTCAGCTTGAAAAATGTTGGCACAACGTACCATTGGCTAGTCAACCAAACGTTCAAAAAACAGATTAGCCATAATATGGAGGTGTATGTAGATAACCTGCTAGTCAAGAGCAAGAAGCCCAAACAACATTTATCTGATCTCCAGGAAGCTTTCGCGGTGCTGCAGCGCTACCAAATAAAGCTCAACCCACTGAAGCACTCCTTCGGAGTAGAGTCGAAAAAGTTTTTGGGCTTCATGGTCTCCGAGCGTGGAATCAAGGCCAACCTGGAGAAGGTTCAGGCGATAGTGGGAATGCCACACCCCCCCCCCCCCGGTGCAACCTTCACAAAGTACAAAGGTTCACAGCACAAATCGCAGCCTTGAATCGCTTCATCGTCCGCTCGACCGACCGATGCCTTCCCTTCTTTAAGGTCCCAAGGAAGGCGCGAGAATGGGACGCCGAATGCGACCAGGCATTCAAGGACCTAAAGGAATACCTAGCCCACCTGCTGCTTCTCAGTCAAACCAAGTAAGGCGAAAACTTTACTTGGTCGTATCACCGCATGTTGTGTCTACCGTGATAATCTGCAACACAGAAGAGGGGCAGCGGCCCATCTATTACACGAGTCGGTCATTCTGTGGGGCTAAAGCCAAATATCCTAGGGCGGAGATTCTGGCTTTTGCGTTGGTAGTAGCCGCAAGAAGGCTAGGCCGTATTTTCAAGCCCATTCGATGAAGGTGCTCAACGACATCCCCCTAAAAACAATCTTACAGAAGCCCGACACTTCCGGTCGACTGACTAACTGGGCAATTGAACTAAACAAGTTTGACATAGAGTACCTTCCACACACGACGATCAAGAGACAGGTGCTGGCAGATTTTGTAGCTGAGTTCACCGATTTTCCAGGGAAATACAAGTTGCAGCTCAGGGAAAACCCTGGCAGGTCTACGTTGACGACTCGTCCTGCCGGGCTAAATGGGGTGTGAGGGTGTACATTGTCACTGAGCTCAGCAAGGAGCACAACTACTCGATAAAGCTCGCCTTCAAGACAATCAACAATGAGGCACTACTAACAGGAATGTCGGTGGTAAGGCTACTGGGAGCAACCAAAGTCGAAGTATGGGCCGATTCTCAGGTCGTGGTCAGCCAAGCATTGTGAGAATTCGCCATAAAAGGCAAAACTTTGAAGAAATACCTTCAGTAGGTGTGCGACGAGCACGATCGCATTCACTACTTCCACGTCCACCAAATCTCGATGGGAGAAAATCGAAGGCAAATCGGCTGGCAAGGGCCACCTCAGAACAAAAAGGGCTTCCCCTCCCTAAACATACCGTGATCCGGATAATCAAGGTCCCAACCATCGTGATGGAGGTATTAGTTGCCTCCCTAGTTCCACCCGAGTGGGCCGCGGAAATCATGAAGTTCCTTATTGAAGGCAAAGTCCCGGACAAGCAGAAGAGGTGCAAAAGGTCAGAAACCGAGCCACACGATTCACGCTATTGGGAGGAATTCTATACAAAAGAGGTTTCTCCGAACCTCTCCTAAGGTGCATCTCACTAGAAGCCCAGTACGTACTAGCCGAAATCCATGAGGGAATCTGCAGGAGCCATTCGGGCGGAAGGGCATTGGACGCAAGAGTAACACGGGCAGGGTACTATTGGGCCCACACTCTTTGAAACACAGAAATTTTTGCGAAGAAATGCCTGAAGTGCTAGGAACACGCACCCGTGTCCTGCTGCCCGCCAGAGGAGCTATCATCGATAATGTCTCCATGGCCTTTTGCGCAATGGGGGTTGGATTTGATAGATTGTTTCCCACGGCCAAACGCGAGGTAAAGTTCGTGGTCGTAACTGTGGATTACTTCACAAAATGGGTTGAAGCGGAAGCACTGGCAACATCACGGCCCAAGTCATCATCAAGTTCCTTTGGAAGTCGGTGGTTTGTCGATTCGGCATCCCCCAAAGCTTCATATCAAACAATGGCCGGCAGTTCAACTACTCGCACTGCCGGGCGTGGTGCGCGAAACTAGGGATCAAGGTCAAGTACTCTTCTCAAGGGGCACCCGTAGGCCAACGGACAAGTCAAGGCGACCAACAAAACCTTGTTGGGTATCTTGAAGAAGAGGTTGGGGGATCAGAAAGGAAGATGGGCCGAAGAACTCCCGGGGTTACTATGGGTCTATCGAACAAGTGTCAAGAGCCCCAAAGGAGAGACACATTTCGCCCTTACCTATGGAAGCAAAGCGGTGATCCAAGTAGAAACCGGGATGCCCACTTACCGAGTCCAACACTTTGACCCATGCCACAACAAGGAGGAATTAAAGGAAAATCTAGACCTCCTGAAAAAAAAATAGTAAGAAGTTGCGGTGTGAATGGCAAACAACAAAAGGAAGGCAGAGCAGTACTTCAACAAATGGGTCCGGCCACGCTCCTTCAAAATAGGGGACCTAGCTAGTGCTAAAAATGACTAGGGTGACCACCCCGGAGGAGGGAAAGTTAGGCCCACGATGAGAAGGACCGTATGTGGTGACAGCTAGCAGAAGGCTTGGCTCTTACCACCTCAAGGACGATAAAGGCCACAAACTCCCCCATCCATAGAACGTTGAGCACCTTAACAAGTACTTTGCCTAGAAATCATAAGCTTACCTATGGATGTATCAAACGGGTTTTTATGAATGAAAAGTACGAATGTTCACTCCAACTCGCCTTTTTCAGAATAGGAAGCCGAGTTCCAGGACTCGCCGCAAAGAATTGGTCGGGCGAAAGCATCCAGAGTTCTGCCCAAATGGTCACTCGAACACAAGTCCCTTGACTTGCAGAATTTCGTGACCTAGAAGCCGAGACCCAAGACTCACCGCAAAGAATTGGTCGGGCCAGAGCATCCCGAGCTCTACCCAGATGGCCACTCAGACATAAGTTCCTTGACTTGCCAAACTTCGTGACCCATAAGCTGAGTCCCAAGACTCGACGCGAAGAATTGGTCGGGCCAGAGCATCTTGAGCTCTACCTAAATGACCACTCGGATACAAGTCCCTTGACTTGCCAAACTACGTGACACAGAAGCCAAGTCTCAGGACTCATCGCGAAGAACTGGTGGGGCTAGAGCATCCCAAGCTTTGCCCAAATAACCACTTGGACACAAGCCCATTGACTTGCCAAACTTTTTGACACAGAAGCCAAGTCTCATGACTTGCTGTTAAGAATTGGTCGGGCTAGAGCATCCCAAACTCTGCCCAAATGACCACTTGGACACAAGTTCCTTAATTTCGAGAACTTCATGACCCCCAAGCAGAGTCCGAGGACTTGCCGCGAAGAATTGGTTGGGCAAGAGCATCCCGAGCTCTGCCCTGATGGCCACTCAGACATAAGTCCCTTTACTTGCTGAACTTTGTGACCCATAAACCCGCCGCGAAGAATTTGTCCGGCCAAAGCATCTCGAGCTCTGCCTAAATGGCCACTCGGACACAAGTCCCTTGGCTTGCCAAACTTCGTGACCCACAAGCCGAGTCCCAAGACTCCCCGCGAAGAACTGATCTAGCCAGAGCATCCCGAGCTCTGCCCAAATAACCACTCGGACATATGTCCCTTGACTTACCGAATTTTGTGACCCTTAAGCCGAGTCTCAGGACTCGCCACGAAGAACTTGTCAGGCCAGAGCATCTCATGCTCTGCCCAAATGACCACTCAGACACAAGTCTTTTGACTTGCCGAACTTTGTGACCCATAAGTCAAGTCCTAAGACTCGCCGCAAAGAATTGGTTAGGCCAGACATCCCGAGCTCTGCCCACATGGCCACTCGGACATAAGTCCCTTGATTTGCCAAACTTCGTGACCCACAAGCCAAAGTCCCTAGACTTGCTGCGAAGAACTGTTCAGGTCAGAGCATCCCGAGCTCTTCCCAAATGGCCACTCAGATACAAGTCTCTTGACTTACCGAACTTTGTGACCCACAAATAGAGTCCCCAGACTCCCCACGAAGAACTGGTCGGGCCAAAGCATCCCGAGATCTGCCTAAATGACCACTAGGACACAAGTCCATTGACTTGCCAAACTTCGTGACCCAGAAGCCGAGTCTAAGGACTTATCGAGAAGAACTAGTCGGGCCAGAGCATCCTGAGCTCTGCCTAAATAACCACTCAGACACAAGTCCCTTGACTTGCCAAACTTCCTGACCCACAAGTTGATTCCCAAGCCTTGACGCGAAGAACTAGTCGGGCCAGAGCATCCCGAGCTATGCCTGAGCAGCAAAAAGCAAAAAAAAAAAAAAAAAAAAAAGAAGAGAGAGGAAGAAGAAACAGGAAGGGAGAAAAAAAAAACATACACACACATGTGGAGAGACAAGAAGTTCATTTAAGATATATAAGTGTGCAAGGGTTACATCAAGGAGCCTTGTTGGGCGAAAAAAGAAAAAGAAAAAAGAAAAAGATACAACAAAAAAAGGGGAAGGAAGGATAAAGTCTGGACGTGCACGGACATCATGGAGGTGGATGAGCATCTAAGAATGCGAGCGGCATCACATCCCTCTTGAGGGTCCTAACGAAGGCAAAGGCTTGAGCATCGAGTTTCAAGGAGGCCAAGTTTAGGGTATTGAGCTAAGTCGTTTGGTGCTCGCAGAGGTAGAACTTTAGCCGCTTGAGACCCTCCTTATAGTCGTACCCCCAGGCATCGTTCCGAAAGACCCTGGCGCCCCTGAGCTAGGACATGACTGCTCCCTAGTAGGCGCGATTGGTTGCTCGACTGGATTCTAGGACTGAGATACGAACATCTCAAGCCAGGATGGTGTTGGTCGTGGCCAAGAGCTTCGCCTCGAAGTGGAGGACCTGGGCTTCGCGTTCTTGCACAAGGGCCTTCTGACGGCAAACTGACCGAGTAAGCTCGAAGTGAAGGGACAGTAGTCGCAAATGCTGCCTAAGCAACGGTCTTTCTCTCCCTGAAGCTTCAGAAGCCCCCTCCACACTAACTCCAGCTTCTCTTTCCGCCCCCGCAACTTCTGATAGACCTTAGCGTGCTTGTCCCTGAAGTGCCTGCACTCTGAATGTACCTGGGAGAGTTGCTCTGCGGTCCTGCTTAGTTCCTCCTCCACAAGCTTCATCTCGACGTGGAGCTTCCTGCCCTTCTCCCACAAGAGTTTATTTCACTCTGCCAAGGTGTCCAGGTCCTCCACTAGAGCGTCACGCTCGAAAGCCAGCTTTTCCACCTCTCGGTTTGCCTTGCGAACTTCCATACAGGCAAGCAAGACCAGGGACTGAAGCATCCTATTTTCCTCCTCGAGTTCCACATGATCCTCCACGATCACACACACCAATTGGTCTGCAGCCTGTCACAAGCAAAGTTAAAAAAAAGGGAAGAGTTTCAAAAGATTGAAAGAAGCGCAAACGAAGGGTACCTGGGCGAAGTAGGGCCTTAACTTCTAAGCCTCCCGCTCGATCGCCCGAGCCCTCTCGAAGCCCAAACCCGTTGCCTAGGTCTTCCCCCCACCGACATAAGAGGATGGACCGACTCCCCACAATTGCCACGAAGAGTCGGGGCTTGTCCGAGATAGGCTCAGAGGAAGGGCCTCCGTGGGGACCCTCCTATACTTCACCGACGACGTTAAGCTTTGCCTTCTCAAAGGAAGGGCATGTGCCAAGACCCTTTAGTGCTTCACTGCTGGCGTTAAACTCTGCCTGCTCAGGTACTAGTTCCCAAGGGGGGGCCCTCGGTCGCCACGAGCACTTCCATGACCAAGGGTCCAACCTCCACCTCAGGGGAACTTTGCTCGCCCATGGGAGGACTGTAGTGCCGCTTCATCCGGAGCCAGATATGAGTCAACATCTAGCTTTGGGGAATGGCTAAGGGAAGGGGACAAGATTGACACCAGGTCGTCACTCAACTCCACGACGGAAGGAGAGCTTGGCCCAACCTCCTCTAGGTCGACCTTCCATGAGCTTGGCCCATCCTCCTCTTGATCGACCAACTTTAGACCGACAGGGAAAGGGGGAGCCTCCGTCGCGGCCACCGGGAGAACAGGAGGAACGACCTCATTTTTTGCAAATGATTCCTCGGCCACCAGAAGGGAAAGCCTCGACCTCCAACACGAGCCTGCAGGGTGAGGGCTTGATGAAGGTGTTGAAGAAGGTAGCCCGTAGTCGATGGGACATTGGGTTGCACAAACTTGGGGCCCTGTACCCCTTGCGCAGGGGTTTGATGGGAGGAGAAAGTTGGGACTTAAGAGCAGTCAAGCTGCCTGCTGTGCCTGGGAATGGGTGGAGCCTGGAGCTCCCAGCTCTGCTCCCGGATGCGCCGCCAACATCGTTGCGGCCCGCACGATGCTGCTTCTCCCCATCACCACCCGCGAAAGGGCTGGAATGACGTTTCTGGCCCCTAGGTGAAGGGGAGTCCCACAAGAAGTCCCGACCCAACACATACGAGCGATCGGGGCCAGAAAGGAATCTCTGAATGTTGGCCTCTGTCAGCACCATGTCGGTCTCCGTGTCGAGAGGATGGGCTGCCACGTTAGCCTCCTCCCTCCTGCTCAGCCTAATAGACAGGCCCTTGCTATTGGGCATGTATGACCAGATAGCCCAGACTGGGAACTCTTGGCAGACCAGCTCCCCTCAAGATACTTCCATCCCGAGCTCGAGACGAAGAAGAACCGCCGAGACCAGTCCTTGGAGTGCCGCCTCTCCAGCGTAGCAATGCGTTTCTTAGAGGAACAGGCCTGGAAGTTACACAAGCTCCTGTCGAGGCGCAACACCCAGTATACTAATAGAAATTCCCGAGCTGTCAGGTGAAGGTACTCCTCGAGACCAGAGTTGAGTACCCTCCTAAAGATCACGCAACTAGCAATCAAAAGCCGCCAGGCGTTCGGGTGGAGCTGCGCCGGGGCTAACCTCAGGAAGTTGAGGACGTCACAAATGGGGCGGTAGAACAGGAGACGAAGGCCAATCGTGAACATTAGAGGATAGAGCGCCACCCGAGATGCCATCCCGTCGAAGTCCACTATAGTGACGCAGTGCCCAGGGACTTCCAGAATTGTCGATTCTGGGATATCATACATCCTCCTCAGAGCACGGAGGTCATCGGTTGAAACTAACGACTCCCAACTCCGCCTGGTGAAGTACAAAAAGAGAATCGAAAGACCATTTGGGAGCCATTGAGAGGTGTGCGAAGGAAGAAACGAAGTGAGCAGGTGAAGGGAGAAACTGGGAAAGCAGGCACGGGGGAGAATGCGAGAGGAAGAAGAATGGAAATTGAAAAAAGTGAGCGAAAGGGGGAGTTTATATAGAAGAGGACGCAGTTTTTAGACATCTACATGAAGTGAAGTGATCGCGAGATAGAAACCCAATAGACACGCCAAACCTCGAGAAACTTGTGAAGTGGCCTCATGGAGTCCAACCGTTGCGGAGTGGCGTCGTGGAGAGCAAACAACGAACGTGTGGGGAGCAAGGTCCAATAACCCAAGCAGTGCGTGGGCGGGCTTCTCGCTGCTTTGAACTGACGGATGACAAAGGGTTGGGAAGGACCCAAGGTGCCATCGAGTCATTTATGGCACAGACGAATCGTCATGAGGTGGCATCGTGGAGAGCAAACGAAGGACGCATGGGAAGCAAGATGCAATAACCCACGCAGTGCGTAGGTAGGCTTCCCTCTGCTTCAAACTGACAGATTACGAAGGGTTGGGAAGAACCCAATGCACCATCGAGTCTCTTATGGCACAGCCGAACCTTCGCGGGGTGCCAAACATATATTGGAAGAAATCGCCTCGGAAAAGGTGGAATGGTACGTTTAGAATTCTCACCATATGTGTATAGTGGGAATTCACAGGGTATTGAGAATGGGGGTTGTCCCCAGTGATGGGCCCGACAAAATAAGCCTAGCCCACGCGATACAGGTGGGCCTAAGGAC
Source organism: Juglans mandshurica (assembly GCA_022457165.1). Classification (NCBI taxonomy): domain Eukaryota; kingdom Viridiplantae; phylum Streptophyta; class Magnoliopsida; order Fagales; family Juglandaceae; genus Juglans; species Juglans mandshurica. The sequence continues at coordinate 12,316,255 of CM039634.1, forward strand.
AACCCGGTCAAGCAAAGTTTGTACGAGAATGGGATGGCTCGAGCCAAGCCCAGAAGGACAATAGCCCATGAAGCCCACAAGGAAGCAACAAAGTAGCACGCGAGGAGCATGGGATTAATATCATCCCATCAGGGGCAAAACACAAAGATATGCATTGATTGAGGCTCACACAGACGAGAGATTTAGAATCCAAACTAACTTAGGCATCAGAGGTATCCCTCACCACCTCGAGCCTACATTTCTTCTGTACACAAGAACATATAAACCCAGAATGATGGAGTTGCTCGGGCTTTGAAACACGACATCAACAAATTGTTTAAACTGAACTATCGAATTTGAAATTAGAGTGAATAATTTTGCACGGTTTTATGTGGGTTTTTTTTTTCCTGTGAAAACCATAATTAATCTAAATAACATTACAAGAAAGAACATAATAATTATTTGAAAAACAAATATTTATCAGTATTAAAATGCGTTCCGGCATTAGTCGGGAGCAGAATTCAGACGTCCAATGTTAATATAAAAAAATGAGCTGTGCTGGAGAGCAGCCGGAAGCCGCACCACACAAGGCTAATTTTTTTTTTTTTATTTCACCCAATACATTGGGTGTGATGAGGATGTTATGCACAGTAGGATGATATTTATATTTTCTCTAAAAAAATAGTTATTCGGTAATGTTTCAAATGAAAAGGAAAAAAAAAAAAAAAAAACTGAGTAAAAACGTTGCGTTTAATCTAGGCACAGTATCTATTACTTCGAGTCTTCGTTGAGTGCCTGGTGAAGTGGACGTTGAGATCAGTGAGGGAGCAAATTCGAGACCACAATCAGCAGCAGGAGGCAGAGTATTGCTAAGCATCAACCATGGAGGAAGAACAGCGCTCCCTTCTCCTCAGCTCCTCCTCTTGCTTCTCTCCTCCGGAAGGTCCCCTTCCCCATCTATTCCCTTTGCCCTTTTTCTTTTTTATTTTCCTCGACAAGAAATGATGATGATAATGCATTTGTGTGTATGTGTATATTGGTGCAGGTGTGAGATTGTCGTACGGTACAGCGGGGTTCAGGGCCGATGCGGCGTTGCTCCAATCGACGGTGTACAGAGTAGGGATACTTGCGGCCCTGAGATCTCTGAAGATGGAGTCATCAGTTATCGGAATCATGATCACAGCCTCACATAACAAAGTGACCGATAACGGAGTAAAAATCGCCGACCCCAGCGGTGGAATGCTCTCTCGGGATTGGGAGCCCTTCGCTGACGCCCTGGCCAATGCCCCCACTCCCCAACATCTCCTCCAAGTCTCTCTCTCTCTCTCCCACACACGTACACACACTCTTCTTTGTACGCGTATATATAATGTCTGTCTGCAAAGAGTGTAACATTCTACGAAATATTTGAGGACATAATAGAATTCAAATATTTCAAATTCCCTATTTTTAGTAGGTTTCATGCCTAAGAAGCTAAATTGGCTCTTATATAAACACTTCCTTTTCTTCCTTTCATATTTTATTTCTCTTTTTGAAATGATTTTGTGAAACAACGGAATGGTATTAAGTTAAGGATACTAGTTTTAATAACTTTTGTTGGTAAAAGGTTGTATTGGGTATGATGGGTGAGATTGTTTTTTGAGAATGTGTATGTATTATTGGTTGTTAATTGGAATGCAGCTATTGTGAAAGTGAATTGTACTCATGTTGTTATTAATTTTTTTGGCTCTACAGTTGATAACCGAATTTGTGGAGAAGGAGAGGATCCCATTGGATGGTGTGAGGCCAGCCACGATATTGCTGGGGCGAGACACAAGGCCTAGTGGGGAATCTCTACTTGAAGCTGCTAAACAAGTAAATAGCCTTTTCCCCATTAACAAGTACGAGCTTTGTCCAAATGTATTAGTCATTGCTGATATTACATTTAGTACGATTTGCTTATGTTTTACGTTTGGCTGAAGGGAGTAAGTTCAATTCTGGGAGTGGTTGCAATTGATATGGGAATTGTGACAACCCCACAACTACATTGGATGGTGCGCGCAAGAAATAAGGGCATGAAAGCATACGAACTTGATTATTTTGAACAGTTATCAAGCTCATTCAGGTTAGTTTGAGCTAAAGGTGAATATGATTTACTCGACATAATATTGTCTCTAGAGGCCTTTGCTAAAGAGTTTGTATTGTTGATTAGGTGCTTGATTGATTTGATCCCAAGTAAAGGTAGGATGAGTGAGGGGGATTTAAAAGTGGTTGTTGATGGGGCCAATGGTGTGGGTGGAGAAAAGCTTGAGCTTTTGAAGAAGATGCTGGATAATTTGTTTGTTGAGGTTCGTAATTCTGGGAGAGATGGTGTGCTCAATGAAGGAGTGGGTGCTGATTTTGTGCAGAAGGAGAAGGTTGTTCCACATGGCTTTGGTTCCCAAGACATAGGACTGAGGTCAGTCATCTCTTCCTTTTGGTTAATAAAATGATTCTTGACCATCTGCACTACAAAAAATTTGCTGGAGAAAGAGTTGAAGCACCTCATGTATTGACACATTACTTCATGTCTATTGCACATGGATGTGAATTTAATTAATTGTGATATATGTCCACTGTAACAGTTTTCAATGCCAAGTTATGTGCTGTTCAAGAACTTGAATTTTGAACTAGGCAGTTGATAGTTGGAATTGACTCTATTGATGCAATCTTTCTTTTGGCTGCTTGAGATAGGTGTTTTGACAGAAATGATCATCCACTTTGAAGCCTACTTGGCTGGTTGAGAACGGATGACTATCAATAGAAATGCAATCATCAATTCCTTTTTTGCCTTTTTCTCTTCTTTTCTTTCTGGGATTTTTTTTTTTTTTTTTGGGGGGGGGGGGGGGGGGGGGATCCAATTTCTAAGCAAACTTGGCATGGATGAAACTCAATAATTTAACAATTATTGAAATTTTTATGCTTAGTGAAAATGTCGACTGATGTGAATTGGGGACTCATTTGGTAGATGGTTCTAGTATTGCAGGTGTGCTAGTTTGGATGGGGATGCTGATCGACTGGTATATTTTTGTGTGCCATCATCAAAAGGTTGCAGTGATATTGAGCTTGTTGATGGGGACAAGATATTATCTTTATTTGCTATCTTCATCAAGGAGCAGCTAAGTACTCTCAGCAAGGAGAGAGGTGAAAATACGGGTAGTAATTATCAGGCTCGTTTGGGTGTTGTGCAGACAGCTTATGCAAATGGAGCCTCCACAGATTTCCTCAAAAAGTTAGAGTTAGAAGTTATTTTTACTCCAACTGGAGTCAAACACTTGCATGAGAAAGCAGCTGAGTTTGATATTGGGATCTATTTCGAAGCTAATGGCCATGGAACTATCTTATTCTCAGAATCTTTCTTGTGTTGGTTAGAGGCCAGACATAAGGAGCTTTCTTCAGTATCTAAAGGTCACATCTGATTTGTTCCTCCTCTCTTCATTGTACCAGTCCTAATATGATGATTAAGTGATGAGCTTCATGAATTATTTGGTTGTTTGATTCAGGCTCAGAGCAGGAAACAGCTGCTTTGAGACTGTTGGCAGTCAGTAAGTTGATCAACCAAGCGGTCGGTGATGCTCTGAGTGGGTTGCTCTTGGTGGAGGCTATTTTGCAACACATGGGATGGTCAATACGTAGATGGAGTGAGCTTTATCAGGATCTACCTAGTAGGCAGGTTAAGGTCAGTTTCCTTTATCATTTTTTATGAAGATAATCTTATTATCCTAAAATTTGAGGCTGAATGTGCGTTTCCTTATTCCATGCTATACTAGTGCCTCTCATAGGTTGTGTGTATTCTACATTCAAATTAAGCTATTATATCCATCTTCAGTTCAATTGTTTCCAGATATGGGGTTTACTATGAAATGTCATGATGTACTCAAGTGCTAGGTAGGGCTCCTCTGCAGCTCTATACAATATTTATGAGAGCATAAGATGAAAATAAATATTTGGATTTTGTAGAATCATCAAAGACAACATGAAGCCTCAAGCAGCAATTCTTCAGTATTTACTATAAGTTCCTTTTTCTCACCATGAAATGTAACTTAATTCTTCTCTAAACAACAGTGCTTGTTGAAAGATTAATTCGATCTCCAGTCTTTTTGGTGGCTAGAGGAGAATGAGTGAGGGACATCTTTAATAATTAAAAAAAGAAAAAGAAAAAGAAGTAGTGGATGTGCGAAGATTCCCTTTTGAACTAGTTGAGTACCTTTGTATTAAAAGAAAAAGGAATTGTCAAGTACATGATTTTGCAATTACTACCTGAATTGATATCCCTATCGAACACTTGGATTTAAGATGTCCTGAGACATGTCTCCTTAGTTGGCTCCATGGCTTGTACAGGTTATCAAAGGAAAACACCCTCCCCACCAATGTTCCTAGTTTTTGCCGCCTGTCCCAAAAAAGGAATGCCAAATTATGAACTTAAACTGCAAAGGGCTATATGTTTAATGGTGTTTAGAACCTGCACATATGCAAAATAACCCGATAAGTTATGTTAATGAAGTTTTAGTGTTATACACCAACTAAAGTTCATTACTCACAGACTTGCCCATTGGTTGCTCAAGGTAGACTAGGCAACTGAAGAAATAGGGATAGATAAACAAGGTGCATGCACGTAGTTCTTTTTTCTTCCCATGTATGTTCAATGAAATGGTTATAGCTCTAAGGCTAACCAGCTGTGTCAAAGCATACCGAATTGATGGAAATTAGCAATAAAAAGGGGATGTTGAGATGGCCGGCTATATAATGATTGCATATGCTTGGAAAGATTTTGACGTTGGATAACCCGAGGAAGTTGAGCATCACTGTAATGAATTAATGTTGTATGTGTAAGAAGAATGGGAACCCATTGATCATCTTTTTCTTCAATGTGAAGTAGGGGGAATTTATGGTGTTTGAAATTCAGGGGTTTGGTGTTGGTTGGTTCATGCAGAGAAGGGTGAGAGAGTTGTTGATGAGTTGAATTGGATAACTGTGATACCCCATACGATATGGATAAGGGTAGGTGGTGTATGGGATCCCACATTGCTTGGGAAGAAGAAGTTCTTGCTCTTTATAAGGTTCTAGTGGGGCTCCAATTGTATCATTGACTAGTCCTTTTGGAGTATAGGCCATGTGGTTTGGGCCTTTCATTGGGGCGTTACAAATGGTATCAGAGCCTATCCCAACCTGAAATGTGGGACTTGAGCCGTGCCACCTGCAATGGACAGGCCCGACGAGGACGTCGGGAATTTTAGGGGGGTAGATTGTGATACCCCATATGATATGGATAAGGGTAGGTGGTGTATAGGATCCCACATTGCTTGGGAAGGAGAAGTTCTTGCTCTTTATAAGGTTCTAGTGGGGCTCCAATTGTATCATTGACTAGTCCTTTTGGAGTATAGGCCATGTGGTTTGGGCCTTCCATTGGGGCGTTACAATAACAGGTACATGGTACTGCTTTGATAGTTTGGAGAGGTTGGCTTCTTAATGCTTAATGTGATATATTTGGAGACAGGGGAATGCATGGACCTCTGAAGATAAGAAAGCTTTGGTGATAGAGCTGACAAAGATTGTCCTCAACTCTCTTTACACGTGAATAGCAGCTAATGATGCTTTGCCTTTTCTAGCTTTTTACACTTACGAATTGTTTTCCTTTTTCTTCTAAATAGGGGTTCTCTAGTGTACTTCCTGTGTGCTAGGGTCATGCCTTCGCATGCTTTAATGATAGCACATTGCTTATTACTGAGAAAATATATTTAGAAGCCTTATTTTTTACACACCTAGCTCACTGCTGATGTGGAAGCTTTCCACATCAACTATGCTAAAAAATTATTGGTGTTTTGGTTTTTTTGAAAGTTATAATAGGTCCCTCTATACTATGCTAAAAAATTATTGGTGTTTTGGTTTTTTTGAAAGTTATAATAGGTCCCTCTATAAGTTATGTGCTAACACACTGGCTTATGTGTAGCAAAACTCTTATTAAAAAACAAAAAGGGAATCTTGTTATTGTTGGCCACACCACCTGAGGACTGATTAGTGACAGGCAGCTAATGGAAGTTGCTGAACTTGGTCCAACTTGGGAAGACAGGAAAATTATAAAAGAAAATAAAATGAAAGAAAATGCTTGAGACCAGATCATATCACGCTAACAATGTGTAGGTTTGTCTAATTGCGATATTGTCTGTGAATGTGTACTGTTGCTTTTTAGTTGAAGTTTCTCGCTTGTAGTTAGTTGCATGTTCCTTAACATAGTACTTATAAAAGAAAAAGTTTCTTAACAGTTGAGGTTCCTTCAACTTGTTTATGCTGGAGGAAGCAACTTGCTACCTATACCAGGGACATATTTTTGGCTTACATTTGTTTCCATCATACGTATCAAAGAAAACAAACGTATAATTGTTTCATTATTTGTTTCCTTTTAGTTCATAAATTGATATGTTTGCTACTTTTCCTATTATGTTAGGTAAAAGTTGTGGACAGAACTGCTGTTGTCACAGCAAATGCAGAAACGATTGTTGTAAGGCCCCCTGGCATCCAAGAAGCCATTAATATTGAGACTGGTAACACATACTATCAATAATTTTTCAATTAAACCAGCATAGCTTTTCTTGTCTTAGTCCTTGTTCACGCATTTTGATTGCCCAACTTGCTTATTGATCCAGATAATCCAAGTGCACTTTGGCAACCTTCCAAGTTTTTTTTTTTTTTTTGAAAAAGCACCTTCTAAGTTTCGTCTGCAGAATACAAGACATAATAATTCCCAAAATGGTGACAATGTGGATAGTTTCTTGAATTTTTAATATAATTTGAACTTCTTGAACAACATATTCCTCCATTTAGTAAATGGTATTCCTCTGCCATAAATGAGGGATATTAATAAAATTTTGGGTATTACCTCTTTAAAAAAGAACATATTACTCCAATCTTTGGAGGGAACAAGCCATGAATGAATTCCTAAGACTTTTCTTTAACCAATGATGCAGCAAAATACCCTCAAGGTCGATCTTTCATCCGACCATCAGGTACTGAGGATGTGATACGTGTGTATGCAGAAGCATCCACCCAAGAAGCAGCTGACAGCCTAGCCAACTCTGTAGCCAAACTTGTGGACCAGTTCCTAGGGTCCGGCAGTTTCTAAATGTAACCTATGTTTCTTTCCTGCAACTAAATTGATTCTGATTTTCTATTATATAAAGTACATATGAATTGGCATATGCATTGCTTTGTACAGACACGTTGAAAGGTAGAATTGTGGAAACAGTTTACAGTTTAAAGTTCAAATGTACTTTATATGACATTTGAAAGGATTAGTTTGGAGATTCTCCATAGCCTTTAAAAGGAGTTGATGTGAGATTGTGTTCAACCTTGTCATCATAATATCAGGGGAGTCTCCCAACTAGAATGCTAGGTGATGATCCGTCTAATATCTATGTCCATTGAGATTAATGTGCAACTTCTGAGGAGTCCATTTGATGGTGTTTCAGGTGTACCGGACTTTAGACTTTTCAGGGAAATGTCCCACAAGCCCCCCTTATAAATATTTTCTTTCCACAAGGTATTTTTATGATTTATCCCTTTCAAGAAACATACTGACCATTTAACCCATGATCATACTAATGACATTTTTGAATGAAACTTACTGATCTTGGAGCAGACTCATGTCAAGTTAATTGTCAACTTCAATTAGAAGATTTTACTGGTCATGGGTCTATAATTCATGCACAAATTTTGATTTTTTTTTCTTTAACTCTCTTTTGGGAGTTGGCGAGCTCAGGCTTCGCCAAAGTGATCTGCATGAGCAATCGAAACCCCCACAACTATAACTCGCTCATCGCATGTATTGACAATCTCACCAATCTCGAGAATAAAGGTCCCTGTGCCAGACTCTTGCCCTACCTCGCCAACACCGATTTGAAAATTTCCCCCCGAAATCCCTTCGGGTCACCTGTGTCTGTTATGGGTTGAGAGGGTGCTAGAGTGGATGATAGTAGCAAAGGCTCAAGGAGCATGGTAGCCGGAAGGAAGAGGAAAGTGAAGCATTGACAGTTTTATCTCTTAAGACTTAAAGGATACAATGTTGTTTTGGGTTATCAAGACAGTGTCGTTTATTGTAGTCGTGACTGACAATAAGTAGTACGACGGACGACGTTGTTTTGTTTAGTGAAATGTTGATTGAAATAAGTGAAATGTGGTCGTTTTGTAATAATGTGTTTTCATATGTTGTAAATACGGTACCATATTGATGGAAACTAATGAAGTATAAATAGATCACAAACTAGAGGGAAAATCACTCGGGAAATTAATACAATAGACTTTATCTCTCTCTCTCTCTCTCTCTCTCTCTCTCTTCTCTCTTCTCTCTCTAGGCCCTGTTTGGATAATGAGATGATATGAGATGGTTTTAAATGAAAGTTGAAAGTTGAATAAAATATTGTTGGGATATTATTTTTTAATATTATTATTATTTTAGAATTTGAAAAAGTTGAATTGTTTATTATATTTTGTGTAGAAATTTAAAAAATTTGTAATGATGAGATGAGATGAAATCGTTTCTGTATCCAAACGGATCTAATTCTTGTTCTTCTTCTTGGAGATTGACTCTCTCGAACAAGTCACCAATTGGGCTCAATACAATTGGTATCAGTTGTCAAGGTGGAAGGAACTCGATCCTATGCTCAGAATGTTTATTCAATGAACCACCTTTAGCAGCAGTAGGAATGACAGCAAAAATAAATAGATGATGCAATTGTGCTTTTGGTATACCAGCAGGATGCTGCCAGGGTTGACAAGGAAACCCAGGATAAGAGATTTAATGACATGTCGAAGCAAATTTCAATAATTTCCTGCAATGGTTCAAAGGGTAATGTAGCAGCAACAAGAAATTTTCAAGATGCTCAGACTTTTGTTAGAAAAGGTGATCTCCATGAAGGTGTGGGTGAGGTGCATCATAGAGAAACCTATGACAGAGGTTTTATTAAGGGGATTAAGTTGGAATTCCCAAGATTCACAGGCAACAATCCATCTGCATGGTTGTATAGAGCTAACCAATACTTTTTATACCACCAAGTTCCTCCTAGTGAGAGGATCTTCATTTTCTCTTTTCATATGGATGAGGAGGCATTAATCTAGTTTCAAGATGCTGATCCCATGGAGGCTTTTACACTGCTTAAGCAGGTTAGTATAGTAATTGCCAATAAAGTTGAATTCAAAGTGTTTTCTAATAGAATCAGAGGAATTTTTGAAAAAAATAAATTTAGTTGTTTCTTGAGTGGGCTAAGAGATAAGGTGAGGTTTCGTGTTAGGATGTTAAATCCTACTACTTTGAATGATGTGTTTGGATTGGCAAAAATCCAAGAACAGTATGTGTTGAGTACTAGAAGACCTTGGAGGAATGAGTCTATGGATTCTAGTCAATTAGATCCAAGGTCGAGTATGTATAAAACTGGGCAGACTGGTTCCATTTGGGAACACCTAAACTCAACCTACAACAAAGATGCCTTATCAAAAAATGTCTAGAGACTCAGATGCAAGAAAGAATGAAGAATGGTCTTTCCTACTTATCTGATGACAAGTGGCTTCAAGGCCATAGATGCCTTAAGCCAAGACTTTTTATGTTGGAAGGGATGGACTTACTAGATAGTTCTTATAGTGTTATCGGTTAGGAGCACAAATTGAGGTCTATGGGGAAATAGCCTTAATCTCACTACAAGCCATTGTGGGGGCTCCAAGCACTAGGACAACGAGGGTTGTTGGCCTAGTAAAGAAAAAGACGAGTGGTAATTTTGATAGATATTGTCGGTACCCACAATTTTGTGGATACTTCAGTAGCTACCAATTGTAATTTTCCTATACAACAAAACCAATCCATACAAGGGTAGTCAATGGAGAGGTGGTTAACAGTGAAGGGAAGTGTACAACAATAAGGTTGAAAATGCAAGGCATAGCCTTCACCATCGATTTTTTTACATTATCTTTGGGTGGATGTGATGCAATCTTAGGAGTGCAGTGGTTATTGTCACTTGGTCCTATCTTTCGGGACTTTGTAGAATTGAAGATGCAGTTTACTTACAAGGAGAGAGGCATATGTCTTAAGGGCATTACAATTTCATCGAATGAGATGGTGGATGATGAAGAGATTTCAAGGATTTCTAAGTTGGGGCAAAAAGGATTACTACTGCAGTTGGTTACAGGTGATGTTTCAAGGATTTCTAAGTTGAGGCTGGAGGTGTTCGTGAGTTGTTAGGGAAATTTGACAAGATTTTTGAGGAACCTAAGGGTTTACCTCCTTAAAGATCTCATGACCATCAAATTAATTTGAAGCATGAATCATCACCAGTTAGTGTGAGGCCTCATAGATACCCCTTTATCAAAAGACTAAGATTGAGAAGATTGTCAAGGAATTGTTAGAATCAGGTGTGATTCAACAAAGTCAATCCCCATTCTTCTCTCCTGTTTTGTTGGTGAAGAAATTTGATGGCACATAGAGGATGTGCATCGATTATAGGGCATTGAATGAAGCTACTATTAAAGACAAGCATCCAATTCCTGTAGCGGATGAATTGCTAGATGAGTTTTTTGGTTCAAACATTTTCTCTAAACTGGATCTGAGGGCAGGGTATTACCAAATTCTAATGAGAAGTGAAGACATTCACAAGACAGCTTTTAGAACACATGAGGGACATTATGAGTTCCTTGTAATGCATTTTGGACTCACTAATGCACCTTCAACAATTCAAGGAGTCATGAATGAGGTGTTCAAACCTTTTTTAAGAAAATTTATCATTGTATTTTTTTATGATACCCTTGTTTATGGCAAGGATTTACAATCACATTTGATGCATATAAGTTCAGTTTTACATGCAGCAACATCAATTGTATGCCAAGAAATCCAAGTGCACGTTTGCATGTGATGAGATTGAATATTTGGGCCATTTGATTTCTAGAGATGGAGTCAGCACAGATCCTAAGAAGATGGAGTCCATGGTTTGCTGGCCAATACCCAAAAACTTGAAGTCATTAAGGGGTTTTTTGGGATTGAGAGATTAGTATAGGAAGTTTATCAAGGGATATGGGCAGATAGCTACTCCTTTGACAGCTTTGCTAAAGAAAAATTCATTTATTTGGAATGAGGGAGCTACATAGTCATTCATTCAACTCAAGGCAATAGTTATAAATCCTCTTGTACTCTCCTCACTAGATTTTTCTAAAGTTTTTGTAATAGAATGTGATGCTTGTGGAACTGGTATTGGTGTTGTGTTGATGCAGGAGTAGGGGCCATTGGCCTTCCTCAGTCAGGCTCTTAAGGGTAAGAATTTGCAACTCTCTACCTACGAGAAAGAATTATTGGCCTTGGTTCTAGTAGTCAAAAAGTGAAGACCTTATCTTCTTGGAGGCTCATTTATAGTCAGAACTAATCACCACAACCTGAAATATTTGTTAGAGCAGAAAGTTGGCACAGCTTCACAGCAACAATTGCTATCCAAGTTGTTTGGCTATGACTTTTGCATAGAATACAACTAGAGGGTGGAGAACAAGGTAGCTAACACCTTATCCAAAAGAGATCATGATGAAGAATCAATGTCGTTGGTTGCTATATCTTTTCCAACTCCAACCTGAAGGCTATTTACGTAGAATATCAAACAATGCATTAACTAATCACCTCATTGCAACTAGATCCTTCTTCTCGTCCCTCCTTTAGTTTTAAACATGGTCTTTTTTCTTAAAAAAAATAAGAATTTATGTTCCTAATTGTTCTGAGCTGAAGTTGAAGATTTTACACTTTATTCATGCTAGTCCCTTTGTAAGTCATTTTGGCTTTGACAAGTTTTTGTAGGTTGCTAGAACTGACTTTTATTGACCTGGTTTGAAGTTTGAAATTAAGAAATTCATTCGTGAATGTGAGGTGTGTCAAATGAACAAGGTGGAGAATGTGCATCCTATTGGGTTGCTACAACCTTGCTTATACCACATCACGTATGGACTAATGATTCTATGTATTTTATAGAGGGTTTACCCATTTCAAAGGGGTATTCAGTTATTATGGTCATGGTGAATAGATTGTCCAAATATGTTCATTTCATGGCCTTAAAACAACCTTTTACAACAACTAAGGTAGCATCTTTATTTCTAAACAATGTTTTTAAGTTACATGGTATGCCTAAAACCATTGTTTCAGATAGATGTTGCACTTTTACAAACTCATTTTGGAGGGGAATTGTTCAAGTTGCAAGGAGTAAGTTTGTCTTACTCTTATGCTTATCACCCTCCAAGTGATGGTCAAACAGAAGTTGTTAATAAATGTTTAGAACACTTTCTAAAGTATTTCATAGGAGATAAAGTGGTTTGAATGGCTCTCCTTGGCTGAATAGTGGTATAAGATCACCTTCCACTCCTCAACCAAGCTTACTCCTTATGATATTGTTTATGGGATACCTCGTACTAAACTACAATCGTATATACTTGGTTTGACACCTAACCAGGCAGTGGATGAGTTGTTGAAAACCAAGGATCAGATCATGGCTACTTTGAGACTAATTTGGGAACAACTCAAAAAATGATGAAATTCTAGTTTGACAAGAATACAACTGAAATGTAGTTTTCAGTAGGGGATTGGGTTTATTTCAGGCTTCAGCCCTATAGACAACAATCACTAGCAGTAAAGAGGAACTTGAAACTGTTACCCAGGTTTTTTTGCCCATTTCAGATCACACATCAAGTGGGAAAATGGCTTACAGACTTAATCTTCCCTCAGATACTCTCCTCCATCCCCTTTTTTATGTTTCCTATTAGGGGTGTAACCGTTCCAGTTCGATCCGGTTTTGGACATATTTTAGAACCAAACCGATATATATCGGTTTTGAGATTTGAAGAACCAATACCGCACTGGTTACACCCCTAAACCAGTAATTTCAGTTTTACCAGTTTCAGTCCAGTTTATCCGGTATATTATATATATATTATAGTATATAATAATATATTATAGTATATTATAATGTATAGTGATATATTATTAGTATAACTACTAATATTATAGTGATTTATATAGTTATTTATATATAGTAGATTACTAATAGTATTAGTAATTGTGTGTGTGTGTATATAATAGTATCATGTAATGATATAGTATTTGATTATGTATATTAGTGATAATATGCTAGTATCTAACTTATTTATATATGTGATAATATAATGGTTACATATACTTTTTATATGAGTGTATATGATCAAATGTATAGAAATGTATTTATAAAAAAAGATTATATATATTATAATTTATTATGTTATAAAATGTATTTATCCTTAATATATATAGTTTATATTAATAACGTATGATCAAATGTTCATGTTTAATATTAAAATTTTATATTATATTAATTTTATGTTATAAAATTAAATTTTTTAATGATAATGTTATATCTAATGCTATATTAAGATTTATAAGATTAATTTTATGTTATATAAAATGTTATCTTAATTTTATGTTATTAGATTATTACTATAAATGAATAGTAGGATTTTAAAAATAAAATGTTATATTAATTAGCAATTTAACATATAATATAAAATATTTTTTATAATATTTTATATAATATAACAAATTAATATATATATATATATATATATGAACCAGTCTGGTCCGGTATTAGAAAAAGAAAAATTAGAACCAGACCGGTTTTGACCAGTTTTGGTCCTATTCACTAGTTTTGGTCCTATTCACCAGTTTTTTTTTTCGCCCTCATTTTTTGTTTAAAAAAGAAGATAGAAGAACATGTGTCACCCCTTTCTACATTGCCGCCAGTTGATTTGCATGTGGAATTGATGCTTGAGCCTAAGAGCATTTTGTAGCGCCGCAATAGAAAAGTAAACAATAGAGCTATGGTGGAAGTATTGGTTCATTGGAAGGGTGCTAGAGTGGATGATAGCAGCAGAGGCTCGAGAAGCATGGTAGCGGGGAGGAAAGTGAAGGATACAATGTTGTTTTCGATTATTAGGACAATGTCTTTTATCGTAGTCGTGACTAACAATAAATAGTATGACGTCGTTTTGTTTAGTGAAATGCTAATTGAAATAAGTGAAATGGCGTCGTTTTGTAATATTGTGTGTTTGATATGTTGTAAATACGGTACCATATTGATGGAAACTAATGAAGTATAAATAGATCACGAACTGGAGGAAAAATCACTCTCTAGAAATTCATACAACAAATTCTCTCTCTTTCGCTTCTCTCTTCTCTCTCTAATTCTTGTTCTTCTTCTTGGAGATTGACTTTCTCGAGCAAGTCACTAGTAGGGCCCGCTACAGCATTCGCCATAACAAGAGGAAGTTCAATGCGAGCTAACACCAACCCTATAGCATTCATCAATGCCCCCTCATCCCATTGCGTCCCTTTACCAACTCGGGCCACATTAGTCAAGATCGCTCCATCCTGACCCATTATATCGGCTCAGCTTTAGTCATCTTGTGAACACATCAATGAAGCCCCAGGGGTTTGGGCATGCGACTTAATACTCATGCCCAAAAGCTTGGTTCCCTTAATAACAAGAGACATAATGGAGTCTAATTCATCATCTTCGGGCATTTGAAGTGAAGGAGTTTGGGCTTCGCTAACCGATGACGAAGCCATGACAATGACCTTCACCACTTTTCGTTTCTTCAATGGAACATTAGTGCCTCCTTTGTTGCAGTTGCAGTGGATACACGGTTGGGATTACTCCCAACACCATAGCCACAACAAGAAATGCCAACAATGGAAGGCTTCCCCTTGGGTGTCGAGGACCATATAAATACTCGGTAAGATTTTGGTTCAATAAAATGAAGTGTGGATGTTAAAAATTGGGATGATTTGACATCCAAGCTTCAATTCTTCCGACAAAATACTTTTCCTATGTAGACAGTTCTAGGAGGGAATATGCAAAGTTGAGGTTATTTTCCCCATTGCTTCCTAATCGGGAAGGGGGATTCACCCTAAATTCCCCATCCAAAACCAGACACGAACACGAAGATGCTAGTCCATTCTTTGGGGGTGGGAATGCTGCTCGTCAAGGTTAAACAATCACTTCCTATTGCAACCATGAAAACTGTAGATGTTCTCGGACTGCCTCGCTGGCAGTAGAAGCCAAGAAACTCACGTGGGTTCACATCCAATACATTTTGCCAAAGTAGGTCTATAGTTCACCGCCAGGCCACACAACAATACAATAGCAACCTCTAGGCATTTTGAATGAGTTGGCTTGGGCAAACAAGCATGTACAAGATCTCCGTTATGGTCCTAACGAACGAAGGACGCAACCCAAGAGAAAACAACTCAATGAACAGACCGACTTTGTCATAGGAG
Source organism: Juglans mandshurica (assembly GCA_022457165.1). Taxonomy (NCBI): domain Eukaryota; kingdom Viridiplantae; phylum Streptophyta; class Magnoliopsida; order Fagales; family Juglandaceae; genus Juglans; species Juglans mandshurica. The sequence continues at coordinate 12,331,568 of CM039634.1, forward strand.
CCGTTGGGTCAAATCAGACCCTTACCGACCTAGGAGCACGCAACACGACGGATTCAGGCACGTGAAACTTACAGTGAAAAGGGTCCAAATCCCTAGAAATTAGGGTCATCAACAAAGCCGAGGTTGGGTGGAGGGATGCATGAATGAAAGGAAACTAAAGAGAGGATGACAAAGAAATCGAAGCCAATTCCTCTATTGAGAAAAAATGAAAATAGGATGCTGAAGAGTAAAAATTGATTAGTAAAGTGAAACAGGGAAGGGGTACTTATATAGTCCTCCACATTACACACAACATCTACAAAAGAAAATTATACACTATTGTGTCACTACGTCATCTAGTTTTTAAAAAATGTCCTTTCCCAGTCACAACAGCATTATCTATTAATTAATAGTTATGTAACTTTTGCGAGCAAGTATGCTCGACATTTTCGAACACTTTACAAACTCTTAAACCTGAATTCTCAATGTGATAATGACAAATGGTAGTACCACATCAATATGTAACTCACTTTTGTAGCAAATTTTACGTAGATGGAGCATTTTTTGTACCTCTAACGGGCGAATGTTGTAGATAACGGCACGTTTAAGTTATGAACCCATTATGTAGAACTCACCCTTAAAAATTAGCTTACAAGAGAATGGTGCCTAGAGGCTTATAAACCATCAACTAATCACATACTTAGTCGATGTGGGATGGTAACAACCACCACGCTTCGCAGCCGACGTCCATGGCGGTCTCGATGCTCACACGGGTTGGCTGTGTGCTAGGTCTTTTCCTAACTCCAGGCGAACACTGCCATGCCGGCATCACCCCCCGTGCTGCACGATTGCAACCGTTGCAACATGGCCTTTGATGTGAGGTGGCTATGATACCATTTGTTATGAACCCACTAGGTAGAACTCACCCTTGAAAACTAGCTTATAAGGGAAGGGTGCCTAGGGGCTTATAAACCATCAATCAATCCCATACTTAATTGATATGGGATCATAACAATTTGCCCAATAACCATAAAAAGAGAATGCTGGAAGGAGTGCGTTGCACCCCCTACCAGTAGCAAAAATTTGGGGATAGTGTTAGAGGGGAAGATGAACCGAATGGGCCCAAAATAAATCAAACCTATTCCTTGGGCCCGAAACGAGAAGGGCTTCAAGAAAAAGTGGACTACCAAAGCAAAAGCCTCAAAGCCCAGAATCGCTTGCCTTGAGAGAACCTTGCCCTGAAGGAAGTGTGTGCTCATCATGAACACTTTGCTTGGTTATCTCTAGTTGTTTTATGAGGGACCTTGCAAAATGGGTTGGGCGAGGTTTAAATCATTGGTTGCTACCTTAATGTCGTGCTCGACGAACACTTTTAGAGTATTCTATGTGACCTTAGTATTATGCATGGTTATGTGATCATTTTTCTATGGAACTTCTCGGAGTGTGCTGGGTGAGGTTTAGGTCCTTTGTTGGGACCTAAGTATTTTGCTCGATTATCCCAAGTATTTCTCTAAGGAAACTCTCCTAGTGTGTTGGGCAAAGTTTAGGCAATTTTTCTTGACCACAAACTTGTGCTCGGTAATCGTGAGCACTTTCCTGAGGAAGCTTGTCAAGAGTGTTGGGCGAGGTTTTCGTCATTTTTTGTGACCTAAATCTTGTGCTCGGTCCTTGCAAGCAGCCTAAACCGTTTGATGAATTGTTTTGCTCAAGAAGGTCATTTTGCTTTCCAATTCTATTGATGGAAGTTGGAACCACAATTGCCACCCCTCTCCAACCGAAAGCGAGCATAACACGAATCGTGAACTGTCATGAATCTCCAAAGCTAAAAGCACAAACAAAAATAAAGTTCAAATGAAGCACACCCAAAAACAGAAGCAGAACTGTGAACCTTGCAACCCACGTAAATGTAAATCGACACTACACCTTGGAACAACAGAGCACAGTGAGAGAGATTCTGCAAGGCTCCTGCTCGAGCCAAAGAACACAACAATGATAAATACATGACAGGAAGGATAGGGAAGGAGGGCCATCCCTTGTGCTGGCCTAGAGATGCAGCTACGTCATGTCCGGGGCTGTGATCTCGTCAATCAATCGAATACATGATGTGCAATGTCTCTGTTCGATCAAATTAAGGAAGCCGAACATGGTAAGGAGGCTTGCAAAGATGGACAACCATCGACTGGTCCCTTAGAAGAGATGCTCATCCCACAGTCCTAGCCATCGGCTGGTCCCTTTGAAGGACTTCTAGATCATAGGCGAGCTGAAAGTATGAGGAATAGAGCCAATTTGAACACCCATGTATAAATAGTAAGACTGAGGAGTGGATGGGCGAGTTCAGTTAATTAGAGTGCCGAGATTTGGTGAAATCATAGAGGGATTTCGTTCGGCAAGGATTTACCAAAACAGACACCAAATTAGCTACACTCAGATAGAACCTGGAGGGTAATTTCGTCTATTTCAAGAGCAAAATTACTAAAAGAGTCATCAAATTAATCCTAGGCAACATATGAGATGACAATTCCAATTTCCGTCCATTCAAAATGCCAAGAATGTTCATGAATGAAGCTAAAATGTTACTTCAAAGGTTTGCTAAGTGTGAGGTTTCTCATGTTACCTCAAAGTGCCAAGAATTTGTAGGTGGGTGGTGAGTAAGTGAGTGGAACGTGGGTGGCGGTTATAACGGCAGGAAATGAATTATGGAGGTGGTCCCCGCTGTGCGAGGAAGGTTGCTGTGGCTGACAACTGTCGTCAGGTGTCAGAGGAGGACGAAAACCACGATGGAAGGAGCGAAAATCAACCAGGTGATGCCATTTCAGTGGAAACTCTAGTACCTGTTACAGAGAAATGGAGGATTTGGAGGAAAAACGGAAGGAGTTGAGGCTGCTTGATGAGGAAAGTAAGGAGATCGAGATTGATGATGAAGTACCAGAGGAGCTAAGGAGGAAGGAACAAAGGTCTCTAATGGCGAAACTCTGTTCAACAAGGCTGATCAACAAGGAAATGCTGGAAACCACGTTAGGAAAAATTTGGAGAATCAGTAAGGAGGCTTTGTTTACTGAGGCGAGTCCAAATGTTTTCGCTATTGTGTTTGATAATATTACTGACAAGCAAAGAGTATGGTCGGGAAGACCATGGCTGTTTGACAACTAGCTGCTGGTCCTAAAAGAGTTTGATGGGAACACTCCTCTCAAACAAGTTGAGTTTCACTCAGAGAGCTTTTGGGTGAGATTTCACAATTTACCACTATCATGCATGACATAAAAGAGAGGGAAGCAAATAGGGGATACGGTGGGAAGGGTGGAGAAGGTAGATGTGCAGGAAGATGGAAGTGGTTGGGGGAAGTTCTTGAGAGTTCAAATCCACATGGATATAACTCAACCTCTGGCAAGAGGAAGAACACTCACAGTTAAGGGAAACAATTTCTGGGTTCCCTTTAGCTATGAGAAGATGTCAAGAATATGCTTCTCGTGTGGATGCATATACCATGGGATTTCTAGATGCAATGGGGAGGGGAACTCGAGAGTAGAAGGAAACCAGTATGGCCAATGGATGAGGGCAGCACAACCTCAAAGAAACAGGCTACTTAACAATGGTTATAGGAGAAATGAAGAAGAAAGTATATGGAGAAGTGAAAAGGAAAACTTAACTCAAGATGGAGTAAAAGGGAGGGAAACAGTAGAAGACAGCAGGAGGGAAAGGGAAAGTAATGAGGAAGGGACAAGAGTGAGTGAAATTGGGGTGAGTAAAAAATCAAAGGAGGGAGGGGAGTTAGTGGGGGACAGCTTCTTAGAGCTGATCTCATTGATAGGGGAGACAAAAATTTGCAAGAAGTTGAAGTGCAATTCAAGTCTATGGTGGGGGAGGAAATTCCTGAGAAAGAAGTAGAAGAAGAAGGCACCTTGGTGGTGGACAGGGAGGTAGTAAAGAGGAGGGTATGGAAGAGGAGGGCTCGAGCTAAACACAAACCAGAAGGGGCAGTTTCAATAAAGAAAACACAAAAGAAAAGGGTTGGGACTATGGTGGAGGGAATGGGTGGAGACAAGTTAGGCAAGAGAAGGAAAGGGTATGGGTTGGTTGATAAACCTATTGAAATGGCGGAGGCTATGATACAGCCCCGCCAATTATCATGAAACTCTTGAGTTGTAACTGCCGAGTGTTGGAGAACCCTCGGACAGTTCAAGATCTCTACTCTATGGCAGAGAAGTCAAACCCAGTATAGTTTTCATCATGGAAACTAAACTTAATAATAAGAAATGTGATAGGATAAGGAGAAAACTAAGGTGTGATGGATGTTTTGGAGTGGATGCAGTTGGAAAAGGGAGGGGGGGGGGGGGAGATTGGCTCTGTTTTGGAATGATGAAGTGCAACTGGAAATTGTAAACTATTCCCAAAGGCATATCAATGCATGGATTGGAGGAAAAGGGGAAATTAGATGGTTGTTAACTTGCTTCTATGACCCACCTGAAACTGTGAAGAGGAAAGAGGCATGGTGTTTGCTTAAAACTATGAAACCCAGTGGCAATGAGGGTTGTATATAGTAGGAGATTTCAATGAAATTATCACTAATGATGAGAAGTGGGGAGGAAAGGCTAGACCTGAAAACCAAATGGAAATGTTTAGAGAATTAATGAGAGATGAAAACTTGTTTGATCTGGGATGGAGGGGTGACAAGTACACTTGGAGCAACTCCCATGCATATGCAACTTTTACTAAAGAAAGGCTAGATAGAGTTGTGGCGAATCCTCAATGGATGAACACTTATACTGAGACACGGGTGGAAGTGATGGTGGCTAGAACTTCAGATCATAAGCCACTGTTAGTCCATATTAATGTGCAGGACCCTTCTACAAGGATGCAGGTAAGGCAGAGGAAAATGAGTTTCAAATATGAGGCTAGTTGGGCCTTAGAAGAATAGTGTGAAGTGATTTTAAAAGAGGCTTGGAAAGGCTTTTCAAAGGTTACTGGGTTTCTGGATAATAACAGGAAAGCTTTTCAGAGGTGGAATAAAAATAGGAAGCAAAGGCATGGGCAGGAAGTAGAGGGAAAAACCAAGATCTTACAGAATTTACAAGCTATGGAAAATGGGAGTAATGTGGAGGAAATCAGAAAGGTCACTAAAGAGCTGCATCTAGCACTAGAGAAAGAGGATCTTTGGTGGAAGCAAAGTGCAAAGAGGAACTGGTACAAGTATGGAGATAGAAATACTAAGTATTTACATGCTTGTGCCAACCAAAGAAGGAAAATGAATTTTATAAATGAAGTGGAAGATGAAAACAACATAAGTTTTACTGGTTTCAAGAAGGTGGAAGAAACCTTTAGAAGGTTTTTGGGCAGGCTGTTTCAAACTACTGACCCAAGTCAAGATGAGATTGAAAGGTGTCTGGTGGAAATGAGTGAGAGGGTAACTATAGAAATGAAAGGCTGTCAAGAAGGCTCACATCAGTAGAAGTTGAGGAAGCTGTGAAACAAATGGCCCCATTAATGATGTAAATGCAACTGTTACAGAAAGTTTTGCATTGAGGAAAGTAGTTGAATTGTGCTCAGAACTCAACATTCAAAAAGCTATCTTTGAGGGTGATGCAAAGGTAGTGGTTGAGGCTGTACAGAGCGAGGAAGAAGCTATTCTTGATTTTAATTCTATCATTGATGATGTAAAGCTTCATTTCAAAAATAGGACATATTGGTTTATTCAATTTGTTAATAGAACAAAGAACACAATAGCTTATACTTTAGCAAAGAAAGCTTTAGAGATAGGAGAAGAACTAGTTTGGATAGAAGAGGTCCCAGACTTCATTGTGGGATGCCTTTTTGATGATACAAGTTGTATCTGAGGTTATTTAAAAAAAAAAAAAAAAGTGCCAGAATTTGGAGGAGATCTCATCATGTATTTCTGTAATTCTTCCTTGGTTTAATGAAATGAAGATGAGAATTTGACTTAAAAAAAAAAATGCCAAGAATATGGCAAGACCCTTACGTTTATTATAGAGAATAGAAATAGAAAATGAGTAATTTTACATACAATCGTGAAATACGTAAACACCGCATAATCGTTTTGAAAAAGAGTGGAGTCTATTATTAAAAAATTAATTTTTTAATGTGGGCGATTACACGGCGGTTACACAATAGATAAGAGAAAATATATTTATAACCGTGAATTGTGCAACCGCAGCATAATCGTTTTGAAAAAAATGAATAAAACATAGGATCCACATAAAAAAAAATTAAGTTTTTAATAATAGATCCTATTCTTTTTCAAAGTGATTATTCAATAGTTGTACACTTTACGATTGTACGTAATATTATTCAATAGATAAAAGAGAATAGGCAAGTATAGAAGAGATAGATAGAAGAGAGAGATTGGAATACCGGCCTGGTTTATAAACCCTAGTTGAGGGTTGAGCTGCTTTTCCTGATCTATCTCCGTAAGCCGGCGAGATCTGCGTGAAAGTAAGAAAACGAACAGCCATGAGACCCATCTTGATGAAAGGCCATGAAAGGCCTTTGACATTTCTTAAATACAACCTTGACGGAGACATATTATTTTCTTGTGCCAAGGACCACACACCTACCGTCTGGTTTGCCGACAACGGCGAGCGCCTCGGCACCTACCGCGGCCACAACGGCGCTGTTTGGTGCTGCGATGTCTCAAGCAAGCCACTCCCTCTCTCTTTCTTATTCAAGCTTCTCGTATAATTTTGGTTTCTTTTTGCATTGAGTTCTGTTGTCTTTTCTTTCTTTAAACTAAATATTTATGCATTTTTTTAAATATAGGAGATTCTATGAGACTGATTACGGGTAGTGCGGATCAGAGTGTTAAGCTATGGAATGTTCAGACGGGGGAGCAATTGTACTCATTTAATTTCGGTTCTCCGGCTAGGGCTGTGGACTTTGCCGTGGGCGATAAGCTCGCCGTGATTACCACCGATCCTTTCATGGATTCCCCTTCTGCTATTCACGTCAAACAGATCTCTAGAGACCCCAGTGACCGTAAGCTTAATTTTCTGTTTGATAAGTTAGATAAATAGGCTATACAATTTCCTTTTTTTCTGAAATATTATGTGTTATATGGATTTATAGCTACCGTTTTGTACATGTATCAGAGCTTCTGCATTTGAGTTGTAGATTCTTCACAAACTTATGGTTGGAAAGGATTTTGGTGAACGTATCCAACTGTGTCGGTCTGTCCAGCCAAAGTAGATTTCTGTAACCAATAAAATCAGTGTGTACATTTACATATGTCTTGTATAACAGTGTAGAATGGGTGAGATTTTTATGCCTGATGTAGTTTGTGTGGACATCTATGTGCTTGGTTCCTAGAGATTTCTTGGGACCTAGGATATTAGAGTGTAGTGTAGGTGAATCACATTTGCTGAGTGTTAGGGCCCGTTTGGATACATAGAATATCTCAGTTCATCTGTGAATAGTAGTGAAATACTTTGAGTTAAGATGCTTTATTGGGTTTTGGGAAATTAGAGATAAAAGGTTGAATAAAAATATTATAAAGTTAAAAAATTGTTTGAATATAATTTTTGAATATAATTTTTGTTTTGAAATTTGAAAAGGTAGTATTGTTTTTTTTGTTTTGTTTGAGAGTTTGAGAAAGTTGTAATGATTAGGTAATAATTAGATGAAAAGTTGAAGATTTAAAATTGAACAGTGTTTTATGTTTGAGTGATGGCTGGGAAGGAAATATTTTAGACTAACCATTACTTTCATTTTCTTAGGGGTTGTGCTACCATGCCGCCCAGTTCTTACTGCTAGGTGTGAGCGCTAGTTTATTTTGTTCCTTTTTTAACATTTTTTAAACATTTAAAAAAAAAACACACACACAAATTCACTAGTGGTAACTTTTTTAAACATTAAAAATAAAAAATAAAAAACAATAAAATGCACTAGCAGTCAAACCCAGGGGGCACACTAGCATTTTTCTTTTCTTAGATGTCATGGCACTTTTTGAGTTACTGGGTTACGTGCTTAAAACAGTCCCTGAGCTTTGCATGCATATCTTTTCGTTCCCTGGTTTTCAATTATATCAATTATCTCTTTCGGTTTGTAGGTTGTTTTTTTTTTCAATAAGAATCTGATGTGGAACGTTGAATGTCTCAAAATAAAAAAAAATCTAAAAACCTAATACTCATCTAAAAAAATAAAAAAGAAAAAAAAAACCTGAAAAAAATTGCTAATATCACCCCTGACAAAATGGCGCCTGGGTTGCACAACCCAGGTGATGCTTGGTTCTGCCAGGAGTAGCCGCATTTCCAGCCTGGTTTTTTATTTTGTCATTTTTTAGTTTGATTTTTTCTGTTTCTCAAGTTTTTGAAATTTTATTTTTTGATTTTTTAATTGATTTAGGCTCGTTTGGTTACACAGATGAGATGAGATGAGATGAAAGTTGAATAAAATATTGTTAGAATATTATTTTTTAATATTATTTTTGTTTTGAGATTTGAAAAAGTTGAATTGTTTATTATTTTTTGTGTGGGAGTTTGGGAAAGTTGTATTAATTAGATGGGATGAGATGAGATGAAATGGTTTGTGTAACCAAACGACACCTTAGACTTTTATAATACATTTGCACTTTTTAAATTATTTTATATTTTTTAGTCACATCGTATGCAATGTCATATTTTGTGATAATCTCATGGAAATTTGATGTGGGGTTCTTATTGTAAAAATGACAAACCTAAGCAGCAAATTGATAAGATTGAATGCTTAACCTGGGGGGTTGGGGTAATACATGCCAAACCGAGGTACTGTTGATGTACTTGACCCACATATTTTTGAATTTTTTACACACAAAATCCTAGTCTTGTTGATGTTCATTTCTTACCTTAATAACTTGCAGTGATATTTCCTGATTGCTTAATTTTTTACTTTGCATTCCGTTATAATTTTTATTCGTATCCCTCTGTTGCTGGTTTTTAAGTTTTGGTATTTCAATTTTGACTGCTTTTCTCCTCAGGTGCTTTGCTTTGAATAAAGATGTTAGAATAAATACTGTGTATCTGTATTGTAAGATTTTTGGGCGGCTTTAATATTAATATGTCAATTTAAAATCATCTGCCATTTCATTTTGCAGAGATGGGTGAATCTGTGCTCACCATCAAGGGCCCTCAGGGAAGAATTAATAGAGCTGTTTGGGGACCTCTGAATAAGACTATCATAAGTGCTGGAGAAGATGCCGTGGTTCGTATATGGGATTCTGAGGTAAGTGGCTGTATTATCAATGGTTGCATTGATATCTTTACCGAGATTGTTAACTGATGCTTTGATTTTCACTCTTTCTTGGCTGTATGGAGATTTCCTGGGTTGAGCTGGGAATTCTTCAAATTGGAACTTATTTTTCAATATCTTAGGCATTCCATCTTTCTCATCATTCTTCCATGATGTTTGTCAATTGATTGATTTATGTTTGCTTTTTATCAAACATGCAGACTGGAAAACTTCTTAAAGAGTCGGACAAGGAATCAGGCCACAAAAAGACGATAACATCACTGTCAAGATCTGCAGATGGTTCACATTTCCTCACTGGATCTCTTGATAAATCTGCTAAGGTAGTGATAAATATTGTTTTTGGATTATTGATGATATTTTAGATTTTTTTTCCTTTTATGAATTTTTACTATCTGTTGTTTTTCCTTATTTTATTTGTTTCTTGCAATATTTTAGCTGTGGGACATCAGAACTTTGACTCTTATCAAGACGTACGTGACAGAACGTCCAGTCAATGCTGTTGCAATGTCTCCACTCCTTAATCATGTATGTAATTTCATGATACTAATATCATCCATCTATGCATTATGATTTATTATTTTATCAAAAGTGACTTGATTGACCTTTATTTATGTATGCCAAGCATGATTGAATGCAACTATGTATTGAAAGTTTAATGTTACTTTTTTTGTTTGTGGGAATAACTTTTCTCTATCATGCGATTGAGTTTCTAGTTAGCATCTTCCTCCCACATATCCTGTGAAATCTGATCAATATTTCTTGTTTCCTTTTTTGATTCCCAAGACCTGGGTTCTGACATTATGAAGGTGCACATATTCAGAAATAATTTATGATAGTTGTCACTTCACCTAGGGATATTAGTTATACATCAGCATATTTTTGTCTCTGACAGGTTTTGAATCAAAACTTGCCCTTTCTAGTACTTTCTTAATGCAGATTGTTATGTATGATAATTTTCATGGACAAATGGATGACATAAACAAAGGTCATATATTTGACCCAAAAGATTATCAACTGAATCACGGGAGAAACATTTGTTATCAATTTATCATATAGGAGCAAAATATTCGGGATATACTCTTACTGATTTTATTATTTTTTGGGATTTCAAAATTCATTTCCTTCTTAATAGAACTTGTTTACGTTAGTTTATAACTTTCCTATATTGGGCTAACTTTCTGAAATAAATACCTAATAAAATAAAAGATAATGGGTAGTTTGGGCATGGGGCAATATTTATTGCTGTCATATGATTGTGGGACCTAATGGCTATATCATTTAAACTAAGATGCTGCTTTCTTACTACACAAACTTTCTCAAATATTCCCATTGATGCTTTTGCTGAGAACCTCTTATGCCTGTATATAACACCCCTTAACTCTAGGGTTAGAGTTTATATTAACATAAACATTACATGGGTTAGGTCTAAGAGAATCAAATAAATACAGAATATACTTGACAAATTTTATTAGGAACACATCATAGTGATAGTTATTGTAAACTCATAGTCATTTCGGTTTTCATAAAACTCTTAAGATTATATAATGCATCATAAGAAACTCTCTACAAGGGTAATCTAGGTCTTGGTCGACATGAGCTTAACCTGTCTTGGGGACCAATCATCGTACTTTATGTCACTTCAACTGTTAAAACATAAAAAAAAAAGGGGATCAAATACTTAAGCAATTACATCACACAGTAAACAACATGATAGAAGAGATTTCTCACTTTTAAATGAAACGCATAACTTTAAACATTATTTCATACACGTCACATGCAATCCTTTGATAACCTTAAATGGCCAACACACAATTGCACCATGTGTTAGGGTTGGTGATCTTAAAGGTCATAGTTCCAACCCAAGACCTCAGGTGGAATTTGTTAAAAAAGAAATGGACATCACTCAATAAACTAGGTGCATTCGGTTGAGCCATTCCTACTTCCTAGCATTGCCATCTGCCCCTCAACCTCTGGTACAGTAAATCCTTAGTAGTAAAATGGCCCAGTCAGAAAACCTTAACATCAGTGTTGTTAGAAGCGTGCTTAAGCGCGAAGCACCAAGGCCAAAGTGCTTTACAAAAGTGCACTTTTTGGGGCTTTTTGTGTGAGCATAAAGTGCGAAATAGCATGCTTTTAAAAAAATTATGATCATTTCAAAACCCAGAAAATGATGTGTACAAATATTCTTAAGTATTTAGACAATATTGAAGACCATTTGCATACCATATCTCCACATAATGTCATCTGTAATGTATATACTTTGATGAACTTGATATAATAATCCAACTTGGCTCTCCAGATGGAATGCGATTTGATTGCTTATGTTAGCATAGATGTCAATGCCTACAATTCTTGAGCGTTTTTGGTCATGACCCTTTTGGTATATTTTGATTCAAGCATGTACTTTAATTTGATTATGACTATCAAATATCTTTATAATGAGTGGCAATCAATATCATATATATGTATATATTTCTGTTGTTTGTTAGTTGTTTTTTAAGCGATGGAGGAGCTTGCATATAGAATCCAAGGTTTTTGTTTTTAGGAGAAAGGGAGGTAATATGTTCTGTATAATAGAAAAGGGAAGAAAACATACTTTGTCTTTATATCTATCTGGTGGAATGGTGGTTTGGTTTGCTAAGGAGATATAGGTTTGTTGGAAGAATCTTGTCAAGATGGTTGATTATTGGACTAGAAGGGAGGGAGACAGTTTTTATGTTGCAGGGGGGCCATAATCAGTCTGGTAGGTTTCTGAAGATGCAAGAATATGGCACAGGTTCGGGTAAAGGAATTTTAGTTATCCCTGAAGGGAGAAGAAGAGGATGTGGATGGGCTGGTTTTGTAGATACTTGCGAGAAATGGTTGGGTCCTCTCCCCTACAAGATCCATCTGGGGAAGGTGGGCAGTTGTATTTCATTTGAACCATTGAAATTTTCAACAATCATCTTCCCCACGTTGGGTCAAGTGAGGAAGGCTGTGGTAGTGGGTTGGGTAGAGGCCCATTGAAGAGATATGCTTGTTGGAGGCCCAAGGATAGCGGCGTGATTCTTTCGGGCCTGAGAGGAGAATTGATGCGTCGGCCCAACCCATCGTCGGCGACGTTGGTTTGTTTGTCACCAGAGGGGTGTGATGGAGGGAGGCGATCCTAACGGGTGTCTGCCGACGAGGAAGGGCTCGGAGGAGAGGGTGGTTTCGAGATCTATTGGCTCGATAGAGGAGAAGGATGCCAGTTTCAGTTGTTCGACGGCGCTGTTGGTGGTTTTGTCTGCACAGAAAGGAGCAACAGGGGGAGTCGAGCAGGATGGGTGTTCCCCGGTGATGATAAACTTGACAGCGACGTCATCTCAGGATTGTTCGAAGAGTGTGGAGTCTGACAATTTGCATGATAGACTGAGATCGAAGCTTTGGGTGGTTTCTTCATCACAGAGTGGTTTGATGGTGGAGGAAACTTGTTTAGGAGGGCCCTCGAGGGTGGGAAGCCATCTGGAGACTGAGTTTGTGCTCTCACCCTCAGTCTTAGATTGGAATTAGGAAGGGTCGAGTAAGGAGAAGGGCATGAATAAAGAAGTTATCTGTTCAAAACTTTTAGGTAAGGGTAAAGATGGTGGATGAGGTAGTTGTGAATGAGGGGGTGGAGAATCAGGCTATTGATGTAGTTGGTTTGTTGGAGAATGGAGATACTTTTTCTGAGAATAATTTTGTTGAGATGCAAAGGGGTCCTATTTGCTGTTCAGAGGATGAGGAGGGTGAATTTCGAGTTTCATGTGATCCAGCAGAGGAATTTTCTCCAGTTCCCCTATGTTCTGTTTTCCCGGATATTGAGTGGAATTCAAAAGCTTCAGATTGGGTGTTGAGAAAGGTGGATGAGATTAAGGAGCGTGTGGGTGTCTTGTGATGGTTTTGAGGAATAGTTTAGAGCTTTATTGATTGCAATTGAGGCTGGTCAGCCTTCGTTGGCCAGATCTGTCTTAAAGAAGGAGGGAATTGAAAAAGGTTGTCGTGCTCGGTAAACTATGATGGGAGGGGAAGAAGCGTAGTTAGGAATAAGGGAAAGGAAAGGGCTGTGATAGATTCCTGATGAAGTGAAAGATTATTTCTTGGAATGTAAGGGGTCTTAATGACCTTCAAAAGCGTCTTCGGGGGAAAAAGTGGTTTAGAAAATGGAGGGTGGATGTGATTTGCCTTCAAGAAACTAAACTGAAATTTGTGAATCAAGCTATTGTTCAGAGTTTGTGGAATTAGTAGTGTGGGTTGGGTAGAGTTGGTGTCTAATGGGGCGTTGGGTGGAATTATAATAATGTGGAATAGGAGGGTGGTGGAGTTGAGGGATCATTTTGTGGGGGAATTCTTGGTGGCATGTCATTTTAAGAATATTGAGGATGGGTTTGAATGGGCGTTTGCTGGAGTGTAGGGCCCTAATGTGGATAGTAGTAGGAGTTTGTTATGGGATGAAATGTCAGGTGTATGTGGTTGGTGGAATTTACCTTGGTGTTTTGGTGGGGATTTTAATCTCACTCGATTCCCTAGTGAGAGATCGGGGGAATCATTTTTCACCTGCAATGTCTACTTTTTCAGATTTAATTTTTGATTTAAATCTGATTGATTTACCTTTGGTGGGAGGCGATTATACTTGGTATAATCGTAGGTCATTTTCAAGGCTGGATAGGTTTCTGGTTTCGCCTTCTTGGGAGGCTCATTTTTCTGGTTTGAATCAGAAATTATTGCCAAGATTGTGTTCTGATCATTATCCTACCATGTTGGATTGTGGTGGAATTGAGGGTGGGAGAAGGTATTTTAAATTTGAAAACATGTGGCTGAAGGATGAGGGATTCGTGGACAGGGTGAGAAGTTGGTGGAATTCCTATAATTTTTCTGTCACTCCGAGTTATGTCTTGGCTGGAAAATTGAAATCTCTTAAGAAAGATTTTAGACCATTAGTTTGGTGAATGGAGTGTATAAAATCATTTCTAAGGTGCTGGCCAACCGTTTGAGCAGGGTGATGGAGAGGATAATTTTAAAATCACAAAATGCCTTTGTGAGGAAAGACATATTTTAGACTCTGTTTTAATTGCAAATGAATGCTTGGAGAGTAGAATTAAAATGGAGAAAGCTGGTATTATTTTAATCAAATTGGACATGAAAAATGCTTATGACCATGTGTGCTGGGATTTCCTTGATTATTTGCTGAGGAGATATGGTTTTGGTGATAAATGGTGTTCATGGATGAAGCATTGTGTGTCGACTTCGAAATTTTCTATTTTGGTGAATAGAGAACCGGTTGGTTTCTTTAGTAGCTCCCGTGGTTTGAGGCAAGGTGATCCCATCTCTCCCTTTCTTTTTGTTATGATTATGGATGCCTTGAGTAGAATGATGGAGAAGGCCATGGATGGTAATTTTCTGTCCAGCTTTGTGGTGGGTAATGAGGTACGGAGTAGTTTAAAGGTCTCACTATTATTTGCTGATGATACTTTGATTTTTAGTGAGCTCGATTCTGACAATCTATGTGTTTTAAGAGCAATTTTTCTGTGTTTTGAAGCTGTTCTGGGGTTGAGAGTTAATTTATTGAAATCTGAAGTCGTTCCTGTGGGTTCTGTTCAGAATATTTCAGACTTGGCAAATATTCTGGGGTGCAGAATTTCTTCACTCCCTATGAGGTACCTTGGGCTTCCTTTGGGGGCTTCTTTTAAATCTGTTAATATTTGGGATGGAGTGATTGAGAAAATGGAAAGGAGGTTAGCTGGTTAGAAATGATCTACTTGTTTAAGGGGGGAAGATTAACTCTAATAAAAAGTACTTTGTCTAACCTTCCCACTTATTTCTTATCTCTTTTTCCATTGCCAGCAAGGGTTGAAAGAAGAATTGAGAGTTTATTTCGGAATTTTTTATCGGGTGGTAAAGGAGTTGAAAAAAAAGTTCCATTTGGTTAGTTGGAAGAAGATTTGTCAACTGATTGATTGTGGTGGGTTGGGGATAAAAAATTTAAGAGTGTTTAATAGAGCATTACTTGGGAAATGGCTTTGGAGATACCACTTGGAAAGTAATGCCTTTTGGAAAAATGTTATTGATGTAAAATATGGTAGTTTGTGTGAGGTTGGTGTTCTAAAGATACTAGTGCTGCGTACGGGGTGAGTTTGTGGAAGTTCATTAGAAAAGGATGGGGGTTTTTTTTCAAATCATATTAGATTGAAGGTGGGAGATGGGAAGAGGATACTTTTTTGGCATGACTTGTGGTGTGGGGATTCTTCACTTAAGCTGGACTTTCCCTCTCTTTTCATAATTGCAAGGGATCAAAATGCAGCTGTAGGAAAGTCTTTCTGTTGCATTGACAATAATATTCAGTGGAATGTTATCTTTATCAGGAATGTTAATTAATGATTGGGATTGGACTGTGAATATCCCTTTCTTAGAGGGGCACCAAAATATCTTGTCTTCACCTTCCCCCGACAACCGGGTGGAGTACACATGGTCGAAGAACGCCGAAAAAACTTCAATTTTCCAATCTTGTGCATCTCGAAGGAATGTAACATTCCATTGGGGAAGACCATTGGAGATGATTAATAGATCCACAATCGAGGCTTCTTTCATTCTTGCCAAGCCCTAAACTTGTGGATAAACTTCCTTGAGCGCCCTATCGCCCCGCCATACATCATGCCAAAATTTGACCTTGAATCCGTTACCCACATTAAAGCGAGTATTTGTTGCATATGTGTCCCAACCTTTTCTTATATGCTTCCAAAGCCTCACACAATAAGGCCCACCCACCATAAGGCCCACACAAGAACCTGAGATACAGTTTCCTTGGAGAAGGCTTTAAAGTTTTCTTTTTTAGGACTCTTTGTACTTGGGCTATTGCTGTGGACTTTAATGGCATGGACCTTCATGATTTCTTAGTTTCCAATGCGCCTACGTAGATAGGGCATAATGACTTCTGTAATTGGCAGTTGCCCATTCTTGAATTAATGATACTTGTTTACTTATATAAAAAAAAAGAACACCACCTTCCCCCATGGTACCCCAGTAAAGCACAAGAGAATTACATAAAATGTTATGTTTAAGTAAAGCTTGTCCACCACGTGGCTGCGGACATCATGGGGCAATCAATTATTTTCTAAATATGTTTTTAAACCTAAGTATATGATATTGGAATTTATCAAAAAAAAAAAAATGTATATGATATTGAAAGGCAATCAACCATGGTGGCCTTTCTGGGTTTTTACTTTTTAAAAATATGTTTTTATTATAAAAAGTTTATTTATTATTATTTTAAAAAATTAAAGTTGACATGTGGCAATAAATGATTTCCATCTTTCTTTATTTATACTTGTAAAAAAAAAGTTGACATGTGGCAATCAATCTGTGAAGCTGCCTTGTGTTTTTGATTAACACTGGTGGACAAAAAAATCAATGAAGTTTCCTCTTTTTAATTGCCACATGTCTACTTGGGCTAACCCTAGTTGTATTAATATAATATAATCGTTTACCTAAAAAAGAACAAAGGTGTTTGACCAAAATTTTCTAAATCTACGCACTTGTTGATTTTGTCATTTTCATGTTGAATTACTTTAATAAATTGAGTTAATAGGCTAAATGTATTACCATATTGCTTTTTTAAACCTTCTTTATTGTATTTTGTGGGTTTTTGTTAATTTTAAAAATATGCGCTATTCTTCAATCAAGCGCACACATAGGCTCTAGACGGCATTTGCGCCTCGCCGCCTACGTGCGCCTAGCGCTTTTAATAACACTTCTTAGCCTACTTGCATTCAGTCAAATAGTCAGTCAGTTTCCTTTCTTACATTTTTCTCTCCTCTTTCATTTCTTTTTTTCCCCTTTACTTATTTTTCGGTCATCATTAACATATATACTCATTACATATACAGATCATCATATGCAGAAGCATACTTCCAATTCATTTACATTCGCAATTTTCATAATATGGGGATTTATCGAATGGGATATTTATTTATTTTATTGGCACCGGGTGTCCAAGATCAGCATCCCGACTAATCCCGGTGGTGCACAGAGGCCCTCGTTAAATCAAATGGGCTATTTATGAATAAGCTCTACACTGGAGTAATCCAACAGTTTTCTATACAGAAGCATTCCAGTTATATGAAAGAAATAAAAGTACAATCATACACAACCCAGTCATTTGTGATAGACTTCATACACAACCCAGTCATCTGTAAATAAGAAAATCCGTTAGTACTTGTGGGTGTTGTGAGGACTGCTGCGGTCACAAGCCTCGTATTCAACTTCTGGAAGCTGTTCTCACAGTTGTTGATCCGTACTACTCATTCTTCCAAGACTACTTTGTCATTCAAGTACTAATACTAGAATATCTACAAACTTCTCTTTGTTGTACCACGTGAGACAAACTTCTCTTTGTTGTACCAAGTGAGTCACAAGAAGATTCTAACTTCATTTCCTCTCCAGCTTTTATCTTGGTTGGATCACAGATATTTTATCCTTCAACACTATGTGCTCTTAGGCTTAGATGTGCATTATCAGTTGCTATGCCCACATGGGAGTGTATCATTTGCAATTCTGTGCTTCGAGACCAACTGGTAGAAATTCAAGGGAGACTCTCCTTGCGGATTTGATTGGGCTTGATATGACTGGGTTCGATGTCACTTTGACATTGATTGAGAACCAATCTATATGACTACAATTTTTTACAATGTATATGAATATCTTAGGCTGATAGAGAGCCTATGACTGAACCTGTCATTATTTAGTTCTTGGGAGGTTTGAAAATAAAATGTTGAACTTTGACCATAGGTTTAAATCATGTCATTTGGGTAATGGAACTGGTTTTATGGCACTTTAAGATAGCTCTAAAGGTTAAACTCTCGAGAGATTTTGAATTTTGGGGCAAATAAAATTTTACCTTTAACTATGCAGATGGAAATGAGTTTATGGTACTCTGAGATGAAGTCTCTTTGTCACTTGATTGCATAGGGGTTTGAGTCATTAACCTAGTGTAGGTTGTTGTCATGGTTCAAGGCAACTGCGCACATGCATATAAAGAGTTTACTTTTGTGTGATGTTGGGAGGGGTGAGGAAAGGGAACTTTACTATCAGTGTCAAAATGTTTTCTAGCTTTGAAGCATCAATTACTTCAGCAATTATGGAAGACAAATTTAATTCTATGGGCAAAAGATATATCAATTATAAGTTATACAATTTAGGCATTCATTGTGCTTGATTCATTTATGTTTCTTGGGATGAATGACACTTCTACTCATTGCAACTTGAATCCTTAAGTGAAATATCAGTTCAGTTTGCCCCTCCATCCAAAATAGCCATTAATTCTGATGGAAGTTATATAAATTGACAAAAATGCCCCTTATGGGAAAACATTTCTGACAGGTTATATGCCAGCATTTTTACATGCTTTTCCGACCCAATTAACGACCCTTCCTGTCAAAATAGGCAACCTAACATTGAAATTTCAATTTAAAGTCTTAAACAACTCTGACAGGGTATATGCAGCATTTTTACGTGCTTTTCCATCCCAATTAGCAACCCTTGTTGAAATAGGCAACCTAATGTTGAAATTTCAATTTAAAGTCTTGAGTTCCACCGACTTAAAAGTTCACCTATCTTTTTTTTAATTTAGGCATATATATCATTTGATCAACTCAAACGTTTTTTGTACTTTCTAGGTGGTTCTTGGAGGTGGTCAAGATGCATCACATGTCACAACGACTGATCATCGTGCTGGGAAATTTGAGGCCAAATTCTTTGACAAGGTAAATCATTCTTCAGTAAAACATAGGTCTGTCTGTGGCTATTTTAGTTTCATCAGTATGTGATGTCCTCTCATTTTGAATTGCTTAGATTCTTCAAGAAGAAATTGGAGGTGTGAAAGGACATTTTGGACCAATAAATGCATTGGCTTTCAACCCAGATGGGAAAAGGTATAGTTTCTTTGTTTTCTTCAGCAATTTGTCCTAAATTGTTCAGCAATTGGTCCTTGTCATGCCCTTGACCCAGAAAAGGATATGCATCCTAAACCATTCACCATATAAACGCTAGTAAAGTTTTTCAATTTACTTGCTAAGCTCTTTTTTAAACATTAGTTAGAGATTTATAACTGTTTGAATTATTATATCACTTGCTAAGATATCACTTGTATTAATTGTATCACTTGTATGTGACTAATTTCATTAACTTGGTTTTAATTGCTAAAGACGCGTGGAGTATATTGAAAGTGGATGAGTTTGAAGGGTGACATTACTGCATTTAGAAGATTTCTTTCTTCTTCTTTTTTTCTTTTTTTGGAAAGGGCAACTGCATTTGGAAGATTTGGGCCTAATAGAAACATTTTTTAATCAAATAGGACCAAAATTTCTTTTTTGTTTACTGTAAATATTTGTTTAGATGCAGGGATATTTGTGTACAAACTTATGATAATGTTTGATGAATTGGGTTATTTAGAAAAATATTTTTTTTTGATAAATAAAAATTTATTAATATCAATAGGCGTAGCCAAGTACACTGGATGTATACAAGAGAAAACACCTAACTAGGGAGCCAGAGTTATTTAGACAAATATTAGCCTGTATGAGGTCTTAACGGGGTAACATAGGCTGTTGGAGGCTAATTGAAGTCGTTAATGGTTTTGTTGGTGGTTTTACTGGCAACATCAATGGAAGAGATAGTACTAGTGGATGGTAGTTTTGGCTACCTAGTGAAGGAATTGGAGTTCAATCATATTCTCAGCTTCATTTATATGAGAAATGGCATGCATCCACCTATTGATTCTTTCATGCACTTCAGTTTCTTAATGGCTTCCCCCCCTCTTTCCCCCATTTTGCTGCTTTATTTTGTAATTGTTCATTGAAATCAGCTGTATGCAATTGCTCACTTTTAAATCAAGGCGTATTCTGTTTCTCCTGAATCCTTATAGTAATTTCTTTTATTAGTCTACACTTACAGCTCTTTATAATCTGTTTAGATCAACATTTTCCTATGTGCCGGAATCATGTAGTAGTTCAAAATAAATTACATGATGTCTGGACTTGCAATTTTAATTTTTTCATTCTTGCCTAATTGATATATATTTATTTTGGTCCCAATAGTTTCTCAAGCGGTGGTGAAGATGGTTATGTACGATTGCATCACTTCGACTCGGATTACTTCAACATCAAGATCTAGATTTTGAGCTTATTAAGTTTAATTAGAATGGAGCTTCGGAGCTTATTGAAAACGAACAACTATTTTTGTTGCTCGTTAGTTGTTCTGGTCAATTATTTTTGTAGGGAGTGTTTTAAGGTACTAGATTGGGCTGGCTATGTGAGTGTTTAAAATAGGTTCAAGAAAATACGTAAACCTCTTCAGATCTATAAAAAGCATAACCGATCGATGTCAATATATCATGAATGCCACTTGTAACTACTGCCTTCTTGTCTGTCCATTTAATTATGAGTAATTTTACATATAACTGTGAAGTGCGTAAACGCTACGTAATCACTTTGAAAAAGAGGGGTTTACTATTAAAAAATTAATTTTTTTCATGTGGGTCATCTCATGTTTTATTCATTTTTTTCAAAGAGATTACGTGGCGGTTGCATAATTTATGGTTGCAGTTGTATCAGAATTAGTAGGTGAAGACAATAGAAGCTCGTAGCATGAGATACTTGTAAAAAAAAAGAAGCTCATAGCATGAGATAAAATTAGTGCCTTTCTAAAGCTGCTGGCAAGCGTCTCTGAAGGAACCTCACGTGGGGAAATGCAGTTCACTCGCATTCCAGGCGCACCCAACTCACATCATGCAGGACTTCTCATCAATCCAATATTGATTTGCCTCATTCGACGATGTGTAGGCGTGTCAGGCTAGGCCTCCCATGATGGTCGCCGAGCTCGATGTGTATATAATGAATGCTCTCTCCATGCAGATTAACTGAGAGCAGACTCTCCACTTGGTACATGTCTTGATTGGTGATGTTTCCCAGGGGCTTGCAATCCCGGTATTGTTGAACATGATATCTAGTCGGCCGGCCCTTCCAAGTCACTGTCAGATGGATTGCTGATTCCACGTCGGCTTCCTTCGCCACGTTGCAGTGTATGTATCGATCTTCTATTAAATTAGATGCATTTTGCCAAGTTCGTCGAGCTCCCACGTAGTTCCACCCAAATTTGATCCGAGATTGGATACTTTTGGAGATCAGATTACGTACACTTTCCAAACTTGGAAGTCGAGGTCCCTCGTGATCGAGGTTCTCTTTTGGGGTTCAGGATACGCTTTACATGATGCGAGCTCTCACGTGATCAGGGTACTCTTTGGTTGCCGTTACCACAGTATTTCCAGTACTTTTTTCTTCAAATTTAAAATAGAAATGATATTTGCAGTCATAGAATGTACAAACACCGTATACTTCTTAAAAAATGAGTAAATATAAGGTCCACATGAAAAAATTAATTTTTTAATGATGGACTTCATTATTTTTCTAAAAAAGTGTGCAGTATTTATACAATTTATAACTGTATTAACATTACTCCTCTTTTGTATACCGCCGGTCACGTGCGCTCCTCTACTAGTACTATATCCCATGACCAGAAATCCAACTAAAGACAACTCTAATGCCGGCATATTCTTTAAGGATGACATGAAACCTGTGTCCAAACGTATTCACTTCTTAATTAATTAAGATAGAGTCGGGTGTACTGGCGAATACTTTCAAGTGAAGAGAGTCTAATAGATAGAGACTGTTCCATTTTCGAATTTGGGAAATCAATGTTTGACGAATATGTACACGTACGTGTCACCCATCTTGCAGAAAATATCCAAGTGTCCGTACACTATCAACCCCTATTTGGCTGATTTAAGCAAAAACCTCCACCTTTCAGCCATGCAAAGATCCTCATCCACCTTGCATCTTCCTCATATTCATCTACTCTTTCCCCATCCTTCCCATTTTCATTTGGTAAACAAGCTCGATCGCTCACTCGCTAACGAAGGGATAGAAGTTTAGAACAGCATAGGAAATAGCAGAGATTATTGCAGCAAAAAGTTGGATTGCTCGCGGGCTGATATCAGTAACTGAAGAAAGAAAGATTTCAAAAACTGCAAAAGATTAAGAAGCAGATAAGAATAATTCCTTGTCGCCATGCCTCGAAGATACGCGTTTAGGAGGGCAGAAGAGGCCACTCACCCTGATTCCATCAGAGCAACTTTGGCAGAATTCATTTCCACTTTTATCTTTGTCTTTGCTGGCGAAGGCTCTTTACTTGCTCTTGGTACGTATCATGTCCATCTCCACATGCATGCTCTGTCTGTGACCAAGAGCAGCATCATCATCAAAACTTCAAATTTCTTTTTCATTGTAAATTCCTAAGTGCAAGCTTAGATTATGGTCTCTGTAGTATGTGACGACGCATGTGCTTTCTGTTATGGCAGGCAAGATCTACAAGGAACCAGCTGGGACAACTGCGTCCGAGCTAGTAGCCATCGCACTTGCGCATGCACTCTCCTTCTTTGCAGCCGTGTCAGCCAGCATGAACATATCCGGCGGCCATCTGAATCCTGCGGTCACCTTCGGCACCCTCCTTGGCGGAAGAATCTCAGTTCTCCTTGCTGTCTACTACTGGGTTGCGCAGCTCTTGGGTTCAGTTGTGGCAGCCCTCTTGCTTAGGCTTGCCACCAATAACATGGTACGTAAATAATTTCCTTCAAATTTCTATTTACAAAAATACACTTTCTTAACCTACTTTTTTCACTATTCTGATGTGTGTGTTCATGTCAGAGACCAGTGGGGTTGTACGTAACATCAGGTGTTGGGGAGTTGCATGGGCTGCTATTGGAGATCGTGATGACATTCAGCCTGGTTTACACAGTTTATGCGACTGCCATTGATCCCAAACGCGGTAGCTTGGGGACGATTGCGCCTCTCGCAATTGGGTTTATCCTTGGGGCGAACATCCTGGTGGGTGCGCCTTTTGATGGAGCATCCATGAACCCTGCAAGAGCATTTGGACCAGCTTTGGTTGGATGGAGATGGAGGAATCAATGGATATATTGGGTAGGTCCACTTTTAGGAGGTGGGTTGGCTGGACTTGTGTATGAGTACATGGTTATACCCACAGAAGTCCCTCATCACACCCACCAGCCCTTGGCTCCCGAGGATTACTAGATAAATTTTCTTGTATTGTGTAATAATTAGGAATTGCATGATGTTTGGTCCTTTTGCTTTTGTTTGTCAATCTCACACTCTCAGACCTATGTGCTTTTCCTTTTCAGATGTTTTTGTCTTTTTTTGTTTTTTTAATTGATGTCTGCAAGTGTTGTACTTAAAGTCAGTTGTTAATAAGAATGCCAATCTTGATCCCAGACACTTCCATTTGTTTCAGATTGTTCATCACTACTGTATGTTGATCTTTCTGTTAAAACAACCTATATATTAATGTCACATTTAACATGATGAGTTTAACTCAAAATTAACGATTATACTTTTGTGTTATAGTTATTACAAAAATGCTATCTAACACTTTTCTCAAGTACTTGGGGCATATATATATATATATATATATATATATCCATTCTAGCTATTTTGGTGTTAAACAACACCGACCTTTGCACTTCAAGGGCCTGCGAACACCATACCTTATCCGACCCGACAACCCAAACTGCCCTCAACGCTCACTGGCAACCGGGACTTACCTAGGGTACTAGACAGACAATAAGGAGGTGAATCAACCAAAATAAGAACTCAGGGTGGGGGTTGTGAACGGAACAAATTAAAAACTTCAACAGATTATGACACAAGGAATTAGTAAATACATTAAGGACATTAATAGAAATGTCACTCAATATGCACAACATGATTATCACAAAATAAGTTAGTCTGTATTAGAACGAGTTATTACCTTGTCTTCAGCTTTTGTATTAGAACCCTGTATTCAGCTTATGTATTAGAATGAGTTATTGCCCTGTATTCAGCTTTTGTATTAGAATGAGCTACTATTTCTCATGTGATCAAAATAAGCATCGATCTGAAAACAACCAGACGTTGATATGTTAAACTTGCATAACCCTAAAACATTTAGCCAAAGATCTTGAAAGACAATAACAAAAAAGATTTTAATTACCTCATTATCTATATCATTTGTATGAACCAGGGTCAAGTTTTTGCACAATCATATCTCTATTCCAATGTGTCTTTTTTTACAAGAAAGTAAACCTCTTAGAAAGTTAGTGGCAAGCCTCGGCTCTGAGGTGTTACAAAATAATGATCAAAAGAAAATCTTCCAACTAACAATCATTGAAAATGCATGTTGTACATGATACTAGGATTCAGCAGCTGGATTGAGTTGTACATTTTGAACTAATTTAAAGGAGCAAGAAGTTTTCCATTTCCATGGAAATGAGATGCTGAAAGTGGGGCCTATTAAGGGGAAGAACAAAAATGTGTTAAGAAAATTAAAAATATCTCCTCCAGCATATATATAAACCATGAAAAGCAGACATGAAAATTGAGAATCAGAAAAACAAAGTCTCATAACTTATTCAAAAAAACCCAAAGTAATTGAGAAATTGTGAGTATAGCATGAAATAGATATACCAACGGAAGTCAATAGCTATTAAGCCAAAATTACAATAGCATGTACCAAAGAGAGGAGGTCTGGCAAAGGCAACGTTACCATTTTCGTGAAGCTAAACTTGCTGCTAGCTGAAACAGCTTCAATCATACAGCCCTTAATCTCAATAGCTGAGTGGTAACCCTCTGATTCGGTCAGAACAAGCTTTTGGTCCTTTAGTTTTGCATGCTTTTTAACATGGTAAACCTCCAATTTGTCTCGTTTCCCTATTAATTAAGTCTTGTTTCCCTAATTCCCCATTGTCTTGACTCTCGAACTACATATGCTATCTTAGGCCTATGGAGTGCAGACGATGTTTTTGTAAGATAAAACAAGTATTATGATGGAGTAGGTTTCAATACCTTACTCACTTGAAGATATGTATATTTATAAAGCACTATCGTGCTGTAGTTACAGATTGAATTCAAATGTACAAGGATAAGCAATAAACTTATCTTAACAAACTAGTTCAAAATTCAAAACTCTGTTATTTACAAATCTGTTTTCTCAGTGCTGTAGACTCGGGATCTTGTGATTCCTTTGTATACTCAATCAAGCTAACACACCCTGCAAACTGATGGGCAGCAAGCAGATCATCAGTTTGGACCTGAGAAATTTAAACCGTAAAGCAGTGTGTCCCTTAGTAAATATATCTGCTATTTGATCTTTTGTTGAAACGTGACAGACTTGAATATCTTTATTTACCACTTTTTCCCTTACGAAGTGATAGTCCACTTCAATATGTTTTGTTCTAGCATGGAAGACTGGATTTGAAGCCAGTGCAATTGCTCCTATATTGTCACATCGAATCAGTGGACATTTGGCTAGAACAATGTTTAGCTCTTTGAATAACATTCTCATCCAATAGAGTTCAGCAGTAACTAGTGCAAGAGACCTGTATTCCGCTTCTGTACTGGAACGGGAGACCACACTTTGCTTCTTAGCACTCCAAGAAACTAAGTTGTTGCCCAGAAAAATTCCATATCCACTGCTGCTGCGTCTATCATCTGGATTGCCTGCCCAATCCGAATCACAATAAGCATTTAATTCGATGCTTGATGGTGAGTAGTAAAGGCCATAATCGACTGTCCCCTTGAGGTATCTTAGAACACGTTTGAGTGCTGTCCAGTGGCCTTCTCATGGGCAATGCATGAACTGACATAATTGATTAACAATATAAGAAATATCAGGTCTTGAAATAGTGCAATACTGAAGTGCTCCAACTGCCATTCTGTATTGACTTGGATCCTTGAGTAGTAATCCATCGTGAGCTGTTAATTTCTTTCCAGAAACTGTAGGAGAGGACAATGGTTTTGCTCCAGCCATGTTTGT
This sequence comes from Juglans mandshurica, assembly GCA_022457165.1. Lineage (NCBI taxonomy): Eukaryota > Viridiplantae > Streptophyta > Magnoliopsida > Fagales > Juglandaceae > Juglans > Juglans mandshurica. Next base: position 12,357,695 of record CM039634.1, read on the forward strand.
TTTATGCAAGAGATCAGTGATATATTTACTTTGGCGTAAGTGAAGACCATTGGAATCACGACATGCTTGCACACCTAAGAAGTAATTCAAATTCCCAAGGTCTTTGAGTTGAAAGCAGGTGCCAAGCTGAGCAATGAAGTGATGAATGGCAGTTGACCTGATCCTGTGACAATGATGTCATCTACGTAGACAAGAATAAATATTTGTAATCCATGCTTGGTATAAATAAAAAGAGATGTATCAACTGATGACTCTAGAAAACCATAGTCAGTCAGTTGTTGAGAGAGTCTTCGAAACCAAGCTCGTGGAGCTTGTTTTAACCCATATAAAGATTTATGTAACCTGCAAACAAAATCAGCTTGAGTTTAATCAATAAATCCCTTTGGTTGCTCCATGAATACATCCTCATCCAATATACCATGCAAGAAAGCATTAGATACATCAAGCTGATGAATGGGCTAGTGAAAATTAACAGCTAGTGCCAGAATTAAACGAATTGTAGAGGGTTTAATTACTGGCGAAAAAGTCTCATGATAATCTACTCCATCACGTTGATCAAACCCTTTGGCTACCAAACGTGCCTTGTACCTCTCTATGCTGCCATCTTGTTTTCTTTTAATCTTGTATACCCATTTATTTCGAACCACAGGTTGATGATCTGGTCGTGGACATAGGGACCAAGTACCATTGGCCATTAAGGCATCAAACTCACGACCCATAGCATCCCTCCATGTAGAAACAGACACAGCTTGCGTGTAGCAGCTTGGTTCATTTTCATGATAAAAGGTGGACAATACACGAAGGGGATGTCGAGTGGAGTAAAAAGTCTGAAATCCTGGAAACTGTTTGGGCTTAAGATTTCCAGTTTTCGAACGGGTAACAATTTGTGGAATTGTTGGAGGTGGAGGCAAGTTGAGAGGTTGTTCAATTGGCGGAGATGGAGAGAAATTTGGTGTAGTGGATTCTGGTTGAACACTTGGAAGAGGAGCAGGAGGAGGAGTAAAATTTGGAGATGAGGAAGCAGGATTGATGGTGATATGAGTAGTGGGTTCTGTGTTTGGAAAAGGCAAGGGGCTACCATGACATGAAGGAAGTGATTCAAATTGCTGAGGAATATATGGAAGAATTGATAATTGAATAGAAGTTGGGAAGGTGAGAACCTTACCAGCAATATCAAATTCACGTTTGGTTGAGTCTGGCACCATATCAGCTGCTGGAAAATAGGCCTCGTCAAAGATGACATTGCGAGAGATGTAAACTCTACCAGTCGATAAGTCTAAACATCGATACCCTTTTTGTTGACCCGAATATCCGAGGAAAACACATCTTTTACTTTTGAAACAAAGCTTGTGTTTTTCATATGGTGTAAGCAATGGGTAACAACTGCATCCAAAGACACGCATGTCACTGAATCTTGAAACAGATTTATGGAGTATGTAAAAGGGAGATAGATTGTTGAGAACTTTTGTTGGCAGTCTATTAATCAAATAAACTGTTGTTAGGAATGAATCAGGCCAATATGTGTGGGGTAAACATGATTGGGCAAGAAGGGTTAATCCCATTTCTCTGATGTGGCGATGTTTTCTTTCGGCTATACCATTTTGGGGAGAAGAATACAGACAAGTGAAACGGTGTAAAATACCATTTGTGCTTAAGACGAGTTTAAATTCATTTGAGAGATATTCCCCACCATTATCTGTTTGAAACTGTTTGATCTTGCAAGAAAAGTAATTTTCAACAAGAGCTTTATATTGTTTGAAGATATGAAGTACATCAGATTTATTAGCCATGAGATATAACCATGTGAAACGGGAAAATCATCAATAAAAAGGACATAATAACGACTACCACCTGCTGAGGTTATGGGAGATACCCAAACATCAGAGTGTACAAGAATTAAGGGACCATTTGTTTGTCGTGTAGACCTGTCATATGGAACTTGTTTTGCCTTTCCTAGAGGACACGATTTACAAAAGGTAGACTTGTTAAAGGATTCTTCATGACTAGGTAGATGTCCAGATTTAAATAAATTATTTAAGACAAGATCAGAGGGGTGGCCTAGTCGACTATGCCAACCATCTTTATTTGTTTTTGTGCCTAGCTTAGTTGCAAAGCAATGCATCTTATTGTAGAAGCTCTTATTGCCAGGTAGAGGATATAGACCATTCTCAGCTTGACCGTGGAATGGGATCTTGTTGGTTTGATTCTGTTTGACAAAGAAATGACAACCAGTAAGAACAAAATAACAATCATTGTCCACACAAAATTTGTTGATTGATAAGAGATTAACAGATGCATCTGGACAATGCAAAATGTTATTTAATTGAAAGGAATGTTTGTCAAGCAGAAGAGAAGTATGTCCAGTATTTTGAATTGATAAACCTGTGCCATTGCCAACTGTGATCATGTCTGTGCCTTCGAAGGGATGCTGAGTAGTAAGATTTGCTGCATTACTGGTTATGTGTGCATTAGCCCCACTGTCAGCATACCATATTTGATTGTCAAGTGTGGCGTTGGTTTCATTGGCCATGGCAGCAAGTTCAGCAGGAGGTATTCGACCTTGAAATGCATAATTGAACCTTTCATAGCAATCAAGTGCTATATGATTTATTTTACCACAAATTTGGCAAGTAGGTCTTTGGAATGAAGTATTTTGTGACCGAGAGTATTGCTGAGGAACATAATTGGAACCACGACTGTTGAATGTAGCTAGAGCTCGAGGCTGTCTGGAATTATTGGACAGACCTGGCTTTTGAAATTTTTTATGAAAGGTTGGCACTTTTGACTTGTTTGCAGCAAAAGCATAGTGAGTATCTTGAGGAGTTTGCTGGTGACTGTCTAAGAGAGCCTCAAAGCTGAGTAGTTCAGCTTGAAAGTCTTCCAAGGTAAGATCATTATCTCGAGTAGCAAGAGTGTATGAGGTAATGAATGGAGTGTAACTTACCTTGAGTCCTCCCAGTAAGTGAGCAATAAGGTCTTGATCATCCATGGGTTTGCCAGCTGCTGCCAATTGATCAGCAAGAGCTTTAGCTTCATCAATATAAGCAGTGCAGGTTTTATTACCTTGAGAGAGTGTTTGAAGCTGTCTCTTGAGCAAAGCAACCCGTGACCTGGAAGCTGAAGCAAAGCGGGTTTGGAGAGAATCCCAAGCTTGCTTAGCAGTCTTAGTTCCATACAGAGAAGCAACTAATTTCTCTGAAATAGAAGCAAGAATCCAGCTTTTGACACAATTGTCATTCCGGAACCATATTGTATAAGCTGGATTGGGGGCATCCTGTGTGATTTCTGCAGGAGCCGTGATGGTGCCATCAACATGGCCAATAAGATCATGGCTATTAAGGAAGGCCATGAACTGCATATTCCATGCCATAAAATTGGTACCAGTTAACTTTTCAGTAACAGGTTGAGAAGTGGCATGAATGTTTACATTTGAGTGAGGCATATTTGAAGTATTGCTTGAACTGGAAGACATTATGAAAAAAAAAATATAAGGTTGCGGAAGTGTTGAGAAAAGAAAGGATCAGGCGTGAGCCGTGCTACTGTCTGATACCATATAAGATAAAACAAGTATTATGATGGAGTAGGTTTCAATACCTTACTCACTTGAAGATATGTATATTTATAAAGCACTATCGTGCTACAGTTACAGATTGAATTCAAATGTACAAGGATAAGCAATAAACTTATCTTAACAAACTAGTTCAAAATTCAAAACTCTGTTATTTACAAATCTGTTTTCTCAGTGCTGTAGACTCGGGATCTTGTGATTCCTTTGTATACTCAGTCAAGCTAACAGTTTTTTCCTCTAACAAAATAAAAAACAAAAAGTTTTTCATCATTGAGTCTAGCATAAAGCATGGGCTCGGTTTTCGGGAAAAGAGAGGTCATGGCCATGCTACAAAAGGAGAGATCTATACAATTTGAGTTTATGGGAGTAGTTTGAACTGCTTGAGAGAGTATTTATTATTTATTTCCTTAATAAAAAGTACTACAGTTACAAAGAGATTTCACAAAAGTAAACTCACATACTAACATGGTTTCATATGATATGTTAGATCTACTTTACAATAAAAGTAGCTTTATAATCTAACATGTCACATCAAGACATGCTATTTTATAAATTTACTTTTGTAAAATATCTTTGTGACTAAAGCATTTCTCTTCCCTAACACTTATAACATATAGCTCAAATTAATTGAACTCTTTCAGCAATAAACTCTTATTTATTTATTTATAAAAGGCGAACTTTATTGATAAACTCTATATTAGAGAATGAATACAAAGAAAAATTTCCTCCAATTCAATCGGAGAATTAGTAATGTCTAGTGCTTTTTCACCCAAGGCATGCGCATGAGAAGCCGTATTCTTTGCCCTCCCAATATGCTTAACCGACCATTGAATAAATGTTGCCAATACTTCTCTAGTATCAGCCATTCTAGTACATGTCCCATACTCTTCTGTCCTCTAAATCCCCTGAACAACTTGAGGTGCATCACCTTCTACTATAATGTTTTTGAGCCCCAAATCCTTGCAAAAAATGATTGCTTGAAGAGCTGCAAAGGACTTTGCTAGAAGTGGATAAGGAAACAGATCTCTTTTCATCCTCATAGTATTGCAAATTGTTTATTATACTAGCAAAAAGTTGCCAATATTGCACCTTCCCAGTCAGTGCCAATACCAACCTTGCAGTGGAATTTATCCACGATAGCATCCCAGTTGATCAGTTTAAGGACTCCCTGAGAAGGAGCCTCCCAGCCTACATTCACATCCTCTTGTCTTCCATCAGAATTACTAGTAGGTTGTTCAAGTTGTTTGAGTTCTTATAGAAGGTGCAAAGATTGTTGCACTAGTTTGTTTGGATGTGTGAATTCATCCTCGAAGACAAATTCATTTATCCTTTTTCCAAATCTTCCATTTCTTCCTTATCTAACATTCCAAACATTGCCTCCACTATGTTCTTGAATGTCTGCCTTTGAATCATACTTTTTTAAAGCTTGTTAGAACATTGCCCCTACACATCTCGGATTGAAGTGCATTCCCATAAAGCATGCTATACTCTCTCTAGTTCTTGATGACAAATAAGACACATAAAGTTGTCAATAACATTTTTCATGAGGAGGTTGGATCTCGTGGGGATGGCATTTAAGCAAGCTCTCCACATAAAGGTTTTGCTAGCATTAGGAATGATCATGTGCCATATCTTTGTCTAATCTTCTTTCCTGGCCTGCATAATTGAGGGTTGGCCTTTGATACGATCTTACAACTCTACCTGGAGGTGCTAAGCACTTTTAGCAGAAAAGATATCATTGGTAGTGCATCTCCAAATTAATTTGTCATGTCTATTGTAAGGGCTAACGTGTATAGTTCTGATAAGACCAGCTTCTTCTTTCGGAAAAATGATATTCACCAAGATAGATTCCATTGATTAGTGTCTTTGTCAATAAGAGCTGAAACCTTTGTGTCTTCATGGAGGAATCTGATTGAGCTTTGAGGTTTGAAAGTATTAGGTCAGGGGATCCACTTGTCAAACCAGATACAAACAAAATCACCATTTCCTATTCTTGAAAAAGTTGAATTATTTTTTATGTTTTATTTGGAAGTTTGGGAAAGTTGTAATGATTAGGTAATGATTAGATGAAAAAGTTGAAAATTTAAAAATTTGAAATTGAAAAGTGTTTGTATTTATAAATGGTGTTTGGATGTTGATATGAGATGCGATGGTCTGTAAAACCAAACGGGACCTAACTATGGGCACTTAGTTTTCACCTGGTGGTGAAGTTCTTGAACTACATGTCTTAGGGTTCCTAAGCTCTCGGCAATTCCAGCTTAAGCAAATCATTGATATTGGTGGGACTGCACAACATCCTCCACCAATCCAACCTGAGTTATGCTCCTTGCAGGAGTAAGCCACTCCTGGACTTTGACTTCTTTGCCAAATGATTGTCCATCAGAACCTCAGCACCAACTAAAAATGACCTTTTCCTTAAGTTCCCTTGTGTAGACTCTTTAACCAGCTTAGTCTCATGTTTATACTCATATTTATGATTTACTAAAGGGAGGCCCCTAGCTCTTCTCTTCCAAGTAGTAACTTTTACAAGCTGATTAAGATGGGCTTCATGATTCGGTGGGGACGGATTTGAAGGACTATCAAAATTGTTGCATAAAGGGGATATATTGGAAATAGGATCCTGTGAAGAATTTCCCAATTCAAGGTCCATAAAGTTGGGATATTCTTCCCAACCTCAACATCTGCATGCATAATCTCACCGGCACAAGGTGAAGATTGACTTACCATCTTAAGACCATTGCCAACTTGAAAAGGAAGGACTTGCCTTTTTTTCTCTTAGTCCTTGACTTCCTGGGATTTTCTTCCTCCCTAACTTCCTTATATTGCACCTCATCCCTCTCTAATTGATTGCTCTTTCCTTTTCCATCATTTCTGCTACATTCCTCATCGAGTCATCGAACTTCCATTGCCGGCGGGAAGCTTGACTAGTTGAGTTTGATGTGCCTCCATATTTTTTGGCCCCCATACCAAAAGAAAGGATTGAAGTAGCACGCATCCATTGTTCATATTGGTCCTAGGAGCCACTTAAGGGTGTAAACCTGATGTTGGCTTAAGGCAATTTCTATCTTTATGTTTCAAAGTACCACACTTCAAAAAAGAAAGTAATCTTTCTTACTTGAAACTAATCCACCTCTTCTTGTCACCAAGATTTAAAAATCTACCATGAGCTAGAGGTTTGGAGATATCAAGTTCCACTCTAATTCTCAAAAAATTTCCCCAACCAAGGCCCTCATTATCAACATCCACCATGAGGGCATTACCAATGGCTGAGCCAATGAGTTCACCCATCTCTCTTGTCATGCCTGCTAGAGGAAGGTTATGTAATTGAACCCAAAAAGGTTCATACGTGAATTGAATTTCGTTGGATGTAAACTTTTTTCAAATTCCTGAATTCCGTTTGGATTCGAAATTTACTTTGACTTATTTCAACTTATCTCATCTCATTGTTATAACTTTATCAAATTCCCATACAAAATATAATAAACAATTCAATTTTTTCAAATATCAAAACAATAATAATATTAAAAAAATATTCTAACAATATTTTATTCAACTTATCTAAAACCATCTCAACTCATCTCTGAATCCAAACGGAGACAACTCATCTAATCCCTCATTTGGATATTGAGATGAGATGAGATGATTTTAAATAAAAGTTAAAAGTTGAATAAAATATTGTTAGAATATTATTTTTTAATATTATTATTATTTTGAGATTTAAAAAAATTGAATTGTTTATTATATTTTATATGAGAATTTGATAAAATTATAATAATGAGATGAGATAAGTTGAGATGATTTCTCAATCAAACGGAACCTAAGTTTATTTTGCTCGGCATGACTTTGAAGCCAAGCTGGATGGTGGATAGGTTGAGGTGGTTTGGGGACTCATATTTTTAGTGAAGTGAACATTAGATTGTTCGGACATTCGGTGCGAATAAAAAAATAGAAAACAGTAAAGGAACGTGCATCAATCCTGGAAAAAAAACAAAGGCAGTTGGCTTTTTCAAAAAAATATGGTCAAGTAAAATCGATGGATAGATATTGCCAACGGTGCAGTACACTGTGCTGCCATACTTTTGTTGAAAAAAAGGAAGTCGGAGGAGGGAACGACGCGAGTATTCTTAAACTGTATGTTAAGACTTTTTCACAAGGAGGAAGTGGCAAATTACCACGCTAACAATTTGTTTGATTAATTTTAAATTTTAACTTAATTATGGAGTTTTAATGTGGATTTCTTCTATCATTAAATATAAAAATAAATAAATAAATGTAGAAGAAATAAGACAAAGTAGGGTTTTATAGTGCTTATCTATGCACTATGAGGGTCAGGAGCGGAACTACCTTAAGGCTTGGAGGAGTTTTGACCCTCCAAAATTTTTAAAATTTGATGGAAATTAGGTTTTAAAATGTGTTTTTATAAAGTAGACTATATAAAAATTAGAATTTAGCCCCCAAAATTATTTTTTCTTAACTTGGCCTTCTTAAAATAGATTTTCTGGTTCTGCCCCTGATAAGGGTAGTTGCAAGACTATTAGCAACACCTTATCAAAGACTTATTCTTTTAAGATTTAGGAAAGAATATAAAGTGTTTATAATATTGACGACCTTTCAATTTAAAAAAAAAAAAATCAAATGATTTTACTGATCATGATTATTATAAAGCCATGATTGGATTGCATGATTATCACGACTTGGTAATGGCAATATGGAAAGAAAAGAATGCATACTCAAAAAAGGAATTTAGATCTACTAGAATTCTTGCCGGACTCTAATTTTTAAAGTGAGAGAGATATATTCATAAAGTGGGTCTTGCAATATTTATTGAACATTTAATACTATCTGAAGAATTCACTCGAGCAAATATAAATGTTGTGGGACCCATTTTATACGCAAGTCCAACTATAAGCAGCCAGGAACTCTAGGATATCTAAATCTCTCAAAAAAGAGCATCAAAGCATACAGAAATGATCACCTAGTCCTATATGGCAATACCCATTGTCAATGCTTACATGCCTGAATATGAGAGTTGATTTCACTCTCTTTGTTGGCCAAGTTTGAATTAAGCATGCGCATAAATCATAGCTGAATATATTTTGGAAATTTTCCATAAATTCATGATCTATATTTCAACTCAATTAAAAAGAAAAGAGAAAAAAAAAAAAACACAATCTGATGTTCTTGATCTCCAGATCAGTAGTTATTGCCCTCTGTTATATTCCCTTTTCAGGTTCTTGATAAAAGCAAACACCAACAAACTGTAAACTGAGGCCTCCATATTCCAGCAAAGAAATGCATATTGGACAAAAATAGTTCATATATACACATTCTTTCTGGAAATGAAAAAGCATATCATGTAAAAGATTAATGAGTCTGTAGACATGATATATAATATATCAACTTAAACTCCATGGAGACCAAAAAATTAGGAGCCAAAAAGAAAATAAACTAACATGCCTCTCAACTTCCTCCTCCATCTGAGTCTGTTGTAAAATTACTAAACAAGATGTACAGTCCGCCTCGCACAGAACTTCGGAAGCAATCTATTCTACCAAATTAGATTTTGCATCCAAGCTTGTAATTTGTTAATGTTTCAGCACTTCAGATGGGGAACATTTTAATATGACTTTGCTAGAGCACTGAAAGGAAGGAAGCAATACTAATTTACATGGTGGCATGAAAAGTGAAGAAGTTGAAGTCATGGTGATGGATGCCGAGCTGCTTCAACCACGAATCTGCAGCACTGTAGAGATGGATCATCCTTTCACGATCAGATGTCTGTGGCTTTATCCAAAGATCTCCTTGTAACTTGTAAGTAGCTAGACCAAAGGGAGGAAGAGAAATCCCACCATTGCTTTCTTCCTTAGATTTCTGTCCTATGTTTCCCATTACTTCATGATGGCACTTAGCATGTTCGATATTGGTGTCAGCATTCTCCATTGTATCGTCTGCAAGAACATGCCAGAAACAAAGAAGACACTCCTAAGCAGTAGAAACAATTGGGACTAGCCCAGTTGTGTACAACTGGGAAATTTAGAAATATGGAAAAATGGATGAATAGGCATCTTGTTTATATATTAAAGACTAATGGGTGAATATAAGCTTGTTAATATATTAAAGATTGGGAGAAAAGACAAGTAACTGTTGTTTATAATAATATTAATTTAAAAATGTTAGAACAGAAACATAAAACATGAAAGGTGGAACTTCTACAATGAAAAATGATATGATATATTATGAGCTATGGGATCAACCCAGACAAACATTCTTTATAACATAATTTGCTTTATTGGCAAGTATATAAGTTGCATTAATTTGGTGGAGAAAATTTGAGAAACTAACACCAATGGCATCGGCCCTAGAATGTATTGTCTCAACATATTACTTTAGATATGTACTACCAGTCTTCAGGATTTTTTTTCCATGAAATACCAAATTCAGAATTTCACAGAAAGCCCCGAATTAACCAAATAAAGCTGTACGGGCATTATACCAATAAATTTATAATAGTCAATCTAATGATATTGCAGGTCCACCATGTTTCATACAATGTATCAACTTCAGCATAACTTGAAAATTGAGAAAGACATAAAATGATGTAAGATGCAATACGGACCCATATAATATGGGTGCCTTAATAGCAGTTCCTACAGTGCACGCTGAAAATGCATGGGAAGTTGTACAATACAACTTATTCAAAAAATGTAGAGTCCAGGAAGCTAAAGATAGATTCCCAATAAACTACCAAGCAAAAGCCATATCACTCTTTTTGGCCCCTTCTATACGTGATTTTGCAATAATTTCTTCAAACAATGGGACTCGACAAAGAATTATCAAATCCACTCTTCATTTGTATCTTTTTCCAGTACAGCTGCTCACATATTTATTCTTAAATTGGTAGTAAATTGTTGAATACCTTGGAAACTTGAGGACAAAGTATGATAACTGAGGAAGCATGTCGACAAATCCTTTTCATTTTTCTGACTTGGAATGTGATAAATAGGATACCTAATATATAATAAATAAAATCAGACAATAGAATAGTTACTCTAATCAAGCACAAAGGAATAAAGAAAGTAAAGTGTTCTCAGCCAACATAAAGAACAAGTTAAAAAAGCAAGCCCTCCAGATGCTATTTGGTGACAAAAATGACAAAGGAAAGAGTTACAAAAGTTGAAAATGAGAAGTACATAGATTCCACAAAACTTCTCTCCCTCGATGTATTTCCCAAAGAACATTCGCTAATGCAGCTAAGGGGTTGTTTGGATTGAGAGAGCCTCTCAACTCATATCATCTCATCCCATCTAATCATTACAACTTTGCCAAACTCCCACACAAAATACAATAAATAATTCAACTTTTTCAAATCCCAAAACAAAAATAATATTCTAACAATATGTTATTCAACTTTCATCTCATCTCATCTTATCTCAACTCACTATCCAAACCTCCCCTAAAAGTTGCAAGAATATGCATACAGAGGTGGCCTTTAACTCGTTTAAGATCATCTATAAATTTAGAGTGAAGAGAAAGCTAGTAACAGGTTAGTCCCCAAAGAGTGAAGCTCTCTGCAGATTTATGTCATTGCTAACTGACATTGGATTGTCATCCATCACAACCGATGATAGATCGTTTTATGACAGATTGTTTTTATCCTGTGTGCACCATATACTAATATAATTAAAATCATAAGCCGGCTTTCAAGCTTTATTTTTGCAATGCAGGGGCTTCGATAGATATGGCTCCACATTTCTTTGACTATTCGGGAGAATACAACTAGGAATAAGGAACTTCTATTGCTAGCCTGGTCAAGGAAATGGACACGGAAAATGCTAGTTGGCCCCTTGAGTTATACCGTTTGAAGTGGCCATGCCACGTGTCCACCACCTGGTTACATTAAAAAAAGTCCTCGTGCAAAAGGATCTGAACCTCGTTACCATTCCGGTCCATCACTGCCGTACACCATTTCGGTCCAGCAATATACCCCCCAATGGAGGCTCCATTTTCCACGAATAGCTCATTTCGGAGGACCCTAGTAGAAAAGCCCCAACTGAGTCCTCATGCAAAAGGGTTGGCTATTTTCAGGTTTCTTTTTTCACACCTGTCATATTTCTATGAAATGCAGATAAATATGCCCCGGGTTTTGGGGTTAGTTTTTGTGTCGCAAAGAACTGAGAGAAAACACAAAACCAGGTTTGGTGACATTGATTGTCATGTCCAAAGGATCTTGAAAATAAGTGGAAGGAAACCGAAGATCTCTGCCTCATTTCCGACACCTTTAAATGAGTGGTTAAGCATTGCAGTGCGGCTCATCTTTTCTCTCATCTTACATACTTTTTACTCTTTCGGGGTTTTTTTCTTGGACGGAGTGTTACCGGGGGGGATGGTTGCTCTGCCGCTAGTGAGGGAGGAAGGGAGGGAAGGGAGGCATCAGAAATGGGGTTCTGGGAGTGAGGGAGGCGTGAGGGATGCTCGGTTTTGTCTAGGGTTCAAAATTGATCTGCCGCTCGGTTTGGTGTGTTTTTTTTTCAAATAAATTAACAGGTGGCAGAGCCACATCAAACGGGCAAAAGGAGCTGTAAACTCTAGGCGACCTAGTAGCACTTCCCAATGGTGCATTAGTTTATTAGCAGCAACAAAATTTTTATCATAATCCTGGTAGACATTTAGCAAGAAAAATTAATCAAGCTTACCAAGCAACAGCCATCCAACTCGCAGGGGAAAGATCCACACTCTTGAGTGTCATTAACGCGGGGCTACTTTGAGATAATTCAGTTATCTGAAAGGAAAATTCATTATACATACATTTTCAAAATACTATAAAAGCATAAATTAAATAACTAAACTTTGAATGTTAGACGGAAGCACAGATAAGGACTAACATTATGCTTAATATGCAAGTATAACAGCTGGAAAAAAATAAGGAAAAAAAGCTCAGAAAAAACAGCTAAAGAAAAATGCCTTGACCGAGAATGGGACTCTCCAGTAGGGGGAAGCGGTTTCAATGTACTGTAAGTAAAGGCAGCCAAGCCTATCCTTCATTGCCAATGAACCCTCTTGCTCTAAGCTTGAATCTTCCGAAACTGCGTCCCAAGCCTTGCTAGAGTAATTGCTTAGAGACCTCGATAGATTATCACTCCCACTGTCATCACTCCAAGAATCACTTTCAAATTCTGCCACATCACTGTCCTCTTTACGACTCCTACATGAAGGAAAGATGGCTTGCTCGGTTTCATATCCAAAATATCATACATAGCTAGCAGCAAATATGATCAAGTCGAATGATTGACAAAGCATAAAATGAAATAGTTCCCATACCTGGAAGTGGCACCTGATTTGTTAGTGTATATCTGAATGGCAGATAGATAAGGAACATAGTACTGCATCACAGTTTCACCACCATTCATCAGTACTGGGGTGCCAGCACCATATGCACTCCATTCGTCATAGCAGTCCCAGAGATCTCTCAATGTGAAGTATTCAATTGTGTCTTTACCAGGTGGTTGCCAGAGGCTATTTAGATCATTAAAGCAGCTCTGGAAATATTTGACAAAACAAAGGAATCGGGGGAATACGTTCAATATTCTTGAAGTCTTAAATTGAAATTGTAGTGATTAATAAAAGCTGTCAACTGTATGTATTCATATATGTTTGTGCCACCAAAGGTAGTATATCTTCCGAGATTTGACTTCAAAAATGGCAAAGAACATGTTTAAATTAACAAAAAGGAGCCAATATATACCACATCTGGAAGTGATTAAATGATTACAGAGAAGCTATTTATGTCAGAATCAAAATTGTTCATTTCATCTATGTCCAAGCTTTTATCTTTATAGGTAATATGAAAGCTTGATCAATGCTATATCGATGCTATCATAAAGTTTTCTGATAGCATATGCACAACTTGAAATCCTCAAATAGCAATAAATTGACAGGGTTATCAATCTTATGAATGTAGGGAAAGCTTACAAGGTCGACAAGTGCTGAGCACTCACACCGGATTATGCATTTTGCATTTAACTGCAAAATGACTAACATGTCAAAATAGGGTCTCCATCGGATTATGCAAAATAAATGCAAATTGCATTTGTGCCTCAGTGCTTTGCTACTTGTGGGTTGAACCATTAATATATATATATATATATATATATAATTATTATTATTTCTCTCTTTCCTATTCTCTTTCTTCATATTTCATTTGCAATTTAAAAATACTCATGATAAAATTTATAAACATGATAAAAGCTATAATATTATGAGAATATTATATTTCAATAGAGGAAAAAAAACACATGATAAAAACTTTATATAACATGAATAAAGGTAAAAAGTTCACCAAAAATATATCTGGAAAGCGAGAAAAAAAGAAAAGAAAAGAGGAACAATTTTTATTTTCATTTTTTATTCTTTTCAACTTTTTCCTTGGGTTTTTTCTATTTTGAGTGTGGATGAAGACAATGTAAAGGGCGACATTACTAATTCTAAAAAACTTGAAGATATTACAAATTTGTTGGAAGCTAGATGAATTAAATATATTTTTTTGAAAAGGAATAAAATAATAATAAAAATATTTAAATGTTTTATATAAAGAACAGAAAAACTAAAGAATAATTTAATAGGAAAAGTCTTCTTGCAAGCGAGTTCGCGCACCAAACCGCGCACCAATGCTGACATGTAAGGCATCTGTTTAATGAAACAGTGCGAATTAAAAACAAAAATTATTTTTGTGAGATAATGGAAATTTTCTTATCTCAATTTTTTTTTCTTTTATTTTTCTTTTCAATAAAAAAAAGTCATGTCAACATTGGTACGCGGTTTGGTACGCCACTTGTACCTAGCAAGACTCAATTTAATAAGACACTAGCTAAAATAAATAAAAAACCGCCCATGCCATTGAGAATACTCATATATACAAGTTACCTTTTCTTGGACAAAACTAAGATCTTCATAAATAACATAATAACTATTAATTAGTGTATTTGAAAAACAAAAATTGAAATTGAAAGGAGAATAATAATAATAATAAGCCCTCGTTTGGATAGTGAGATAAGATGGTTTTAGATAAAAGTTAAAAATTGAATAAAATATTACTATAATATTATTTTTTTAATATTATTATTACTTTGGAATTTGAAAAAAATTGAATTGAGATTTGAGAAAGTTGAATTATTTATTGTATTTTGTGTAGGAATTCAAGAAAATTATAATGATGAGATGAGATGAATTAATATAGTTTCTCAATCCAAATGGAGCATAAAAAAAAACTAGAGTATATTCGAAGCCTACGAGGAATAATACCAAAGTGGCCCTAAAAGGACAAATATCCTCTCTTGGGCCGGCACTATGTATGGACAGAGTTGAGATGAGTTAAAATGGTTTTCCAAGCATAATAAAAAAAACTAGAGAATATTCGAAGCCTCCAAGGAATAATACCAAAGTGGCCCTAAAAGGACAAATATCCTCTCTTTGGCCGACACTATGTATGGACAGAGTTGGGACTGGGACTGGACTGGGTCTGGGTCTGGTGGCACCGACTCTTCAGTCTGCACAAACTCACTCTCCTTCTCTTCCAGACAGATGCAACAGACACGACCAATAAATAACTAAATTTTTTAGTTTTTTTTTTTGCCTTTAAATATACATATTTACGCAATATCCGGATCATCAAAATGGTCCCTACATTAATCAAACATTAAAATGTTTTTTTTTTGTTGTCTTTTAATTAATGCAAAACGTATTCACTGATCCAACTCTCGATCAGAAGCAAAAAGAGTTTCATCGAATTTCACAAAACAAGAAATCACCTGATCTGTAGATTGCCCACCGCTTTATGTTTCCGCCCAGAAATAAAATAGATATCACATATAATATATATATATATATATATATATATATATATATATATATATCACATGTTATTACAGTGATTCTTTATTGAGAACAAAAAAACATAGATATTAACAGTCAAACCAGAAACAAAACAAACAATAGGGAAGAAAGAGGATTGAAAAGAGAACAGAAACAGTAATTTACCTGAGGAAGTGGTCGTGAGGGAACCGTGGGGGTCACATGATGAAGAAACGGCTCCAGATTTGAGGAACACAACGATTTGAGAGAAGACATTGATTGATTGGGTACTGTTTGAAAACCCTCCGAAACACCAAGAACGCTTATATATATAGGAAAAACGTATACGAAATGTATATGAATTGGTAAAGGTAGTAGTGAGTGATTATCCAACGGCTTGAATAATTATGGGTTTTGTTTTGGAGCTAGCTCTCTCAAGATGGGTAACCAAACTCCAAACATGGAAGGTACCCAGAACAAGAAATTCACTTTCCTTTTTAACGGAAAAGGGCATTGTCAGCATCCAGAACCATTAATAAAGAACAAAAGAAAAAGGATATGTAAAAGAGGAAGAGACAGAGAGTACTGAGAGCACCTCAAACTCTAATTAATGAAAAGGGAAGAAGGAGAAGCAGACAATGAAGATGGAGAGTGAAACGTTTAATGGTTCTAACTCAGAAAGCTCGAGCGGAGAGAAATCCAACATTGACCTTTGAAAATCTTTGGAAGAATATTATTATTATTAATTGATTCAAAGCAGAAAACGGACTTAAATTCGTTTATTCTTTTAAGACTGAAAGGATAGACACAGTGATGGGTAGAGAGAAAGAGAGTGCTTTGAGAAAATAATTTTTTTTTTTTTTTTCCGAGTGACTGTTCAAAGAGAGGAAGAAGGTGTGTCGAGGCTTTGAGCGTTCGTTTCGCCGCGTGTTGTGGGAGGCTGTGACGGGATGTTACTGCTTTAGTTTTTGTCTTCTTTTGTTTTGTGTCGTTTTGGATGTTTACTTTTGTTTGTACATAAATTGTGCGTGGTTTTCGCTACGAGTACGCACGTAGGTGAATGATTCAGATCATGTTAAGTCACGTGTCCTCTGTTTGGCAGTCGAGAAAAACAAGAAAGAAACACAGTCTGGCCATTTCTCCTCTGAGTTTGTGTCTTCCAGACGTTTACGAGTCGAAACATTGTGGTTGCTGTTGCGTCCGGTTCGGTTGAGCTCCATGCAGTCAACGTCTAACATGTTATTTATTGTTTTACATTCACAATTTCAACTGCACGAAAAAAAAAAAAAAAAACAAATTCAATAATTATAACTTTTTTAAACATTAAAAAAAATTAAAATGCATTAGCGGTTAAATGAGGAGATAAATTAACATTTTCCTTTTCAATTAGTATTTTTCATCTAAGCGGGGTTGATAACTAGATGGAAAATCATACAGTTACCGCTTGGATATTTTAATATGTATTCTTAATGATTAAGAAATTGATTATTAATTTATTAGCGAAATGATATATTTTTTTAAAAAAGTGTTTAAAGGATTTTAAAAAATGTTTCAAAAATAAAAAAGAAAAAAAGGTACACTTTCACTAATTGTAATTGTAAGTTTGAGGTGGCAAAATGATATTTAAGGAGTAAATAGATTTCATACCATGATTTTATTAGGGGTTAAGGGTTTTGTAATATATATTCTAAAATATTAAAATTGATATATCGTACTTTTAAATTATTAAAAGTGGATATTTTAGGACCCCTCTCAAGCGTCAATCGTTGAGATTGTAACACAATTTATTTTTCATATTTTCAATAGCTAGAATTAAATGAGAATGTAAAGTGTTAGTTTTTAGTAGTTTGATGATAAGTTTGTCAATTTTGATAACTTGAGATGGGAGGCTAAGTACAAAATCCTTGTAGTTTGAGGGTAAAAAGTATACTTTATCTGTACCTAAACCATTAAAGTTACATTTTACCCTCAACATAACAAAAGAAATATACAATCATATTAAGATTTGGCAATTAAAACAGTTGGGATAAACCGATCATCAAACGCAAATTTGAAGTGTAAATCACGGAAGAAAACAAGAAAAATATTGACATTCACACACAAGATACCAAGATTTAAGTGAATTTGAGCCTACATCTACTAGTAGGATCGGTATTTATGAATTCACTATCAACAAAGGTGGAGTACAAGAAATCAATCACAAAATTCTTAATCCCAGAGCCCCAATACACCAAATCAAGAATCTCACAAAAGGATCACACAATCTCTCTCCGTATTTTGGCTACTCAAAATTCTAATACATTAAAGAATAAAATGTATTTATACTGAAACAACACGAGTCCCTAGAATATGGATGTTCACTCGAGTGGTGTGTCGAGTGAGGCTTAAGCGAACATTAGAGTTTGCACCCACTCTAGCTAAGGGTCGAGCGAGTAACGAGAAAACTCTCAGTCTAAATCCCGCTCGAGCTGACTGTCAAGCAGGTATTGAGCGAACTCTCTGTATAAGTCCCACTCGAGCTAACTGTCGAGCAACTGACGAAAGAATAACCTGTCTGAGCTTCGCTCAAGCGAGAGAATCATCGCTCGAGCGAATAAGCTGATGAGGCGCTTTTTCATCAGGAATCAAGTCACATTAACAAATTTCCACATTGGCTTGAATTCCATAAAATCTAAAACAAAAAATGAATTGAGTTTCACCATTTGACAACAAAGACATTAAAAATGCCCACCAAAGATTTTTTTTTTTTTTTTTTTTAAAAAGAACTCCTCCACAAATCCTAAACGGAGCACAACGTCTATCTTTGAAGAACCCAAAAATCTTCAATTTCATAGACAATTTGACCAAATCAGAGGCTTGGTCCTAATGAAGAATCTCAATCTCTTCATACAAAGACAAACCTACGATACAGACTGCTTACTTGAACTACGGCTTCTGAATACACACGAAATCTAATAACAAATATTCTCTACCAAAGTAAGAACACCACAAAGTCTGTATGAGCATATCTTGAAGGTGGCCAAACTGCCTCCTCTATCTATCAGATGAAACTGTAGACTTGCTCTCATTGTGTGCCAATACCAAAATCATAATCATGCTTAATTTCAATAACATAATCTAGAATACAACCTGCACTCTATTGTGAAACTCTCCTAGCAACTCGCAATTCTTGCTACAACCCTACTCTCCTTCATTGTAAAAGACAACAAACATTGTGAAAGAAGAATAATTGACCCAATAGCAAACTGTGTTCACCGCTTCACCCAAATCTGTAGACAAACCTGTCAAACCCAAAAGCATACTACGGGTTCTCCTCAAGAGTCTGATTCATATGTTCAATTACTCCATATCTATGGAGTGGATCCAACTGCACAGTACTTGACAATATCAAAATATTCCATCACAAATGTCAGTATAAAGTAGCTTTATCTTCTTGCCTGTCAGATTCTCAATAAAAAAAACCTTCCAATGTTTGAAGATTATCAAACACATCACAAAACAAAGAGTTTACAAATAAATAAACCCAAACTTTTTCTCAAATGGTCATCAACAAACATGAGTACAACAAGGCACCACCTCGCACAAGATGTGTTCCAAAAATCAGAAAAAATAAACTGCAGTAAACCTGATTATGCACTGTTCCAAAAGAATGCAATGATAACACAAAAAATAAGATTCCTTGTCTTCTGATCACACAAAGCAAAAACTGCTTACTCACAAATGACCACGCTTGTTCACCCATATGGCCCAATCACATGTACCATAAATGAGTAATACCTGAATCTAGAACATCTGAAGATGTAACTGCACCAATCACTGTCTCACAAGAAGAAAATAAAGACCATTTATCTTCTTCCTTATCATTACCACCGAAGAGCCAATGTAGACTCAAATGACTCCACCCACAGTTGAATACTGATAACCAAAGGAATCAAGAATGCCTAAAGATATAAAATTTTTCTTCAAATATGGGATATGCCGAACGTTAGACAAAGTTCTAACGGTTCCATCATACATCTTAATCTTGACTAAACCGATCCCAACAATCTCACAAGCCATATCATTCCCAACCAAAATGGAATCACTGTTGACTGATTCGTAGGTAGTGAACCAATCTCTCATGGGACACATATGAAACGTACAAGCTAAATCCATGACCAACTTGTCACCAAAATGGCTACTAGAGCTGCTGACTGTTAGAACAATTTCAGAGTTGTTAGACTGTTCTTCAACGCTAACAACATTGAAGGAACTTTTACCTTCCTCCTTGTTCTTCAATCTAAGATACTCGTTCTTGTAATGATCAAATATATGACAATAGTGACATTTAACATTTTTCTTGTTAAACTTTGAACTACCACTGGAATTACCCTTAGTATTTTCGGACCTTCTTTCCCCATATCTATCACTAAAAGAACATTTCAAATACAAGCCATCAGCTTAATTATCCATGCCTTGTACACCCAATTTTGTTTTCAACTCCTTAGAGTTCAAAGCAAACTTTACATCTACCAAGGAGATAGTATCTCTATCGTACATCAAGTTCACAAAATTATCAAATGAAACGGGCAATGAACACAACACAATTAAGGCTTGATCTTCATCATCAAGCTTAATATTAATATTCCTTAGATCCATAATAATTTTATTAAATTCATCCAAATGATCAGAAATAAGAGTATCTTCCTTCATCTTGAGAGTGTATAATCGTTGCTTCAAATACATACAGTTGGAGAGTGACTTATTCATGTACAGACTCTCAAGTTTCTTTCAAAAACCAGGATCAGTCTCCTCATCAGCAACCTCCCTTAAAACACCATCTAATAGTGATAATAGAATAGCATTGTGTGCCTTCTCTTCTTCTTCTCTTGACGGTGCAGGAGAATCATCGAACACCTTCCCATAGTACCTTTGACAAACCTTATTGTTGCAGCAAAACCTTCATCTTGATGTGCCATAAAGTGAAACTGTTTTAACCGTCGAATGTCTCCACTTCAAACTTTAATAGCCATCCCTCAAGATCTTTCACAGAGCCTGACACTTTGATACCAATTTTTTGGAATAAACTGGTTATCAAACACAAATTTGAAGTGTAATGCGCGGAAGCAATAAAGAAAAATAACGACAATCATACACAAGACACCAAAATTTAAATGGTTCGGCTCAATGTGAGCTAAGTCCACTAGCGGGTCGGTTTCGATAAATTTACTATCAACAAAGGTGAAGTACAAGAGATCAATCTCAAATCCTTAATCCAGGGCTCCAATACACCCAATGAACTCTCAGGAATCTCATAAAATGATCACACAATCTCTCTCTGTATTCTGGCTGCTCAAAAGTCCAATACATTAAAAAATAAGATGTATTTATACTAAAACGGTATGGATCCCTAGAATACGGATGTTTGCTGGAGCGGTGTGTTGAGCGAGGCTCGAGTGAACATTAGGGTTTGCGCCCACTCGAGCTGAGGGTCAAGTGGGTGACAAGCGAGTTCTCTGCTTGGATCCCGCTCGAGCTGACTGTTCAGCAGGTGTCGAGCGAACTCTCTACGTAAGTCCCGCTTGAGCTGACTGTCAAGCAACTGACGAGCGAACAATCTGTCTGAGCTTTGCTCAAGCAGCAGAATCACTGCTTGAGAGAATAAGCTGGTGAGCCGCTTTTTCATTAGGAATCAAGCCACCTCAACAAAAACTATCACATAAATTGAATCTCACATTATCAGTTGGATATCAATTTCGGGATTGAAAATGTATTTCCTTATCTAATTTTGGGCCAATAACAATAATCCTTAGGCACCTGAATCATCCTGATAGAGATGAGCTAAACCCAAAACTAGAGGCAAGTTCAAAAACAAGATTTGTGCTAAATTAAAACAAGTAGCTTATATTGATTAAGGTAAAGTACTCAATCCATATATATTATGCTACCACCAATCGACATGTGTTAAAATTAATATCCTACGAGTTCTTTTTATATTTACAAGCAATAATAGAAGAGAAATTATTTGTGCAAACCCCATATAGATAAAACTCATATAAGTCCTTGTAAAAAAGTGAACTTCATCTAAAATAGTATAAAAAATATAGAAATACCCATATAACCCGTTTAACTTGTTTCATATAAATGGATTGAGCTGATGTGTATTCATTTTTTAATCTAATTAATATAATTTCAGATATAATACAATGATAACTATATAAATCAATAGAGTTACAATTGGATCCATTATAACATATTTTATTGTCAATACCCAAACCAATAATATATAAAAATATTAATATTTTCATAAAATAAAATTATGTATTAACAGAAAAAAAATAGCTAAGATATTAAGGAGTCAAATATTAATATTAATATTACATTCTAACAATAATAAATGCATATAAAACTTTACATTTATAAAATTTAAAAATAGATTTATTCGCGTTTTACGAATTGATTGCAGGTTTTACGGGTTGACTCGCAATTGACCCGTTTATTACTCATATAGTTTTGACCTAAGTCTATTTATATTAAATTTAAATCCATTTATTTCGTATCACGTTCATATCGAATATATAGGTGGTGTCATATATTGCCATACCTACTGTAGACGTTGCCAAGAGTTGTGATTGTTCAGTAAACCATTAAGATCTACAAACCCATACTCTTATATGTTTTTGAATCTCCCTCACTCTATTTTGATACGTACTTTTGGAAAACAGTTTGTATTTTTGACATCATGACATGACTGGAGGTTTTGGATTGTCAGTTGAGATAAAAGTTGAAAGTTGACTAAAATATTATCAAAATATTATTTTTAATATTATTATTGTTTTGAAATTTGAAAATTTTAAATTTTTTATTATATTTCATGTGAGAATTTGAAAACGTTGTAATGATTAAATGATATGAGTTGAAATAATTTGAGGGACTTTTGTATTCAAACTGACAATGATTTCATCCTTGGGTTTTTAGGATTAATAAAAAATCCGTACATAAAAAGTTACAAGGACAAGGAGTAAAACAAACTAATCTTTTGAAAAATATGGAAAAATAATTTTAAAAAAATGAGTTAATCATAAATTCAGTTCACCTTTTTATAAATTTAGATCACATTTTTCAACATTTGCCACACTGATATCTAAGAATAACAAACTCTCAATTAGGGTATTCTTGCTAATCTCTGATTAGAAAATTAATTAGCAAAGGTATCTAATTGTGAATATTTTTTAGAATACTATTACCGTCTCAAAGAGATTACATAAAAATAATTTTACAAATTGACGCGATTTCATGTAATCTATTAGATTTATTTTATAATAAAACGTAACTTTGTAATCTGACAAACCACATCATTCCACATCGATTTGTGTGTTTGTGTGATTGTTCATGTGTAATCCATTTATGGTTAGAGTATTTCCTTTTTGTTTTATTCTCAAATATCAATATTTTAAAAGTTGAAAATTATAGTTCCAAAATTTTAAAAATTATATTATTATTCTCAAAATTGTAAAAATTAAGGGTTTTTTTTTTGCTTCAAAACAAAAAAAAAACCTTAATTGTAAAAATTAAGGTATTAGTTTTGTGATTAACCCTAAAAATAGTGAGTCACCAGGTGGTCAAACGGGCCTCGGGGAGGAATGGGTGGGGAGACCTACTTGCCCTTATTGGATGGTGAAGTTAAACGTTGATCCAAAACCTTGAAGAGTGGACCTTGTGGGATGGATCTTGTCAAACTCTTAAGGGGTGGAGGACCCCCAAAGTGCAGCCATGTGTCGAGACTAACTACACCATAAAGGGAGGCCTCCAACTTCATTGTCGGCCCCATACACCAAGACTAGGGGAAAGGTTCATGCATGCGGCATGCCCAACATGCCATGGGTAAAAGTTCCCACTCAGCCCGATAGTACCAGCAGGTCATGATGGTGGTCGAAACAAGGTCCCAATGCTTGAGCTTTTTTGTATTTTTTTTCTCTAACTTTTTTTTTTAAATGTTTTTTCATAAAAAGTGCTAGGAACAAGTTCCAAATGTATAAAACTTGTACAAGTTTTTTTGTAAAAAAGTTAACTCAGAGGCAGGTTTGCGGGGTGGGATGAGACACAAAATTCTCATCTCATCATTACACATTTTTTAAATTTTCATACAAAATATAATAAACAATTTAACTTTTTCAAATCTTAATTTAATTTTTTCAAATCTCAAAACAATAATAATTCTAAAACATAATATTTTAAACACTAAAACACGACATAAAATTCTTATCTCACCCCCAAACCTGCCCGAAAAAAAAGTAAGTTTTTCATATGTTTTCTTGACGGGGCCACTTTTTATAAAAAGCTGCAAAGTTTTTACATTTAGGCTTTGTATATTTCATTATTTAAAAGTGTATTTTGCATTTATTTTAACTTTTAGATTATTTTTATTTTGTAACGTAGTAGTATACATGTTGAATTAGGGTTTTATAGAAACCGACGTGGCCAATTGTCACTGATCGAAACCAGAAGCGGGAGTTTAGAACCAACTGAAACCAGTGAAGAATTGGTCAACCGACTATAGAAAATCTTAGAAACCGTTGTCGACATGTTTGGTTCCAGTTTGAACAGTGCTCAAACCAGTGAACCGACCTATAAAATATGTTATTTTAGTCTTAAATTAAACAACGTCTTTTTAAGTTAGGGTTTAATAACCCGATGCCACTCCCTTTTTCCTTATTTCATCTCTTCTTCTTCGCGCTGTTTCTCTCTCTCATCACTCAAAAGTCTTTTAATCTCTCTCGGCTCTCCCTCACTCAGCCGGTGCAGCCCAGTCCCTCACAACCGTTGCCATCGCCACCCACAGAAATTCTTCCTTCTCCGTCGCTTCTTCCAAACTTCTCGCCAAGCCACAGCCACTTTCAGAATTTCAGGTGATGCTCGTTTCAACTTTCCCTGTTACTTTCTTGTTTTATTGATTTCTTCTTCTTTTTAACTTTCCCTTTGAAATCATATTATGGATTCTTGGAGTTGGAATGTTGTGAATTTGTTGGGATGGAACTTGTGAATTTGTAAATCGGTGATGTAGCACGTCGGGATAGGACTCAAGCAAAAACCATAGGGTTAAAAAACCGATCCCCAAACACCGTCGGATTCTGGCCAGTTCTCTCTTTCCCAAACAGCCGGTTTCGATCGGCTCTAGACATTAAAAATCTGCCGGTTCGATTTTCAACCCTATGTTGAATAAGGGTGCGTTTGGATGTTGAACTGAGTTGAGTTGAGATGATAAAATATTGTTAAAATATTATTATTTATTATTATTATTATTTTAAAATTTGAAAAAATTGAATTATTTATTATATTTTGTATTGGGATTTGAAAGAGTTGTAATGATGAGTTGAAATGATGCTTCGTTACGATTATAAATGAAAGGACCATTTTAATTTGAATAGAATCCGAAGATTTAATGCTTTATGAAATAAATGAGAATGGTTTTTTTTTTTTTTTTTTACTCGAAACCTAAGGACCAAATAAATAATTAACCCTTGGTGGGAAATGAGCACTTCCAACATTTTCCGTCATCTTTTTTCTTTTCCTTATTGCCGAGATTTGATAATAAAACAAGCTAGGTGTGTTAAGAGAAATCATCCCAACAATTATTGTTTTAAATAGAATAGGATGATACTCCAATTTTATTAATAACCCTAATTTATAATGTATATCATACATAGGAGAGCAAGAAGTTATAGTCTTCTAGAAAATATATAGATCTATAAAAAACTAGTACAAATAGGCCAAACGAAATATTATCTCAACATGATCAATTTTGAATCAATAAATGTTATAAACAAAACTCGAAATGGACAAAATAAATGGATTTGTAGGCGAAGGTAGCTAGAAATAGGGGTGGGCAGCGGGGCCCCGGACCCCTATCCCACACTTATATATTTTATTAGATATATATATTTTTATATATTTATACTATACATATTTATAAATATTTATTATTTGTATTATATATAAATATAGTAATATGTATTAAGTAGAACTTTTACTTAATATTTTGTATAAGTTGTAGTGTAGTAGAGTGACCCTTTTATAGATTGCAAGGCAATACAAGAGTCCCACATTGCTTAAGTGTGAGACTGGTTTTGTGAAGGCAATGTATAAAAAGACCATCCAATTACACTACAACTTACACAAAATATGCACTAGCAAATTTAAAACTACTTAGTTTTTAAATTATAGTCATATTTATAAATTTAAATTTATAATTTGGGTCTAAAAATATATTTTTGATCACTTTTGAACCTAGGAATAATTTTTGGACCTAGTGGATTGTAGTCCATTATTGAAGTGGGTGGGAGGTAAGGCAGATTGGGAGTCCGCCCGACCCCCGGGATGCGGGGAGGGGGTGAAAATCCCACCCCTGGCCCATGCGGGGAAGGGAGGGGGCTACCCTGCACCGTATGGTGCAGGTAGCACCCCTAGCTAGAAATGAAAGTTTTTAAAGTAGTCCAAAAGTTTTAACCTTGCGTAGGTCTCTTTGTGAACCATATCAGTTGGCTAAGTCTAAGTCCCTTCTTTTTTCTAAATCCAATGATGTAAAATGTGAACCCCTTGAAATAATACATTCAGATCTTTGGAATTCTCATACCATGTCACTTTTATTGATAATTTTTCTTATTTTACATGAATTTATCCTTTCCACACCAATTCTCAAACATTTAAGTGCTCTGTTAAATTCAAATGAATGGTAGAAGACATGTTGACTAAAAGGATCAAGGCATTTCAATCTGATGGAGGTGCAGAACTTACTTCTACTCAAATTCACCAGATGTCTTGAGTCCAATGGCATTTTGTACAAACTATCTTGTCCCTATATTGTACAACAAAATGAGCTAGCCGAGAGAAAGCATAGTCACATAATGGAGATTGGTTTGGCTTTATTAGCACAACCCAAACTACCTCTTGAATATTGGATAGATGCATTCAATACTATTGTATATCTCGTCAATCTTGCAAAGTCAGTCACCTTATGTTCAGCTTATGAACAAACAACCTGACTACTCCCTTCTTAAGGATTTTTGCTTCACACTCATTTGTCCTTACAACAACCACAAGTTGATGTACAGATCCAAAAAATGCATCTTTCTCAAACATTGCTCAAAGTACAAAGGTTACCAATGTTTTGACTAAGTGACTCGAAAACTTATCTCGAGTATACATTATTTTTTATGAAGCCTCACTCCCAGGTCAAGATTGTATTCCATCTCAGCAAATTCCCTTTACACAAGAATCTGCACACCAAGCAAATACCACTTCAGACCAAGCAAATATTCTTAACCATTCCAAAATGATTAGAGCCAAGCTTGCTAAGACTCCACTTCCTGCTAGTTCCAAACTGTCTAAATATGATGGGGACCCCGTTGAAAATGCTACAGAATATCGCCTCCTAGTTGGAGCATTGTAGTTTTCACACTAACTAGACCAGACATTGCCTTCCCTGTGAACCAATTTTGCCAGTACACACATAGTCCCACAACCACTGTAACGACCCGATCCTATATTATTAGGGATAATTACAAATATTTTAATGGGTTTGATAATTAGGTTATTTTTTCGGTTAACATTTTTATGGAAGAAGTAGGATTAAATTTTTTTTAATTTTTAATTTGAGATATATTTTAAGATAGGTTTCTAGATAGTGTTTTTTTTTTTTTAATTTCTTTCCCTATTCTGTGCATGTATTCCTATATTGTTGGATTTCCAGTTTGAATAAGATTCTTTGATAAAAAAAAAAAAGATTCTTTGATCAAAACCAACTCCCAACTCCAACTTTATCCAATTTTCTCATCACTCATGATATCTCCCTCCCTCTCATCTATAAAACTCATCCTAGACTCCCAGAAATAAACACAAACAAATCTGAAAAAAAGCCCCTCACGTCACTCCTTCACCCAGTAGCTCACATCCCTTCCTCCTTTACACGGCCTAACAGTTCTACCAACGCTACCGAGTCCCTCATGCATGATGGAAACATCCAGCCACGAACACACAACAACCCTCACAATCTTTCCACTGCCACAGCTAACTGCACCCCACAAGGTTGTCCTTGCACCACCTGTCCACACTAACGTTCACCATGCAACACCCCTAGCTCACGTCTCCTTCATCAGCCACAGCACCATGACGAACCACTCAACTGCTGCCCATCTTCTCTCCCTCCATCGTAAACCATTGAAAACAACCTCTGTCGAGTTGGTTCACATCGTTTACTCCACCGTGACTCCTAGCCAACCACCTAGACCTCACCACCAAAGCTAGTCGTGAACCCACGTCGGAAAACAACACCTCAACCTCATCGAAGGACCTCTGTTCTTGCATCCGAAAATAGAGCACGACTCTTCCCTTCGCAAGCTGCCCAGCCATGAACCACCCTCCACCACCATATCAGTCAACATCTCCAAGCATGACAGCACCTCTCCAAAACGCACGGTAAAAATACCGCCGCCCTCTCTCTCTGTAACCTACCTCCTCTCCTTCACATCGTGTCCTGCCCCTCTTGTTCATCTCTCCTCTCTCATCACGTTGCCTCTCTCTCTCATCACTCTCAGTTGCATTGTGATCGCCCAACTCGTCGTGAAGCACCACCACACCCCTCCCACTTCTAGTCGCTGCTAATCCCCACCAGCTGATCACGGTAAGCCCCTGCCCTTTGCCTCTCATGTAAACCATTCCTGAATGCATGAAACCAATAGAATGGATTTTAAGGGAGTAGGTTAAATTACAAAATTACCCATGCCTATTTAGGATTAATGGTTGGGAATATTTTTAGGAAGCTTTTGGGAAATATAGACTATTTTAGTATTTTAGATTATAAATAAAATCACATGTTTAATTAGAAATTTATACAAATTACGTGTTTATTTTTATAGCATGATCATATCCTTACACGTATGTATGGTAAACAACATATCTTTTATAAAAATATTATGCATGTACTCCATCCATTGGAAGCCCCTTTCTACATACCCAAGTCATGATAAAATTATGAAAATCCATGAATTTATGTGAAAAATTATGCATTAAATTGTTTATGAAATTCATGATTTTATGAAAAATGTTATGCATTAAAAGAGTTATAAAAAGTCATGATTTTATGTGAGAGTTATTATATGAAGACGGTACCTATGTTTGGGCATATTGCATTGCCAGGTTATACATGTTGGTAGTGCACCCAGTATGTCTTCCTTATGTATGGATTCCACAATCCGCTGCCGCGGGCGGAATCAGAATCTATTTAGATTCGCTAACCCTAACTCACGTGGGTCAACAGTGGGTATCTACTTTTGATAAATGAAAGATAAGTTTATATTCATGTTATTTACATATGTATTTATGAGTATGCACATTTTTCAAGAACTTTATGTTTATTGTATGATGTGTTTCTTATTGAGTATTCGATTAATTTTTGTATATTTTTATGTTTTTAAACCACCCCAGGTGATGACATTTATAAGGATGAGACTGTAGGACAGGATATGACCCAAGGAGGCGAGACAGAGGCCTAAATAGTTTATGTCATATTCAGTTTATGATTTAAGGTTTAAATAAATTATTT
Organism: Juglans mandshurica; assembly: GCA_022457165.1. Lineage (NCBI taxonomy): Eukaryota > Viridiplantae > Streptophyta > Magnoliopsida > Fagales > Juglandaceae > Juglans > Juglans mandshurica. Next base: position 12,386,689 of record CM039634.1, read on the forward strand.
GATAAGCACATGAGATTTTAGTATGTTTTTTAATAAGTACTTTTGCAGATTATTTTGGATTTTAAATATTTAATAAAGTTTGTTTTATTTATAGAAATCTTTCGCATCTGGCGCGTCATTAAAAGAAATTTTTTTAGTCAAGTTTAGTAGCACACTGACTCCCCAAAAATTCTAAAAATGTCTTTATTGGGGAACGAGGTGTTATAACCACACACTGGACAAATGCAAAAATGGGTCCCTAGGTATCTCAAGGAGACCATTGATCGAGGCTTATTCTTTGGCAAATGACCTTTACATCTACAACCATACAGTGACTCAGACTGGGCAGGGAATGTTGATGGTCGAGAATCCACCTCTAGTTATGTTATCTTTCTTGAGCCTTTTTTGATCAGCTTGAGTGCAAAGAAGCAACCTATAGTATGTAAACCAGCACTAAAGTTGAGTATAGATCACTTGCAATGGATACTACAGAGTTTTTCTAGCTAAGGATGTTATTACAAGATCTTTGAATCCCACACTTTAACACTCCTACATTGTGGTGCGACAACCTGGGTGCCAGTTCTTTGGCTTCCAACCCAGTATTTCATGCTCGAACCAAGCATATGGAGGTTGACTTCATACGTAAGAAAGTGATGCAATATGCAGATCAAATACCTCCTTGCTACTAAAGGTTTGACCTCAGCACGTTTCATCCTCCTTCGGGACAAGTTAAATGTGTGTGTCACCCCTACTAGCTTGAGGGAGAATGTTAAGAAATATGTCTCATCTAACATCTCTACAAAAGGAGAATTAGGTCAGAAAGCCATAAATGGAAGGACAAACATGACCACCATTGAATCTCTTTATCTATCTTTTTTTTTTCAACTTAAAAAAATATTTTTTGAGACGTCTAAAAAGAATTTTAGGACAAACCTATTGGGATGGCCTAAGGACGAAATGTTTTCATTCCAGAATCCTTGTAGAGACTAAATGGAAACTTTTTCGGATGAAAAATTTATTTCCTAAAAAACAATTTTGTTGTAGTGTTAAGAAAATAATTGCTTTGTATATGTTTTATTATATTAATTTAATAGGAAATTAGGTCAAGCTGATCGAGTAGAAGCTGCTGCCATGATTGATAGTAAGTCTTTCGAAGATATTACCAGATATATGTAATTGGCAAACAATTAAGCTCATGATCTTAGATTACGGGAAACTTTCTACTATCTGTACGTAATTGTTTTTGGCTCATGTCTCTTTCATGCATGAAATGAAGTGCATCCCAGACTACAAGAAAATTGTTTATTTGTTGCTAGTTAATTTCAACAAAATGACTATTTACAGCTAAAATGAATCTGTTTTGGTCATAAATTGTAACACCCCATTCGCGTAGGCTAGGAGTGTCACGTATTTTTCATAAAATAAACCCGACAAAAGATCTCATATTTAATAAATGAACTTAGGATTTATTTTGTAGAAAAATGACTAATAAAATGTCTTCTAAAAATATTAAATAAATAATCTGAATAAAATTTATGTCATAAAAGTAATTTTATTCTAGAAGGTCTGAAACTAAATCAACTGCTCCTTCTAATCCTGGACTGCCTGCTCGCATTCATCATCCTCACCTGGGTGGTTAAAAACATGAAAATAAATTAAAATGAGTCAAAGACTCAGCCAAAAACTCATCACAACGTAATCATAATAAACATAAGGTTTTCATAAAAGTTTTCATGCTGAGAGTTTAAAATTCATGACTGTTCATATTGATGCTTATGCTATGTATGACTGATTTATCTGAATTAACTGACTGATCTAACTTATTTGATTGATCTGACTGGCCAACACACTTAACCCTGTGTGCGAGGTTGTGCACCGGCCCCACGTTCCGCTACAGCAAGGGAAGCCGCTGATAGTATTCTAGCATACTATAGTGGACCACGCTTGAGTCCGTGGCTTGCATATCCACTCTGAAACTGAACTGCATTGGTACCATGCATCTGAATGGCTATCTTATTAACTGATCTTATCTTATCTTGCACTTGAATTTAAAATAGCTTACATGTCTTATACACATGAGATGCATGACATAATACATACATAATTATAATTTCTGAATTTGAACATAATGCGGAATGACATGATCGTATGCTATGTTGGATGACATGTTTGCATATGACATGAGTAGTGCATAAATAATGGCTGTCAATGAACTGGTTTGAATAATACTTATATAGAAGCTGAACTGTGATGATTCTAATTTGTGATCAAATTACTTACCTCGCAGCGCTATTTCCTGAATCTCACTTCGTAGCTCGTCACCTATATGAAGTATTAAACGTCACTAAATTTGTCTAGGAAAACATGTCCTAATATCCTACTTAATTAAATTCACAATCTAAAAGATAGTCAAATAAATCTTTTATTTAACACCATAATCAATAAATCCTAATATTTAAATTACTTAAATACTAATAACATATTATAACTTAGTAGAATACTTGGCTATTTCAAGTAAGTCATAAAAATCCCTATTCTTAAAATAGTTTTCCTTTCTTAACATAATTATTCAATCTTATAAGAAATCTAATAAATCTTAATATCATTTTAATACTCTTAACATATTCCTTTATTTTAAATTTACAACTCTAATAGCATAAATATATTAAAATCTATTATAATAACATTAAAGATTCATTTCATACCATAGATTTAAGGTATTTAAGATTTTAAACACTTACTATTTACTATTGAAATTTAATTGTAAAGTTAACAATAAATAATATAGTTTAAAATTCCTTAATTGTTTTCTATAGGAAAGTAAGGTTTCTGTAACATAGAGTTTATGGCTATACAAACGTAAACCAAGCTCAAATTAAAAATAAGCCCAAGATTACAAGTCAATATCCTTTCAAAGTAAACTTAACTCAAAATATAAGTATGATAAAAATCAAGTCCAAGTAATCTACCATGGCTTATAACCAAAGGGTAGCAACGTAATAACTCTAAAATAATTTTCACTGTAGGTATAGGAAAGTTACAAGGCAAGGTGTTAAAGCCTAAAGGGTATTTGTGTAAAACTCATAACATTTGTATGAAGCAAACTAAAAAGAAAAACCTAAAGCAACTGACATTGTGAAGAGAAACACAGGGCAACAGCGAGAAGCGTGCGAGGTAGGGGACTCACCTGGGTCTCGGGGCAGGGTGGTGCGATGTCGTGATAGAGAGAGAGAGGACTGCCTAGCCGAGAATAATAGAGGGAGAGGAGATCACCGTGAGGCAATCGAGGCTGAGGTGGTGTACGACGAACCTGGGGTGATGGAAAGTCTTCACCGGTGGTTTTTGTGATGTCCGAGAGGTGCTCCGACGTCCTTAAGGTGGCTGGCGAAACCACTTGGACTGGCTGGATTGAGGTGCTCGTCTACGGCTGCAAGAGGCTGCAGCGTGGCTGAGCTGGTTTCTCAGGCAGTGGCGGTACATGAGCTGGCACTGGCGTGATCTAAAAGTGGTGGTGGCATCGGCTTGGAGTTGCTGCAAGGGGAGGAGCTGCACTGGTGCTATGGTGGACTTGCCATGATCCTTGCTACGTAGCTCGCTTGGTGCACTGTTGTTTCCGAATCATGAAGGCGGCATAATGTTTGTGCGTGAGAGAAATATAGGAGATAATTTCTACGTGCATTATACATGTATAAATAAGTGATGGGAAAAAAACCCTAGGGAAAAAGAGAAAGATGCGTGCATGTAGTGGGAATGTAAGCATATCGTGCAAAACATAGAGTCTGATACAAGATCTCACAGTTTGGGCTTTTTGACCCAATAAAACAAATAAAAAAATAATTTAGGCCCAATAAAAAAAATATAGAATTATTGCTCAAACAAATGGTCACAAAAGTCAATTTTTCTTGTAGTGCCAGTAATTTGTATCCTTTCTTTTGTTTGCATCATAATTTTCTTTCGATGCTGTATCTGAGTTTTGGGAATTGGGAGCTGGGTAATAAGTACGTACTGTTTGGTTGCATCAACTATACACTTGTATAGTTGAAATATACGAGTAAAAGAAAGCAAATTATCAGAAAATCCAATTCGATCCGATCAGTTAATTTTATAATTCAGGTTTTAATGACCAATGCATTGGCAGATTATAGAAATGGAGGGAACTAAAAAATTTATTTTTTTCAGCTTTCGATGATGTGTATTAGAACTAAGTAAAATGATAGTCCCATCGAGAAAAGAAACCGAATGTGTATTTTTTTTTTTTACTTTTTAAAAAATATACTAAAAGAACACACAAACTATTGATTTAAAAAAATACTAATCGGTACAATATTTCGATACAGTGCATCAATGAATCTATCATTGTCCTAGAACTAATTAGAAGCTGCTAGCCGATCAATATTAATTCAACTCATATGTAAGACCCATTTCTATTTTTCGGATTTGTCTAATGGTCAAAATTGAGTATAGAGTTGGAGCTTGATCGAATGACCCTGGCCAAAATTAAAAAACTAGAGAGAGATCATAGATACATTTTCTGACCTAAACACACTTTTAACAATCTGGAGAGAGATAGATACACCAAATGGAGTCCAATGCATTAAATGTTGTGTGTGAGTAATATGGACCTAAATATTAAATGCAACGGGCCAGGTCTACACGTGTATTTCTCTCTCCAAATTGTAGAAAGTATTTGAGTCAGAAATTTGTAAAAAAATCTACCCTCCTATAATTGACCTACAACTAATTACGAGCACTAATTGGGAAAAGCTTAGTTTCAATGCATCAACTAGTACTTGGTTCCAATAGAGATTTCCGTTTGTCAACGCTCATCAATTAATTCAACATTCAGAAATAGTTAAAAACCAGCAAGATGGAGTTAAAATCTTGCCCTAACTAGAAGTGATAGAGAAGAGATCTAGCAATTAGGAAGAAGAAAAGATGAATGCCTTAACTCACACGGAACCAATGTTCAATCGAAAATTAAATTTGCAATAGAAGAGAGCTACATTATCAAAACAAACTCAATCGTGAAAACTAGACAATACTGGTACTTGTACTTTGATAAGCCAAAAATATTAACGATATATATACTAATATACATCTACACCATTATTATGAATGTGTTACAATGTTAGGCCCCGTTTGAAACTTGGACTGAACTGAGATCAACCCAGTTCAGTCTAATTTTAAGCTCAGTCTAACATTCAAACACTCAATTCTCTAATCACTAAACTCATCTCAACTTAAAACTTTTTTACATGCGGAACCCATAACCTTTTTCAACTCAACACCTCTTTACACGTAAAACACATAACCTTTTTCAACTTCCTAAAAATATATCTAAACTCATGATCTTAACATCCAAACATATCTAAATTCATCTTAGGTGGGCACCACAAAACTTACTCTACCATCTCAACTCATTATTATTCATAAAGAACTCAACTCATCTTAATTTAGTTCAACATCCAAATGGGACCGTAATGTCTTTGTTCCTAATTCCCTCTTTCCAGGAGTTGAGAAGACCAAACATTGTTATACTCCTAGCTGCTAGCTAGTGCTAATTTCTGAACTCTAGATATAGAACGTAAGACTAATTAGTTAATTGAGTTATTATACATTACTTATTAAGCATTTAGGCATTGTTTGTGTAATAAGGTATTCTCATATATTTCTTTCCCAAATATCATTCAAATATAAAACAATTTTCAATTTCAAATCTTCAACTTCTTAATTATGTAATTATTATCCAACCACAAAACCCAATTCAAATTTTCCAAACTTCCAAACAAAACACAAAGAATAATACAACTTTTTCAAATTTTAAAACGAAAATAATACTAAAAACTTATATTCAATTAGTTTTTTTAACTTTGTTGTAATGTTTTTATTCAACTTTTTCTCTCTCATTTCCCCAAAAGATAAATCTATTTATCATCATTTTTGTCATCATCATCTCAACATCTCTTGATGTGGTATTAAATGAAAGGCCCACAAGTGAAATATAATAAATAGTCTACAATCATATAATACCACATTATGGGATTTGAGAGGATATGATGGTAAAATAGATGATAGTAAAGGGGATGATGAGTAACATTACTCTTACTCAAAATCCAATAAAACAACTTAACTCAAATAATTTTGTTACTATTCATAGATATTTTGAGATATTCTAAGGCCTCGTTTGGTTACGCAGTTTAGATGATATGAAATGCAATGTTTTGCTAAAAGTTGAATAAAATATAATTATAATATAAGTTTTTAATATTATTTTTACTTGGGATATTTTGAAAATGTTCAATTGTTTATTATATTTTGTGTGGGAGTTTGAAAAAGTTATAATGATTTTATGAGATAAAATGAAATAGTTTGATTTGGTGTAACCAAACCAACCCTTAAGTGTCTAAATGAGCCCTTAATGTTATTCAAAGACTCAGAGAGACAAAAGTAGTACTAGTTACCTTAGGAAATAATAATCCTTAACCTTACTTTAGCTAGCTATATAACTTTTTTCAATGTACAACCATGCATACCGATGGATATATGGTAGTTGATAATGAAATATAGGATACTTAGTTCTTTGGGATTTTGGTCAATAAATGGACTCGTAAGTCAGTATATAACAATAGCCGTATCCATCCATAAATTAATACGAATTACAATTAGAATGTGCTGAGGAGTTTGAATAATAATTATATATTACGAAAAAGGAAAAGTCATGCAGCATGGTGCATGATTAAAACGATCTGATCATCTGATCTCGTAATTGCATGACTTTTCGATGACTGAGTAATTGAGAAAGATGACAAATTTTCCAAAATTATGGAGGGGGATTTAGATAATTATATATATATATATTATATATATATATATATAATATATTCTGAGTTTAAAACAAATAAATTAGATCTCTAATTCTAATATATATCATGATCTTTATAAACTTGAAATTCAAAAATTATACGAAATTGAATAAAAATAGAAAAATATTCTCAGATAATTCTCTTAGAAATGATATTTACAATTCTAAAATATGTAAATCCCGCGTACCCTATTCGAGAAAAAATGGTTAAATTTAGAATTCACATGAAAAATCATCTTTTTATTGGTGGATCTTACTTTTTTTTCAAAATAATTACATGTTAAAACTTTATCTACATTAATCAAAGAAAGAAATTGAAAGAAACAAAGAAAAAGTAAAATCAAAGTATGAACGTGTGTCTATATATATATATATATATATATATAATATGGGTCTTGTTACATTGCCCTATGCATTTGACTCACGCCCGTTAGTGTATTTACATTAATAATAATAATATTATTATTGTTATTATTTAATAAAAATAAGCAAATGCATTATCGGTCACTAGCGTCGATCAAATGCTGCATTTTCGGACATATTAAAATTTTCATATATATATATGTATGAGTTTGAACATGAAATTTAAAATATTAGGGGTAATTATTCTCTGGAATTGTAGTACTACGTGATCATATCTATATAAATGCGTCGATCAAGTACCTCCCCAAACTCCACACACATTTTTAAAAAAATTTAAATTTTTTTCATATTTTTAAATTTCTTTTTTGAGTTTATTCTTTTTAAACTAATTTAATTCTTCTATTCATTATTCATATATTAAATATTTGATAAAAGAAAAAAATAATAAAAATTCAAAAAGGTGTGGTGTGTGGAGGTTGTGTAAATAGCAGGAGATTGGGAGTCTCCCTATTTTCTCTCTAGGAAAAGAGTGGTGTATATAGTCGAGTGAGAGTCAAAGTTTTCTTCTTTCCCAGTCTGATCACTTTGGTGTGGTGCTGTTTGTTCCAGTCTCTCATCATGGATCGTCTTGAGGAGTTATGAGAGAGGTTGAAATTAACTGAAGAGGAAGGAGTTGCCATTGCTATAGAGGAAACAACCACGAGGGTGGTGCAACAAAAGGCGGATCTTTACCTCATTGGAAAAATATGGAATGATCATACAATTACAAAAACTGTTCTAGAATCAACTATGTCGAGGGTCTGGACATTGAGTAAGCCAGCAATGTTTAAAGAAATGGGAGACAACACTTTTGTGTGTTCCTTCGCGACTCACACAGATAAAAAGAGAATTGAGGAGGATCGCCCATGGTTCTTTGATAACTCCTTGTTTGTTATTAACCAGTTTGATGCGCTTATACAACCCAGTAATCTTCAGTTCGATAAGGCTCTGTTATAGGTGCAACTGCACAATTTACCACCAGCAAGTATGTCAAAGGAAGGTGGTTTTCAAATTGGGAATACGCTAGGGGTGGTGGAGGAAGTTATTGTTGATGAGGATGAAGTGGCTTGGGGTCCTTTTTTGCGAGTGAAAATTCTGCTGGATTTGTATAAGCCACTTGCAAGAGGACGTACAGTGAATATTTGTGATAAGAAGTATTGGATCCCAATTAAATATGAGGGTCTTCCGAAGGTTTGTTTTCAATGTGGATGTATCTTGCATGGACGTCAGGGTTGCACTGTATCTGCTACTTAGAACTCGCATGGGGAGCAATATGGATCGTGGCTACGCGCAAATCCTTAGCCGACGTCGAGGGGAAAGCATGGGTGGTAGTCAGTTCTCAGGAGACTCCCAGTGCTGCCGAGATAAGTACCAACAAGCAGAGGCGGAAGGTGGAGAGAGTCCTTCGGAGCAGTTTCAGCCAACTAGTTCCAAACCGTTATCTGGAAAAAAGTGTGAAGAGTTTTCAGGAGGCAATCACGAATGATTTCAAAATTCAAAAGAGTCTCTTTCAAAGGATTCCTCTTATCAGAAAGGTGAAGATGTGCTGGATAATAGCCACCCTAGCTTTTCGGGTGGTGATGATGCTGTTATTGAGAGTGATCCCATGGTAGTTAAAGTCGTTGAGGGTAATATGGGTATTAACCCAACAGATGAACCTATGGGTCAAAGTCAGTCTAGGCTTAAGGGTGATGTGGTGTTGGCCCAGTCTCATGCTTCACATGCCTCTACAGAGTCTTCGCAGGACACGTCTCAAATGAATACTAAGCAAGCAAAACGATGGAAAGTGAGAGCTTGCTCCTCTGCTACTTTGCCTATTATGGGACCTCCCATTAAAAGCAGAAAGCGTGCTGTTGCCATGCTTGATCAAGAAGAAATGTTACTCAATGGAGGAAAAAGAATTAAATTACATGAGGTGGCTAAAAAGGTGGGTGATCCCTTACCTGTTGAGACAAGTTTGGTTCTCCATGCTAATACATTGGGATCGGCAGAGGCTAGCTCACAGCCCTGCCGGGCACCATGAATATTGTAAGCTGGAATTCCCGTGGGCTTGGGAATCCACAGGGAATTCGTACCCTTCGTGATTTAGTACGAAGAGAAGATCCTGATCTCTTGTTTTTATAAGAGATCCGTTTAAATGTTAGTAGAATGGAAAGAATAAAGTTTATGTTGAATTTTGCAAATTGTTTGGCTATTAGCAATGAAGGTAGAGGGGGTGGTTTGGCCTTATTATGGAAGTCTCATATTGATCTCACGATCCTGCAGTATTCAAAGTCTCATATTCATGCAGAAATTAGGAGTAACTCTGATGATAATAGAAATATGTGTTGGTTCTTTACTGGGATATATGGATACCCTGTTGTTGCTGCTAGAAAAGGTGAAACTTGGGATTTGCTAAGATCCCTTAAAGTGGATATAAGTCAATCTTGGCTTATTGCAGGTGATTTCAATGAGATTCTTCATGATGGAGAAAAGAGAGGTGGGAGATATAGAGAGGGAAGGCAAATTGAAGGTTTCAGATCAGTAATCCAGGATTGTGAACTCACTGATTTGGGTTTTAAAGGGCCTCAATTCACATGGTGGAATGGTAGGGAAAACCAATATAGCATATTAGAAAGATTGGATCGTTTTTTATCAAATATGGAATGGAGGGAAGCCTTTCCTTGGTGGGGGGTGGAACATATACCTGTTGCATACTCTGATCACTTAGCAATTTCTATGAAACAACTAGTGGATTGCTCAGTTCAGTTTACTCAGAAAATTTTTCGCTTTGAAGCAATGTGGACTAGAACTGATGAATGTAAAAAAGTGATTGATGAAGCATGGCAGAGTGAATCTGGAGCTCCAGGTTTGCCATTATTAATGAGGAAAATCAAGTCATGTGGTGAAAGGTTGAAGAGTTGGAACAAGAGAAGCTTTGGGAATGTCAAAAGAAAAATTGAGGCTGCAAGGAGCAAAATGCACACACTTCTAGCCTCAGATCATGTATATGTTCATGCTTCTTTGCATAAAGAAGCAAGAGCATAAGTGAATAAATGGCTGGAAAAAGATGAAATCATGTGGAGGCAAAGATCCAAAGCTTTATGGCTGAAGGACGGAGATAAAAATTCCAAGTTTTTTCATCAAAAAGCTTCACAAAGAAGAAAAAGAAATTTTATCTCAGAGATAAAAAATGATAATGAAGTTTGGCTAACAGGTGCTGAAAGAGATTCAGAAATTGTCAACTATTTTCAGGCTCTTTTTACTGCATCATCCCTACATGGCCATGTGGATTTTTTAGATGATTTACAAGGAAGAGTTTTAGATGATATGAATTCTGAACTTCTAAGAGAATTTACAGCTGCAGATGTTAGGGAAGCATTGCTACAAATGAATCCTGCTACTGCCCCTGGTCCAGATGGAATGCCTCCCATTTTTTATCAGAAATATTGGGAGGTAGTAGGAGGAGATGTTACTCAGGCTGTTCTACACGTTCTTAACAGTGGGGAAATGGTTAGTAATCTGAATCATACTTTTATTTCTCTAATTCCTAAGAAGAATAAACCTGAAATGATATCTAATTATAGACCCATCAGTTTGTGTAATGTGGTTTACAAATTGATTTCGAAAGTCCTGACAAATCGACTCAAAGTTGTGTTACCAAGGATTATCTCCATGACTCAATCAACATTTTTTCCAAAAAGGCTGATTACCGATAATATTTTAGTGGCTCATGAAGTGGTTCATTTCCTTAAGTAGAAAAGACAAGGTAAGAAAGGGTACATGTCTCTAAAGCTTGATATGAGTAAAGCTTATGGTCAAGTAGAGTGGAGGTTTTTGGATTGTATAATGACTAAGATGGGCTTTGCTGAAAATTGGAGGAGGTTGATTATGATGTGTGTGAAGTCAGTCTCTTTTTCAGTCTTTGTAAATGGGGTCTCAAAAGGCCTTATTCTTCCAACTAGGGGATTAAGGCAAGGGGATCCTCTTTCCCCTTATCTTTTTCTTCTTTACACTGAGGGCCTTGTCTCTCTATTGAAGCAAGCAGAAGCTGTCAGAAGGGTGGAATGAATTCAGATTTGTAAAGATTCTCCAAGGCTGAATCATTGCTCTTTGCAGATGATAGCTTACTATTTTGTAGGGCTACTTTGCAAGTTAATCTCAATATTCAACATATTCTAGAGGTCTATGAACAAGCATCTGGACAAAAAGTGAATAAAGCTAAAACTGCCATGGGGGGTTAATATCTTAGTATTTAATATACACTGCAAGCTGAGATCTTATCGTTTTGGGGGGTTAAGCAATTTCAACATTATGGGAAATATCTTGGTTTGCCACCAATGTTTGGCAAAAACAAGAAACAATCTTTTGCTGATATTACAACCAAAGTTTGGCAGAAACTTAAAGGGTGGAAAGAAAAGCTTCTAACTCAAGGAGGTAAAGAAATTCTTATAAAAGTTGTTGCGTTAGCTATCCCCACTTTCTCTATGAGTTGCTTTAAACTACCTACTAGTTTGTGTAGGGAACTTGAGAATATGATGGCTAAATTCTGGTGGGGTCAGAAAAATGAAGAAAAAAAAAAATCATGTCGATGAGTTGGGAAAAAATGAAAATGGCTAAAACCAAAGGGGGGCTTGGTTTTAAAGATCTACAAACTTTTAACCTTGCTTTACTTGCTAAACAATGTTGGCGTATAATGAATGAACCAGATTCTCTGTTGCATCAGATGTATAAGTCTAAATAATTTCCCTCATGTGATTTTAAGGATGACAGTCTTGGTGCTCACCCTTCTTTTGCTTGGAGAGGTATTTGGGAAGCAAGAGATTATCTATTGAGAGGTTGTAAGTGGAGAGTAGGTGATGGGAAGTCCATCAATATTTGGTCTAATTCATGGTTGCCCAATCAGGATTCGATTCCCAGGCCTTTATTTTCTCTGAGTAATTTGGAAGTTGAAACAGTGGATACTCTCATTGATGATACTACTCATGGGTGGAAGATTGATTTTGTTAGATGGTTGCTGCCTCCTAAAGAAGCATCTGAGGTTTTTTAGATAAATTTGGGGTCTTATCCTCGAGAGGATATACTAATATGGAATTATGAGAAAAATGGTATGTTTACTGTGAAAAGTGCATATAAGTTTATTTACTCTCTGAATCATAGCAGCAATGGGGGTGAAAGTTCCAATGCTCAAGTTCATTGTTCCCTCTGGAAGAAATTGTGGAAATTAAAGGTTCCAAATAAAGTGAAAGAATTTTCTTGGAGGGCTCTTAAAGATGCGCTGCCCACTTTATATAATTTTAAAAAAAGGAAGGTGATACCAGAAGATGTATGCAAGTTTTGTCAGAATAAAGTTGAGGATACAAGTCATTCACTTGTGTTTTGTGCACAGTTGAAGCCTTATTGGAAGAAGCAATTTTGTTTACTGGATCTTGATGGTGACCAAGAGGATGTTTTGCTGATTTCTCAGAAGATTTTACAGAATGGTTTTGCTGGTGGTTTAGAAAAGTTTTTTCTTATGGCTTGGGCCTTTTGGCACAAAAGGAATCTATTCTTATATGAAGAAACTGTTCAAAATCCTACTATTTCTATGGAATATGCTTTACTCCAATACAAAGAATATGAAGAATCCTATAAAATCTCTACTCAAGCTCTGGATATGATTTATAGATGGCACCCTCCTCCAGTTGCAGCTTTTAAATTAAATATTGATGGTGCTTTTTTTGCTGACCTATCTTCTTCAGGCATTGGTGTGATCCTACGAGATCATCAAGGAAAAGCTCTACTGTCAGCAAGTGGTAGAGAGTGTGCTGTCCAAGATCCTATTGAAGTTGAACTACTTGCCATACTGAGGGTCTGCAGCTATGCATTCCAATGGGAATACCAGAGTTAATTGTGGAATCTGATTCTCTACTAAGTGTTCAAGCAATTCAAAGTATGGAGGAACCTATGTTAATGCAGGGCAACCTGATATATGCGATCAAGGATCTAATGAAACTTCTTCCTAAGGTCTTAGTACAGCATGCTAATAGGGTGTCAAATGGAGCTGCATATGGCTTGGCTAAATATGCAAGGTTTCAGGAAACTTTAGCAGTTTGGGGGGATCAAATTCCTGATCCTATTGCTCTAATTGTTGAGTCTGAAATGGTGTAGTTTATTTCTCTTAATTTTTTGTTACATAGGCTTTGGATGTTGAAGCTATGTAACCTGGTTTCTTTTTCCAGTTAAGCTGATGAATACAGTTATTGATTTCCAAAAAAAAATAAATAAATAATAGTAGGAGGTTGTGTAGATTTTTTCTAAATTTTAATGGGAGTGGTACGTACTTAGTCCTAATAACGTGTGATGGGAATTGAAGATGATGGTACGTGAATGCAATAGCCCGCAAGCTGTCTAACATCTTCATATCTGTTACATTCGGAGTGCTCAACTTGTACAAACAAGTGGATGATGATACTCACTCAATCGGTATCCATCACGCCATGGTTGGTGCAATATACATATCTGTCTATACTCCATCTGATAATTATGATACTTTTTAATTCATAATTATTATCTATATATCACGTCTGGTTTAACCAAGTTATAATTTACGTGCATGCTTGCTCAATTTTCCCAAATTTTTCTAATGGTACTCTTGCCATCATCTCTCTAGCTCTTATATATATATATATATATATATATATATATACAATAAATCTATCCCTAAGCCGGTTTAACAAACCAACACCACACACCGTGACGTGGCGAACCCGGTCTAGTCGCCACGTCACGGTTTTACACTTCCTACACTTCCGAACCCCTCATTCCTCCCTTTCCTCCCGTCTCCCTCAGTTTCCCTCACTTCCCTCTCTGTGAAATCGCGCTCTCTCTGACCGCACCCACCAAGCCTTCGTCACCGTCTCCCTCAGCTTCAATCCTCCCGTCTCCCTCAGCTTCAATCCTCCCGTCTCCCTCAGCTTCCCTTAGCTTCTCTGTGTGAAACGAGCCGCACCCACGAAACGAGCCGCACCCACCAAGCCTTCGTCCCTTCATAGAGTTCCCTCCCTGTCTCCCTCACTTCCTTCCCTCTGTCCGTAACCCACCAAAATCGCAATCCATAGGCGATTTCTCGACCCGCGCCCACCAAAATCGCAGTGTTGGTTTCTCAACATTTTGAAGGGAACCGAAGTAGTTCCTTTCTCAACATTTTGCAGGTTCTGACCTTTTTTCCTTTGTCCACATTTTGTAGGTTTTCCAACTCCAAATCTCCCCCATCCCTTTTTCGCCAGTCGAAAGAAACCCTAAACAGTCGAGAAAGGAACTTCATTTTCATCTGGTGCGCATCTTCCACTCCACGACGGTAAGGTCATTTTGTCCGAATGGGAATGAAAGTAGTAATTTCATGTTTTACTGTATGCCTTGCTTGCTACCCAATGATGCCGAAACAATGAATTTTATGGGTAACTCATGTTATTGAATTTTATGCTTGTGGATGTGGTTTGATTATTGAAGTATAAAATTTTAGATATGATTAACTCATAGGTAATTAAGTTATTTATGTACATAGGGCTAATTGTTCAGTTTAATAGATGATCAATAGCTATTCTTTTAATTTCCATGGAAAAGGAGACGAAATTTTGCAAGAGCATGATGTGAAAGAAATTCTGCTAGAGCTTAGGTGAGAATTTTGTAAATAGGGATGCTTTGAACTGCTGTTTTGAACTGCTGTTGTTTTAATTTCCATTGTCACAATCTTCAAACAACTGCTATTTTGAACTGCTGTAAATAGGGATGCTTAGGTGAGAATTTTGTAAATAATAATGAAATTATTTATAATTTTTGTAGTAAAATGATTTGACTTAAGATGTAAAAAGTGGTCTGATTGGTGCTGGTCTGACCCAGCTGTTTTGTGTTACAAAAGACCAGACCATTATTCTATTATGGGACAGCTTTGATAGATCGACACAGATTTGTTTGGTGCTGGACTTTTGAACCAAAGTTGCTTACAATCTTTTGAGAGAGATAGACAAATATATATATAGATAGAGAGCATCTGTAGTTAGCCGCGAGAGGGGTTTTCCTTGTAGTAAGTTTGGGTAATTGTCGAGAATGTGATCAAGTTTTCTGCTGCATTTTTGGTACTGTTTGTTTGGGCAGGCCTTGACCAATGGCCTTATATCTTGGTATAGTAACTCACTAAAGAACAGGGTTTTTGTACTGTTTGTAACGCTAGATGTAATTTGAGTCTTAACTCTTTATAGAAAAAATGTACATCATAAATGAAGACTTTGGAGTGGACACAATCCACTCCCCTAAAGCCTAAACATCTCTCTTCTCTCAAGTTTAGCAATAAATTAGGGGAGAGACACAGCAAACCCATTTATGTAAATGAGATTTTAACTATTACTTTGAATTAGGAGGGTAAACAACGAACTATGTAAACAACGAACTATGAACAGTGGCACTCACAGTTTTAAAGTATTATTATTATTATTATTATTATTATTATTATTCCTGTTGTGTAGTAGGCCTAAATTCAGCCGTCCATATTATTATTTGAATATGCTCAATGTTCCATTTAGATCACTTATGGCCTCGAGTCAATCATCATGCGTTGATGATGAGTTGCAAATGGAAGCACCAACTTGTTGGTGTGGCTTGAAAGCCCCATTAAAGACCTCCCATACTAGCAAAAATCATGGAAGGAAATTTTACGCATGTCCGAAGTATAACACGGTAAAGCATATGTTTTATCATAATTTTGTGTTACTTTTTCTCTTTGTCATATTTAACGTTTGCGGAATTGACACATAAACATGCAAGGAGAAGCAAATTGTCAATTCTTTATATGGGCAGATATACTTGCACTAGTAGAGGAGAAAATTCGCACAAGAGAGAATGCAGCTCGAAAAAGGGAGGACGATTTATTGCTGCGCGAGTATGAAGTTCAGAAAAGGAAAGATAAACTAGTTGAGAGAGAGTGTGTCCTTTACAAGCAAGAGGAGAAAATTGAAAAGCAGCGCATAGAGAATAGATGTGCACGGATATTATTATATACTTAATGGGTGTTATCAATTGTAATAATTTTTGGTTGGCTTTGACTATAAATGTATTTTGAACAAGTTTGGATTAACTTGTGTTAATAGTACCTGGTTGCATTAATGAATCCCATGTAGTATTTTTTCAAGTATGATCCTTATTTATTCACAGGCTTACTCAAAGTTCACACAAACAAGTATGATCCTTGTCTAATGTAAACAATTTTCAAAGTTTTCAAAATAACAATATATGCATGGCTGGAATAAATAACATGTATGCATGGTTGGAACAAATAACATTAACGAATCCCATATATTTTCATACTTCCCTACGGAAAAAAAATAAAAATACATAGCAACAGTCAAAATAGGGCATTATACATCATAGTCTCTCAAATAACAGATATATAAAAGCTGTTTTTCCTGCCAAAATACATAATATTCTCAAAAATAACACATGAACCATCAGTCTCCCAAACAGATATATAAAAGCTGTTTTTCCTGCCAACCATGCCCGAAACAACCACACAAAAGTACTTGTGTCTTCGCTTGCCCCTAACAATATAGACTGTCCATGATGATTTACCCCAACAAATGGAGCAAATGGCATACCGTATCTATTTGTCAGGTATGTCGTATCGAAGGTGATCACATCTTCGAAATACTCGTACGCTGCTCTACTCCGTGCGTCAGCCCAGAACACATTTCTCAACCTCAGCTCTTCATCCACATCAATCACATAGACAAAACCATCATTCTGCAACCTCATCCTCTTGAAGTACTCAGTAAGTGCTTCGCCACCACCTTTACCTAGCCTTAATTATCTGGCTTTGTCAATAAAATTACGACAGTCTTTTTCTTGAAACTGCAGATTCTCGAACCCCCCGCATCAACAACAAGTGCCCCGAAATTTTTGTTCATTCGAATACCTGCCCTGTCGTTCAAATCAAGCATCCTCTGACTGTATTCGTCTAAACACTTATGAGATCTAAAGAATCTAGACTTTTGTGGGCTGACAGTACTATGATTATGGCCAATCTCAACAGTGGTCACCACCCAACTACCCTCCACCAAGTGAGCATTTATCCGTGCCTTACAATCCGTTTTAATAGTTGGGCGTGGCCTCGAGATATTACTATGGCTAGGATGGTACTTGCCACCTCGTGCACACCCAATAGTCAAATACTTCACCCTCCCATTAGCCTCTCTCTTCGTCCTTTGTGTTATAACACCAAAACCTTGTTGTTTGGCATATCTCATATAATAAGGCATAAGCTCATGATCAGTGGCAAACTTCATACTAGGTTTGGGCTCCTCCTCGACTCGGTCATTATCAGAATTTTGTTGAATTATGTCATCGGCTTCTGTGTCTGCATTACTTGCGGGATTTTCAAAGCTTCCCATGTCCTCTCCGGTACTCGACAGAGGGCCATCCATTTGTTTGGGATGGCCCGAGTCCTCCGTATTAGTCGATGGAGGGCTTAACGTTGTTGGAAAATGTGGCATTGGTGGCTTCAAGCATGCACGGTATTAGAACGGGTAACAATGCCACATACAAAAAAAAAAAGGAATATACCTGGTTCGTTTGTTCCGAACTCTCCGCATTAGTCGATGGAGTTGCTGGAAAATGTGTCATTGGTGGGGGCTTCAAGCATGCACGGTGTTAGAACGGGTAACAATGCACACGTAAAAAAAAAAAAAAATTTAAGAAAGGAATAAATATACCTGATTCGTTTGTTGAACATGGCCCGAACTCTCCGCATTAGTCGACGGAGGGTACATGAAAGTTGCTGGAAAATGTGGCATTGGTGGGGGCTGCAATCATCCACGGTGTTAGAACGGGTAACAATAAACACATACAAAAAAAAAAAAAATTTAAGAAAGGAATAAATATACCTGATTCGTTTGTTGAACATGGCCCGAACTCTCCGCATTAGTCGACGGAGGGTACATGAAAGTTGCTGGAAAATGTGGCATTGGTGGGGGCTGCAATCATCCACGGTGTTAGAACGGGTAACAACAAACACATACAAAAAAAAAAATTAAGAAAGGAATAAATATACCTGATTCGTTTGTTGAACATGGCCCGAACTCTCAGCATTAGTCGACGGAGGGTACATGAAAGTTGCTGGAAAATGTGGTATTGGTGGGGGCTGCAATCATCCACGGTGTTAGAACGGATAACAACAAACACATACAAAAAAAAAAAAAATTAAGAAAGGAATAAATATACCTGGTTCGTTTGTTGAACATGGCCCGAACTCTCCGCATTAGTGGTCGGAGGGTACATGAACGTTGTTGGATACGATGTCATTTGTGGGGGCTGCAATAATGCACGGTATTAGAACGGGTAATAATGCAGTTCAGGGAAAAAATTTAAAGTTCACACATTTCTCAACCTGGCTACCCCATGCGTATGTATATAAATTCGGATATGCATTTAGATGCATCATAAATGGCGGATAGTAAGCATTTCTTGGACAGAGAGAGACCTACAATACACAAATAAAAAATACATTAACTAGTTGGAATTGAGACACCTTCCTTTTATGAATGACCAGTGTATCATACCTGAGTCGGTGGAATTGGTGTAGAAGGCCTGGGTGGCCTTTTATCTTCCTCTTTGTCCATCACGCTATTTCAACTGAACTTTTAGATCAACATTACAAGAAAAAAAAAAGTAATCTAACATTCATTAGATCGACATTACAAGAAAAAAAAAAAAAATCCAACATTCATTAGATCGACATTACAAAAAAGTAATCTAACATTCATTAGATCGACATTACAAGAAAAAAAAACAAAGTAATCCAACATTCATTAGATGACATTACAAAAAAGTAATCTAACATTCATTAGATCGACATTACAAGAAAAAAAAAAAAAGAAGTAATCCAACGGGTTTAAGCTTTCCTTCTGCACGGTATCTAAGTTACACAAGATTCTGAAGAAACAAACAACACAACTATGATTTGTACTGACTCCAAAAAATTATGAAAACAAAACTACCTTCACAATATAACATCCAAGATATTTATTGCCATTTTTGTAATTCTTTCGGATCTTTTCTTCGCCATTCCTAGTCTTACAAGAATGCTGTGTTTTACACGGTCTAGCCTCCAACTCCACATGTTTAAACCAGTAAAATGGGAATGAAATCGGGACAGCATGAATTAGACCAAGTTCATCGTCTAAACAACACCCAAAGAATTAATAATACAAACTACTTTCACATTTAAGAGGATTATGTTCACTGCACCAGTAAATCGCGCATTACAACAAAAACCTCGCGGGAACAGGACAACGCAGACGGCGGAAGCAGGACGGCTGACGGCAGATGGCACGTTGCACGTGGACGACGGCAGGCTGCACACGGACGACGGCAGGCTGCACGCGGACGACGATGGAAGATGCGGAGGAACCGAGCGGGAGGAGCAGGGGCGAGACCGAGGGAGGCAATTTCGAAATGAAGCATTTGGGGAAAAAGTCGGATTGAGTTTCTGTAAAACGCGTGCGTTTTACTATAGCATCAAAGAAAAAAACAATTCCACGTCGGCAGTGTGTGGTGTTGGGTACTGTAGCGGCTTAAGTGTAGAAGAACTCATATATATATATATATATAATAAATATAGAACCAATTAATTAATTACCAAAGTTTCGAAAAGGCATTATTTCTGTCCAACTCATGACATATATAGACTTTCTTTCATGTTTAAGGGCTAGCTAGCTTTGTATCTGCTTTAACTACTGGTTTTTTTTTTTTTTTTTTTAAGAGAAGCAATTTCATTAGAGAAGATTACAGACACTTTTCTAAGTCTGGAATACTACCCCACCACAAAGTAATGTTATCCACATTTTTTGCATTTCTAGCTGGCCTATGAGCAACCTGATTGCCTTCCCTGTGCACGTACACAAAATCACATTCAACAAAACAAGAAGAGAGAGACTTTATCTGTCTGTATAATACTATAATAAGCCTAACAGTGATCCCTCCATGCTGTTTTGCTTTAAGGCCTCCAGTACCAACAAGCAGTCTTATTCTATTATAAGCTTTGAGATGCCCATGCTAACACATAGCTGAAGCCCTCTAAATATAGCAATTAATTCAATAGCTTCAGCTTCCTCAACCTCATTACCAACCATACTAGCTGCCATCAACACAGTGAAGAGACAAGCGCTAATCACTCTCCAAGAATCACTCTCTATTCTCCAAAAATCCCTCTGTTTTTATTACTATGTTTCAGTCCTGCCATGATTCTTGTTGTACATTAATTTTTAGTCTAGCTATACTTTCCATTTTAGTTGATTCTACTTTCCTTGTATAATTATCAAACGGATCAACAGCTGTATGTACATCCTGTAAGTCCTTTTAGGCAAATCCACCAAATTACCTTTCTATGCTCGAAATTCACAAGTTTCATCTTTTCTTCATACTACAGATACGGATGTATGGGGCCCTGTGCCTATTACCTCATCAGATGGCTTCCAATACTATCTAGTTATTATTGATGAGTATTCGCACTATATTTGGTTATTTCCTATGGCTAGAAAATCTGTTGTCATTTCTATCTTCCCCAACTTTCTTCAATTAATGGAAAATCAATTTCATACTCGTGTAAAAATTGTTCAAAGTGATGGAGGTGGGGAGTTCGTAAATCAAACACTTAAAAGATTATTTTCTTTCTAAAGGCATTATTCAAAGATTGTCTTGGAACTCCAGAACAAAATGGTTTTGTAGATAGGCGTCATCGCCACATTGTTGATGTATCTTTAACCTTAATGGCTCATTCATCATTTCCAAATAAATTTTGGCCTGCTGCATTCCAAATTGCCGCCTCCCTCATAAATCGGTTGCCAACTCCAACTCTTAATGGTAAATCTCCATATGAGTTAGTGTTCCACTCTCCTCCTTCTTACAATTTTTTGAAAGTGTTTGGTTGTGCTTGTTACCCTTATCTTACTCCTTTCAGCCATTCCAAACTTGGTCTTAAATCCATCCCATGTGTATTTGTTGGCTATTCACCCCATCACAAAGGCTATAGATGCATGGATTTGAAAACTAGCAAGGTGTATATATCCAGACATGTTGTCCTTAATGAAGAAAGTTTTCCTTTTTCTTCCTCTACGCAGGTGCATCCTCAAGGAGAATCTTCATGGTTCAAGCTTCGAGCTTTACCTAAGAGCCTTTTACATGAGCCCCGAAACACCATGCCTACTAATAACAACTTTACAAGTGCTGCTTCTTCATCAACCATGGCCCCTAACTCTGATCATACAGATTTGGTTGATTTAATATTGGAGCCTACAATAGAGCCATCCCACACAACAATGATCCTATTCGAACTCACCCCATGGTGACTCGATCACAAGATGGCACACAGAGACCTAAAGTTTATTTCTCCACAAAACATCATTTACCTGCATGCTTTCTTGCAGATTTGAAAGCCATCCCAACTGAGCCTAAGACGTATAAAATGGCTTTGAAGGACTCAAAATGGAAGCAAGCCATGCAATCGGAGATCAATGCACTTCATGAAAATGGAACCTGGACACTTGTGCCTCCATCACCAAACATGAACCTTGTCACTAGCAAGTGGGTATTCAAAATTAAAACCCATGCTGATGGTTCTATTGAACGATACAAGGCTCGCCTAGTGGCATGAGGTTTCACTCAATTGCAGGGGTTGGGTTATGAAGAAATGTTTAGTTCGGTTGTTAAGCCAGAGACTATTAGCTTAATTCTCACTTTGGCTCTATCTCATGGTTGGTCTTTGAAACAATTGGATGTAAGTAACACATTCTTGCATGGGGATTTGCAAGAAAAATTTTTCTTGACTCAACCTCCAGGTTTCGAGGATCCAAATCATCTCGAATATGTTTGTCGTCTCCACAAAGCAATCTATGGTTTAAAACAAGCTCCCCGAGCATGGTATCTCAAGTTCAGCAATTATCTATGTCCAATGGGGTTTCAAAGATGTCCCTATGATACTTCTTTGTTCTTTCGGCAACAAGGTTCTGAAATAGTTATTTTGCTTATATATGTGGATGATATAGTTCTAATAGGAACATCAACTTCCTCTCTTGCGAAAATCATTTCTCATTTGTCCACCATTTTTCATATGTAGGATCTTGGTGAATTACATTTTTTCCTTGGAGTACAGGTTACACGGGACTCCAGTTCTTTGACCTTATCTCAGTCTCGATACTAGCTAACCTTATTACAAAAAATTGGTTTTGAGGGAGCCAAACCAGTGACAACACCACTTGTATCTGGTGCACATCTCTCTACACATGAAGGTGAACTCCTATCCGATCCAACAGTATATCGCAAGATGGTATGAACATTACAATACTTGACTTTGACAAGGCTAGATGTTACTTTTGCTGTAAATTTTGTGTGCCAATTTATGCAAGCGCCTCGAGCTCCTCACCTCATTGCTCTTAAACATATATTTCGATATCTCAAGGGTGCCATAAATCTGGGTCTTCGTCTCACAAAAACACCCATCACAGCTTTGCATGCTTTTTGTGATGCCGACTAGGCAGGTTCTAGAGATGACAGACGTTCAACATTTCGTTTTGCAGTTTTCCTTGGAAATAATTTGCTGTCTTAGAGGGCAAAGAAGCAAGCTACTGCAGGACGGTCAACTGTGGAAGCAGAATACCGAGCCTTGGCTTCTACCACAGCTGATCTAATGAGGTACATGAATTTTCTGAAGAGTATTGGATATGAACTCCCATCTCCTACGTTCTACTCCGACAATATCAGTGCAATAAGTATGGCCAAGAATCTGGTTTTTCATCATAGAACAAAACACATTAAAATTGATGTACATTTGATCCGGGAACAAGTCTCACGAGGATTAGTTCATCTAGAACATGTTTATGGAAATAATCAGGTGGCCGACATCTTCACAAAGCCATTTTGTAATCCCAAGTTTGAATCAAATCAACGCAAGCTATTCGTCGAACCTATCCCACCTTGAGCTTGAGGGGGAATGAAGAGACAAGCGCTAATCACTCTCCAACAATCACTCTCTATTCTCCAAAAATCCCTCTGTTTTTATTATTCTGTTTTAGTCCTGCCATGATTCTTGTTGTACATTAATTTTTAGTTTAGTCTAGCTATACATTCCATTTTAGCTGATTCTACTTTCCTTGTATAATTATCAAACGACTATCAGTAGCTGTATGTGCATCTTGTAAGTCCTTTTAAATATAAATATACAAGCCATAAAAGCCGTGTCAATTTAGATTTACACACAATACCTTGGTCATCTCTCAAAATTGCCCCAGAACCAGATTTATATTGATCTTCAAAAATAGCACCATCAACATTGAGTTTCAACACACCTACTGGAGGGGGCTTCCATCGAAAGTGATCCTTCAGCTGGGTACTTGATTTGAGTCTGGCTTCCTTAAAGCTTCTGACCGACACTAGCATTCTCAGCAGCTTTCTTTGGATTCAATAGCACTTGGCCATGCACCATCTTGTTTCTTATATAACAAAAACTCCATGCCAAACAAAAGAAGATTGGCAGCTTCTCCTTTGATTCGCCCTCACAGAACTTCAATGCAACCTCATAAAATTTCATTCTAGGATCAATAACAATGTCTGGCAGCAGTTCTTTCCATACATTCTGAAGACTAGCACAACTGATCAAAGTATGATGTAGACCCTCACTCTCGGCCCCACAGAAATAGCACAACCCTTTAGTTAAAACATGTCTTCTTAATAAATTCTCTTTTGTAAGGAGCCCATCTTTACAAGTACGCCAAGCAAAGATTTTTATCTTACTTAGCACCTTCATCTTCCATAACTATTTCCATAAGACCTTATAAGTACCAGATGTTGAGGATTCAACACTATTTGAGCCCATCTTGCCTTGATGAGTCTGTAACAACTTCTCACACTAAATGAGCCAATCCTCTCATGAGCCCAAATTCTGCTATCCATTGAATCTCTTGGACATATCACTATTTTAAGAATATTAGCAACCACACTTGGATTGAAGAGAGTTATAAGCTTATTTACATTCCACATTCTTGTATCAGTATCAATCAGTGTTGCCACTAAGTCATCTTGCGTATCATCTGATCTGAATACCCCTTCTGAAACAAGCTTAGCATGCCCTGGTATCCACTGACCACTCCGAACTCTTACATTTCTTCCATCTCCAACTCTCCATCTACAACCAGCAAACATCCATTTCTTTGCTTCACATATGCCCCTCCAAGTATAAGATGGATTATTTCCCAATCCAGCTTGCTAAAAACTAGAATTTGGAAAATATCTAGCTTTTAACAATATGAAAATCAGAGATTTATCATCCTTCATCAGCCTTCATCCTTGTTTTGCCAAAAGAGCCAGATTAAAGACCCTAAGATCTTTAAAACTCATCCCTCCACATGATTTCATCTCACATATTTTGGACCAACTGAGCCAATGAATTTTTCTTTCTTCTCCCTTTTGACTCCACCAGAATTTAGACATAAGACTCTCTAACTCAAAACACAGATTTGAGGGAAACAAGAAGCAACTCATAGAGTAAGTAGAGATAGATAGGGCCACTACCTTTAAAAGCACTTCATTTCCCCCTTGTGATAGAAATTTTTCTTTCCAACATTGAAGCTTTTGCCAAACTCTTTGTTTTATGGAATGAAAGGCTCGGTGTCTAGACCTACCCACAATTGGTGGAAGGCCTAAATATCTTTCATATTGTTGGATTTAACTATTTCCCCACAGTAGCCTTATCTCTTCTCTCACCTCCCTACTGTCATTTCCACTAAACACCATGATAGTTTTTTCCTTATTAATTTTCTGACCAGACACAACTTCATATTTCTCTAAAACAACATGCACTCTTCTGTTCTCCTCTACCTCAGCTTTGTAGAAAATAACATTTTCATCTGCAAATAGCAGATGATTTATAATTGGAGCACCCCTGCAAATCTTCAGTCCCAAAATCCCCCCTCTGATTCCAGCTTCTTTTAAAAGAGTAGTCAAACCTTTAGTATAGATAAGAAAGAGATAAGGGGAACCTCAATCCTTTACTAGGAACAATTGGCCCTTTTGGGTCACCATTTATCAACACAGAGAAGATACTAAGCTGATACAATACATGATCATATGAATAAAATTTTGATTAAACCCCATTACCTCCATCACTGATCTTATAAAACTTCATTCCACTCTATCATATGTCTTACTCATATCTAGTTTCAAAGACATAAACCTATTTTTCCCTCTATTTTTTGTTTAGATAATGAACTAACTCATAGGCAATTAGAACATTATCCATAATTAAACGACTAGGAACAAACACACTTTGACTCTCCCCAATAATACAGGACAAAACATATTTTAATCTATTGGACAACACATTTGCAATCAGTCTATATGCCACATTACAAAGACTAATGGGCCTATAGTCACAAACTTTTAAAGGAGACTTCTTTTTTTGGACAAGAATAATGTGTGTATGATTTAATGAGGCTGGAAAAGAACCTGTATTTAATGCATCCAAGACGGCTGAAGTCACTGACTCCCCCACCACATTCTAGTATTTTTGGAAAAAAACTAGAGACATGCCATCTGGGCCAGGGGCTTTTGTGAGATTCATTTGCTGTAGAGCTACTTTTACCTCTTCTGCAGAATATTCCTTACACAACTCCTCATTCATATTGTTGCTCACCCTACCAGTAAAAGGCTCCAAAAAGTTCAGTGAACCATTTGGCCTAGAAGTTTTGAATAAATTTCTGAAATAATCTATGATGAGCCTATCCCTGCCTTCTGGTTCCTGCCACACCCCATTATCATCTTGAAGCTTTCCTATCTTATTCTTTCTTCTCCTCTGAGAAGCCTTCATGTGAAAATATTTTGAGTTTTGGTCACCTTCTTTGAGCCACAATGCCTTTGATCTTTGTCTCCACATAACCTCATCCATTTCAAGCCATTTCTGCACCTGGTCCCGTGCCAAATCAACTTCCTCTCTATTAGCTCCCAAATGAACCTTTTCATGAAGCATTGACATGTGCTGTTTTGCTTGAAGAAGCTTTTTTTGCACATGACCAAAAGAATGTCTATTCCATACAACCAACTGATTACCAAAAGACTGTATTAGCCCCATCACCTTAATCATATTTGTCCGAGAATCACATCTACCCAATGTATTTTTTTTATAATATCCTCACACGCTGGCTCACCTACCCACATAGCCTCAAACTTAAACATTCTCCTTTTTATTGAAATCTGCATTACCCCCTCCAAGTCCACCCATATAGGGACATGACCGAATATGCCACCAATTCATGAGTAACACTAGCATTAGGAAACAAGTGTCACCATTCAGAGTTGGCCAGACCCCTATCAAGCCTCTCATTGATACACTGAGCCCCTTCTCTATGGTTACACCATGTAAAAGGGTACCCTTTAAAACCCAAATCTCTCAAACCACACTCCTCCACCACCTCCCTGAAAGATGCAATTTGTCGCTCAGGTCTTGGCCTCCCACCCCTCTTCTCATGATGATGTAATACCTCATTAAAATCTCCTAGTAACTTCCACTTCTCTTGTTTTTCTCATATTAGTTTCCTATTCTCTACAATTTTTCCTTGACTCCAACTACCCAATGTCATTCTACAAATCAAAATATTTTTTTTATTGTCACAATTTCCTTGGCCTCTTTTCCTTTACCACATGATAAAGGACTCGAGCTATTCGGAGGTTGCCAAGCCTCTAATAGTTTCAACTTAAGAGATTCATTATGTCTGGCAGGGCTGAGAACTAGCCTCCACCGAATCTAGAATGGTTCTACCTACTCCTATTTCTACTTACAAGATTGTGTAGCAATAATTTGGCAAAATACTTCTTTGTTCTGAAACTGATCTACTTGCTCCTTAATCTTCATTTTCACTAAGATTGATCTACTTGCTCCTTAATCTTCATTTTCACTAAGATTAATGAGGTACTAATGGGAGTAAGTTCCTTCCTTGGATTGGTTGTTTCTTGATCTTGTTAATTTCAATCTATTGATTTTTACCATCGACAACCAACTTCTCTTCCTCTCCTATCTCTACCTTATGCATTTAATGGTTTCGTATATCTAGTAGGATTCTAAAACGCAAATATTTTTCTCCATCTTTTACGATGTTCATCAACATCTACCAGTTCCACACATCCAATCGTTGAGCCCACATGTTCTCCTATTTTTATATTCATACACCTGAAACATGGTTTGTGAAGTTGCACCCAGAACGACTCCATATTAAATTCAACTTCTTAAGGGGAGACTAAGACACCGAAAGGAATACAAGATTAGAAGTTTTGTGATCTCTCTTTATCCACCATAAAATTCATGCATATATTAATCTATTTGCTTAGAATTGAATGTGCACATGATTGATTCCTCATGTGAAAATTTATATCAAGTTTAATTAAGTAAATGATTAATGATAAGAAAAAATAATATGCACGTCTATAATAGTCTAAAAATTCATACCAATATGAAAACCATAGCCTATTATGATATAACTGAATAAATAAAAGGGAAAGTGCTCGCCCCCAGATAAGCATCATTGAGAGGCAAAGTGCTCACTATCTCAACGAGCACCGCGAAGTAGCATGAAACTTGCCACCTCAGTGAGTAATGTAAGAGACAAAGTGCTCGTACCCCAGGAGAGCACTACGGGAGGCAAGTTGTTTGTCTACCTGGCAAGGACTGCAGAAGGCAAGTGTTTGCATCATAGGTGAGCACCCAGCCAAAGTTGTAATAGATGTGAGTACCTCGAGAGACAAAGTGCTCGCAAACAAGGGGAGCACCTTGGGAGGCAAAGTGCTCACACCAAGGTGAGCACCTCAGGATGTGAAGTGCTCGTCCTATTTCATCTTTCTGAGCTATTCCATTTGTCCGTCTCATTTCATTTATCCATCCTATCTTCATTTTTCTGTATTAACTTATTTTTGTCAATCCTATTGCATTTTTCCATCATATCTTCTTTTTTTTGTCTTGGCTTCTTTTGCCGTACTATCTTCATTTTTCTATCCTATTGCATTTTTTTGTTCTATTGCATTTTTCCATCCTACTGCATATTTTCATCCTATCTCTTTTTTTTTTGTCTTGGGTCCTTGGCGTGGTGAGTACCCTGGTAGGGGAATTGCTCAAACTAAGGCAAGCACTGCTGAAGGCAAAGTGGTCACACCTCGAGAGGCAAAGTTCTAGCATCCCCAATCAGCATTGTAGGAAGCAAAGTGTTGGCAACCCAGGAGAGCACCTCGGGAGGCAATGTGCTCGCCACCTTGCCACCACCTTGGAAGAGAAAGTGCTTACCACTCTGGCAAGCTCCATGTAGAGCATGAACCTTGCCACCCCGGTGAGCTCTGTAAAAGAGCATGGAGCTCACCACCTTGGTAAGCTCCATGGGTCAAACGCGTTTATGTTATGTGGGTTGCCACATTGTTGGAGGCTTTTTTCCTGCTTATAACCACCTCTCATCCTTATCATCTCAACCATTTCTTCACGATGCAACATTACTACTCTCGTTTGCTCTAAATTATGTTGACCCAGAGTGACTGGTTCTCATGTTTGGATGATGCTTTCGTGGAGTCAAAAGAAACTTTTTATGTTGAGGAAGACAATAAAAAGAAAGAACAAGACAACCTTTTTCATGGTAGGACTCTCGAGATAAACGAAAGCGACTTGGAGAGAAAAAAGAAGAAGAAAGTATGCAAGTGAAAAGGGTTAGCTCGGGTTGGAGGTGAAAGGGAATAGAGCCACTTCTCTTACATGAAAATCAATCAATATACATCTTTGGGCCTGAGGTTGGAGTCGTAGGTTTCTTAAGAGGTAAAAGCAAGAGTCTGAAATGGCCGAATATGAAGATAGAATGGAGGTAGCTTAGATGAGAAGACAAAAGGCTGAATGTATAGAAGGCTGGCAAATGTAATGTGAAAAGACCAAAACTATACTTCCTAACCGCTCGGGCAACAACGAAGAGTGGGGCATTTTTGGCCTAAAAGCCACACCATCTAATGCATGTGAAGTCTTATAAAAGAACTAACACTTTGATGTAAAAAGAAGACAAAAGTGAACTTTTTATCTTTGCAACATTAATCAACCTAGATTCTACCAAACATATTTAAAACTCAATTAGAGTAAATCGTGTCAAAAGAATAAGCTAACACATTATTTTTATATTAACAATTTATATAGCATATATATATGCATCAATGTACTTATAGTATGCTAGTTCACAATGGATATAGTCTAATAACAAAGACCTAGCCAGAGCTACTTCCTCATCAAAATCAAACAGAAGCAACAGGCTTGCAAACAGGAAGGTCCTCTTCAAGATTATGTGGGGACCTAAGAATAGGGTTTCTCTCAAAGAAATTCACCGGTTTTAGTTGAAAGCTTGATGACACAGTTGGCATAATAGGGAAATCCTCTTGACATGGAATGTGATGGAAGCCTAGCGTGTACCATAGAACAATGTCCTTATTCTCGATTGCTCGATCCCTGCAAGATCATCTCCATTAATAAGAATATCTTAGCCATTGAAATATTTAACAGTCAATTAGCCAAATCGACATAGATTAACAAGCTGTTACATAAAACTCCAAGCATTTTTATTAGCTGAATTAAGCCATTGAAATAGACATATGTATGTCACCATCTTAGATAGAAAGAGTAAGTGGATGCAACAACTTCATAACTTTGCTCATTCTTAATTTCATGAAAGGAAAAAGATATGATCTTCGAGTTTTTGCTTGAACTTGAAGGTCGATTTCATGTGAGAAAAAAATAGACACATGAAATAGGTCATACAGAAAACCCACTTTATGTGTCTATCTCTCTCCATCTTGAAAGTTTTCAAAAACCTATTTCTTATCCACAGAAAAATATTATTGCAAGTTTTATTATAGGAGAAAGCACACCTATCAGACCATGTTGCCAGAGTGTCTTCGCCATGGCTTTGATAGACAAACATTCCAGCTGCCCATTGCTCACTCTGGTTATAAGGAGTGACCCATATTTGGTTGTTTGTAAAAGCAGCCCGAATCTGTGGAGGGTCTTCAAGATCAAGCAAGCTAGCAGCTGTGGCACCAGGAACAATCTTATATCCAACAGGGTTCCCAACTCTTGTCTTCTTTGACGGATTAATCACGTGGAACTCAGATGGGCATAGAGTTTAAGCTTAATTTGTGCATCCTTTTCTGTCTTTGCCACATTTCTAATGGCTTTCAAGTAGCTTTTTCTGGGTGATTCACCTGGTGATGTATGTTGCCTCTTAATGTCTACATTAACAAATGAATTTTCTGAGCCATCAATGTCCATATCCAGATAGAATGAGATGTAGTGGTCATGGATAACACCAATAACATTTTCTGACAAAAGGGTGCCATAGAGATTTTCTTGGTTGGGAATCTGGTTAATGTTGTCGTAGGTTGTACCTTTCACCATCAAAATGCCACTAAGTCCAACCTGATCGAGGTTAAACATGCAATTCGTACCATTAATGTGAGATTATACATTAGGACAACAAATTAGTTGCATAAATGCCTACGGCCAGAAAGATATATGGTAAAAGATATAAGGAGGAACAAAAAGTAGTTTCTTTAGAAGATCATATATAGTCAAACTTATAAGTCTTGATCCAAAATCTTATCATCCTAGTCAAACTTATTGACTAAATGTATCATGTAGTAAGTGTATACTTTATCCAGTCAGTTAAAAGGTCTTCTTCACGTAAACAAAATTGGTTTTCCTTATTTGAGGTTATCAAAGTGAGGTACTTGGTTTTTACTTCTCATCTCTTTTTTATTTTCTTATATGTGTGATTTCTTACAGATTGGTTTCTTAAAGTTGTTTTTTCTATTTTCTTGTAATTTTTTGACTTTCTTAGTTTGTGGCTCGGTCTATTGGTCCTTAATACTTGGGTTTTAGTCTTTATGCTTATTTGTAACCCTTACGTGTCTGGTTGTAACTACAGTTTTCTTCTGCCAAAGGTGAGGGTTATCAATCAATAAAATTAGGGTAGCATCAAGAAAAAAAAGTGTGTACGATTGGAAATAAAAAAAAAATTTAAGATAAAGAATATCATTTCTCTAAGTGCAATAAAAAGATATTAAAGTTTTATTTTTTTTCCCTAGATATAAGTTTTGTCACTATTATACCTATCAAAATTTGTCCAAAGTTTGATTCAAGCAAAAAATATAAGCATAAAGGTATTACAGAAATGATGGTAAACCTTCCCAGTTTGGATACAAAAAGGTCTCAAACTCATCTCAATGTATCTCATCCAATCATTACAATTTTTTAAAATTTTCACACAAAATATAATAAACAATTCAGCTATTTCATATCTCAAAACAATAGTACGTAATATTAAAAAATAATATTCTAACAATATTTTATTTAACTTTTAACTTTTATCTTATCTCAACTCACTGTCCAAACCTTACCTTAGTATCAGTTAACAACTTCTATACAACTTAGTAATAATATATTAATTCTTTCAAATTTTATGACTTATTTTATTTTATTTTAGAAAAATGCCATGTTGTCAATTTGTATTTTGTTTTATATATTTAAAAAAATGCAAATGCACTATCATTCACCGGGGTCAGTTAAATGCATCGGTGCTGTAACAGGACCTTTTTATTTTAAAGTGTATGATTTTTTAAAAAAAAACACATTATTTTAGTTGTTGGTTTTCATTGTATCATTAATCAAGGTATTAATATTTAAAGATGTTAGCCCTTTTACATTGTGAAAATTCCTACTAATTACTAATATTGATTGAAGGCATCTTGACTGATTGCATGAGAATTATTAACTTAAAAAAAGACTATTATGCCGTCCCAAACATACCGTTCGTTTTGACTATTTAATAATTTTTTTTAATTAATAATAAAAGAAGTGATTTTAAGTGTATTGATATATTGTTTTATTTTTTAAAAATATTTAAATATATAAAAAAAAATATGAAAAAAAAAACCCAAAAAATGATTAGCCCGACTCATTAACTTATAAATTGTGGGGTTACCTTGACTCTGATCAGTCCATCAGTTTGGAACTCCCAATCAACAATGTAATCATAGTTTCCGACAGCTGCTGCCATTCTAACCACCAACGTCACCTTCGGCCTCACTTCTCTAATCTGCCCATCCAAACGACATATATAAGCCCATTCATGTACGAACAAACACAGTAAAGAGTTTTGTAATGTAGGAACAAGTTTATGTATTAATTTGTGTTAATATTATTGTCTTCGTATTTTAAATTTAAATTAATATTATTTTTAATAAAATTTATTTTATGACTAATCATATTGAATAAATATACATATTAATGTGCAGAATCACTTACAATTAAATTTTTCCTTAACTTTTATAAAGAAAAAACATAAATGCTCTACTTATCGAAAGTTGGTTCAAAAGTATGTTTCGAGACATTTATATATATATATATATATATATATATTATAATAATAATTAATGAAGTATTTTTTAATAATGTTGTGAATTTTTTATTTTTTTTAAAATATTTATGATGATTCAAAAAATATATTAAAAAAAGAAAAGAAAAATAAAAAAAAATGCATTATACGGGACACTTCTTTAGAAGCTTTCTTCAATGACTGTAGAAGGATTCCAAAAAATATTACGCTATTTTTTATCTTAAATTTTATCCGTTCTAATCAAATTTAATAATTCAGCAAATTTAAATAACATCTTTTATTAATTATTTAAATGATAATAATTTAAAATATGTCACATCATCAAATATTACTCAAGATGAATATATTTATTTAAATTAAGAATATAATTTCTCAATAGAGAATAGATAAATTAATCCAAGATATTTCATTATATGTAAAAATAAATTAATTTATAGAATTTTCAATCTTACCATACATATAATCTTATATATAATATTATACCTATTGAATATTCGTTCTATTTCATTAGTTCTTTTTAATTCGAATTACAAATTTTAAGGTCACATTTAGAAGTTGAGTTGAGTTAAAATAAGTTGAATTCTTTATAAATAATAGTGAGTTAAGATGGTGAAGAGAATTTTATGAAACTCACCTAAGATGATTTCTAAACTCATCTTAAGTATAATAATGACAATTTTATAAATTAATTTATGGAATCCACAAATATTAGTGAGAAGTTGAATAATTAGTGACTTATAGTAGTTTAATTAGTGACTTATAAATTAATTTATGGAACCCACATATATTAGTGACTTATAGTAGTGAAAATTTTATGGAACCCACATATATTTATGAGAAGTTGAATAATGTTATGGTCTGCGTGTAAATAGGTGTTGAGTTGAAAAAAATTGTTGATCTCATATGTAAAGAGGTTTTGAATTGAAATGAATTTAATAATTTAAAAATTAAATATTTGAATGTCAGATTTAACTTAAAATTAGATTGTTCAAAATTTTCTCTATTTGAACTAGGTCAACACATACGGTTAGCATTTTTTCAAGAGAAATACTTGGATCCCAAAAATGGGTCCCAAAATTTTTTTGTTATTTAATGATTAAAGAGATGTTTTTTAATGATGTTATAAATTTTTTATTTTTTAAAAAAATATTTATGATGATTAAAAAAATACATTAAAAAAATAAAAAATAAAAAACTAAAATGCATTATTGGTGACATCAATCGGAATTCTATTTTGGTGACCGTAGCACTTCCTTTTTTTTTTTTTTTTTTCAATGATAGTATAAAAGATGGCTTACCTCCATGCCCGTGATCGGACTCTCCGAGTGACGCCAACCGATGTCGCCGGCATAACTCTCGAACACGCAGATCATGTTCGGTCGGACGTACGGTGTTCCATCTGCTGCTGCAAACACACCGTCCATGTAATACGCGTTCCGTGGACAATCGTTAAGCGGGTCGAGTGGCATGGCCTGCAATCCGAACCCGTATTCCCCGGCATCCAAATACGTTTTGAAGTACCATGCATCGGTGGGATCCATGTAAGGGACAAACAATTCAGAACTAAACCCTTTGTACATAACGTCTCTAAGCTCCCCGGTGTCCGGGTCCCGGAACTTGGCCAGAGAGACTATGACGCCGGCACGGGCATCGGGTTTCAGGTGAAATTCCCAGTTTGCCCATTTCACCAGGTACTTGTCTTCTACGGTAAAACTCGGACCCTTCGGTTGCTCCATAGATATCGGGTTGAGCGGCTTCAATGCGTGAGGATCCTCCTGAAGTACAGAGTATCGATAGTCTGTGTCGGCGGCCTTTGGAATTGGAATGTTCCTGCCGGTATCCGATATCTCCACCACTTGTTTGGTGTCGAGGTCAAGGAGGAAGGTCAACCCTTCGATTGGTCGCATGTAGAAGTTTGCAGTGCCGTCCATGGAATAGCACTGTAGCTTGATCAACCTCCTGTTCTCCTCCGACTTCCCGTACCATCCCGTCGATATCGGCAGGCACGCGAGGTCCGCCAGATCAATCCCACGCTGGACAATCGTGCGGTTGAAGTCGGCGCTGGCGAATCGAGCCAGAGTGGTCCCGGTCAAGTCCTCGACAGTCAACATCGGGTAACCGGAATGCTCGCCTGTTTCGCGCACAGTCACGTTGCCGGTGCCGAGGTCGACGCTCAACACGTATACTGACTTGCTGTCGACACGCGCCACCACGGAGGCCTTTCTGGGTAACAAGGTCTCGCCCTTTTTCCATTTCAGGACGAGCGTTTTCTCGGGCTCTTCGAGGTCGACGGAGTGGAGAGCGTAGCGCGACGATTGGAAGAGCTCGTGGGAGGAGAGGATGGAGCGGACCTTCTCGAATTCTAGGATTGTCAGCGGGTCTAGAGGGTGGTGGGGTGTGTCTAAGGCATGGTTGCGTCCGTTCTTAGAAGCACGCCACGCTGAGTTGGTGGCACAATCAAGGAGCTCAACCGTGCGTGGTAACTGGTAGGAGAGCTGAAGAAAGGTTAAAACTAGGACAAAGGCGGCGACACTAAGAGAAAGAAACAAGAACCGGAGCAAGTTTCTGGCTTCCATAAATTATAGCCTCTCTCTCTCTCAAAAATGGAAGCAGATTTCGCTTTTGAAGAGAAAGTATTAGTTTGTTTTTTGTGCAATGGTGCCGAATTCGGGAACCATTTTGTGTTCGGTTTTTTATTTTTTTTGTTTTTTTTATTTATTTTTTTAATCATCATAAATATTTTTTAAAAAAATCAAAAAATCAAAACATCATTAAAAAATATTTTTTTAATCATTCAATAAAAAAAAAAAACATTCGAGACATACTAGCATTTCCCTTGTTTTTTTGTATGCGTATCAAATTAAAATTAAAAAATTATAAAAAATAGTGTTTGAATATTTTTTTTAATATTATTTTTATTTTAAAATTTAAAAAGATTGAAACAATTATATATATAATTCTTATATATAATATATAAAATAATTTTATGTTATATATTAAATTGTTAATTAATATAAGATTAATTTTAAAAATCCTATTACTCATAATAATTAAATAATATAAAATTAATATAATATTTAATATATCATAAAATTAATCTTATAAATTTTAATATAATGATATAACATTAAAAATTTTATTTTTATAATATAAAATTTTAAACTTAAAAATTTGTATTTGTTTGATGAAATGTTATTAATATAAACGCCCACCACCCACAATTCTTGCCATTAAAGTCAACAATTCAACTGCCAAACAACAACAAAAATCTGTCCAAAAAAATCTACCCTTGAACTGGTTTCCAAGACACCCAAAAACCTTGACTTTACACTGACCACTAACCATTTCTGCATCACCAGTAAACCAAATGAAAGCCACCCACAAGATATTGACCAATTGGCTGTTCGATAAAATGCTATAGAGAAAGAATATTTCCTTATATATTCAATAATGAGTGCAGCGTCTATAAATAGACATTTACAATGAATAAGACAAATACGTACATAACGGTTTACAGCAGAGAATAACAAGTCACAACAGAGAGCAACAAACAATTATTCCTAATGTACATTCTAGAAGGAATATATATCCCAGTGCTATGAATCATCGTGTATCTGCTGCAAGGATGATTTGGAAACTGTGATATTATCATTGAGACTGATACGCCCCTTCGAATCCAAGGGGGTATCGACCACATTGAGATTCGACTTGAAGTGTAGAAATTTATCGGCAACCAAGGGCTTTGTTAGAACATCTGCAATCTAATCTTTGGAACTGATAAAAGATACATGAAGCATTTTGGCAGCAACACGATCTCGAACAAAGTGATAATCTATGTCCATGTGCTTGGTTTTGGAGTGATAAACAGGATTAGCTGAGAGATATGTTGCTCCAAGGTTATCGCACCAAAGAATTGGAGATTGAGGAAGAAAAATACCAAGCTCACGTATAAGTGTTTGTAACCAGATAAGTTCAGCAGGTGAGGCAGCAACAGCTTTGTATTCCGCTTCTGTTGAGGATCGAGCCACAGTCTTTTGCTTCTTTGAACTCCACGAAAGTATATGTTTGCCAAGATATATGCAGTAGCCTCCTGTTGATCTACGATCGTCTGGACAACCACCCCAATCAGCATCAGAGTATGCTTGAAGAGTGAAGTTGGACTGAGGTTGAAAAAGAAGGCCATGATTTATGGTAGCTTTGAGATATCGAAGGATTCTCTTCACAGCACTCCAGTGTGTAGCTTTCGGGGCATGAAGAAACTGACATACCTTGTTGACAGAGAAAGATATGTCAGGTTGAGTTAAAGATAGATAATGTAGACCACCAACCAAGCTTCTGTATAAAGTGGCATCTTCAAACGCTGGAGCATCAAATTTTGACAATTTTAGAGAAGCAGCCATGGGTGACATCATTGGCTTGGCATGAAGCATGTTGCTTCGAGTTAGAAGGCTCTTAATGTATTTACGTTGTGTCAACAGAAGACCTTGTTTAGTGTAGTCAACCTCAAGTCCAAGAAAAAAAGATAGTTTTCCAAGATCCTTCACAGGGAAAGCTTTGCCGAGAGCATGAATGAGGTCAGTTATGGAAGAAGTATGAGAAGCCGTGATGACTATATCATCAACGTAAATCAGCAAAAAAATTGTGGTATGAGCATGATGAAAGATAAACAATGATGGGTCAGCTTTAGATGCAATGAAGCCATAATTAAGAAGCCAAGAGCTGAGTTCAGCAAACCAGGATCTTGGAGCCTGTTTGAGGCCATACAGAGCTTTATGGAGCTTGCACACATGGTTGGGACGTAGAGGGTCTATGAAACCTTGAGGTTGTTGCATATAGACTTCATCAGTGAGTGTTCCATGGAGGGAAGCATTGTTGATGTCCAATTGGCGCAGTGGCCATCTTCTGGTAACATCAATAGACAATATGAGACGTATGGTGGTCGGTTTGACCACGGGGCTGAAGGTCTCGTTGTAGTCAATTCCAGGCTGCTGATGAAAACCTTTTGCAACTAACCGAGCCTTTCTTCTGTCAAACGAACCGTCAGTGTTGGTTTTTGTTTTGTAAACCCACCTGCAACCCAGTACGTTAGAAATATTAACAGGTGGTACAAGACTCCAAGTGTGGGTCTTCATGAGAGCAGTGTACTCTTGAGCCATAGCTTCACGCCAGTCTAAGAATTTTGAAGCTGTAGAGTAACTTGTAGGTTCATCAGGCACAGTAGCAACAATGAGAAAACAATGGCGAGGCAGGTTCAGAATAGTTCCATCAGAGGCAATACGTGGGCGGAGAGAGTTTGTGGTTGAGCGAGTTATTATAGGTGAGCGTGGAGGGACAGGATTCGAGAGAGAGGGAGCTTGAACTTGAGAGAGAGGAGATGAATCGGGATTAGGAGAAGCAGAGGTGTCGAAGGTTGAAGATGAGGGTATTATCGGGTTGGGTAGATGTGAAGCGGGCCTGGATTGTGATGGGCTAGGGCCGAGTAACGATGGGGAGATTAATTCAGTCGGTAATGGGCTAGGTGATAAGGAGTCAGGGAATGGACCAAGAAGAGAGTTTGGGAAAATAGGTAAAAGAGTGTGAGATGTTGAAGTTGATAGAGATGAAGTGGGCCGTGTCATTTTTTTGTAAGGGAATGATGTTTCATGAAAGCGGACGTCGCGCGAAATGTAAAGTCGGTTTGTGGTGAGATCAAGACATTTATACCCTTTGTGGGTATTGCTATATCCTAAAAATATGCAGAAAGTTGAATGGAAATTGAGTTTATTTGGCAAATATGGACGTAAATTTGGCCAACATTCACAACCAAATACCTTTAAGAAATTATAATCAGGTTCTTTTTTATGTACAAGAAAATAAGGTGATTGATTATTAAGAGTGGGAGAGGGTAGAAGATTGATGAGATATACCGTTGTTTCAAAGGCTTCAGTCCAAAAGGTAAAAGGTAAGGAAGCTTGGGCTAGAAGAGCAAGCCCAATTTCCACAATATGAAGATGTTTTCTTTCGACAAGCCCATTTTGCTGATGAGTGTGTGGGCAGGAAAAACGATGTTTAATTCCAAGTTTTTGACACATGGAGGTGATGGGTTTGAATTCACCACCTCCATCAGTTTGTAATGTTATTAACTTGGTTTTAAACATGCGTTCAACAAGAGGTAAAAAAATGGAGAAAATATTAATGGCATCAGATTTGAGTTTGAGAGGAAAGATCCATGTGAATCTTGTATAGTGATCAATAAAAGATAAAAAATATTTAAAGCCCATGCAAGAAACACAAGGAGAGGGCCCCATAAATATGAACAAACCAATTCTAAGGGCCCTTTAGAGGAAAAACGACTGGACTTAAAGGGAAGTTGACAAGCTTTTGCAAGTGGACACTCAGGACATTTAAACATAGCTTCAGTGTAGACAACAGGCAAACACCTTGTGCGTAGGATGCGGGAGATCGACTTGATCTAGAGATGGATGACCCATCCTTCGATGCCACTGGGCAATGGAAGCACGTTCACCAAAATGAACCGAGGGAGAGAGGGAGTTGGTGGAACTGGTTGCTGTTGATGGAAAAACATAGAGCCCGTTACGGGTTGGTCCTGTGAGGAGGATTTTCCCGCTCTGAGAGTCCTTCACAAAGAAGTGAGTGGAGTGAAATTCAAAGAAACAACGATTATCAACACAAAACTTTAGCACAAAGACTAGATTCTTAGTAATGGAGGGAACATGTAATAGATTTTGAAGAAGAAAGGAAGAAGAGGAAGTGGGCATGGAAGAATCACCGTAAGCACTGATAGAGAGACCATTACCATCACCAACTTGAATTTTTTCATCACCATTGTACTGTTCTGAGGACAAGTTCAAGTTGCTCATATCGTTAGTGATGTGGTGAGTTGCTGCCGAATCTGGGTACCAGGAGTTATCGTGGAATCCATTTTGAGCAATGTAGCTAGCTATGTTTGCAGAGAAGTTTGAAGGAGCCTCATATTGAAAAGCATTGTTAAATCGGTTTCGGCACTGAAGAGCTACGTGTCCAACTCTATTGCAGACTTGACAGGTGGGACGGGCCGAGTGTGAAGCAGTGTTGGTGAAGGGCATGCGTCCACGACCATTATTATAATGTCGTCCCCTGCCACGACCATTTCTACCACCACGCGAAGACCCACGAAATTTGTGCTCACATGATGTAGCAGTGTTGAAATTTATAGAAATTTCTCCAGAGGAAATGGAAGATTTAGCAATGTGAGACATACGAGTTTCTTGAATAAGTAACAATTGATACAACTCATGGGAATTGAGAGGATCAGTTCGTGTAGTAATAGAGGTGACAAAGTTCTCATAAGAAGGACCTAACCCATTTAAGAGGTAAGTAACAAGTTCTTTGTCAGATAAATGGCTTCCATTGGTAGCCAAAGAATCAACAAGCATTCAGACCTTGCCGAAATATTCAGAGATAGTTTGCTCCCCTCGTGAGAGATTAGTGAGTTGAAAACATACCTGAAACTCCTTAGCTTGAGAGTGGGAGGAGAACATTGAGGCAAGCTTGTTCCAAAGATCATATGCCGAAGTAAAGGAAAGAACATGACTGAGAATGGATTCAGACAACGATGAGAAGAGAATACTGAGAACTAATTGGTCTGTGCGGCGCCATGTATGGAAGGCAGGATTAGGTTTGGGTGGAGAATCGATTTCAATGAGAAACTTAAGAGGTGCAGTGGAAGTGCCATCTACATAGGAGTATAGATCTTGGCCCCTTAGATAAGCTGAGGTTTGAACTTTCCATAGAAGGTAGTTCTCTGTGGTTAGTTTGGTAGAGATAAGATGAGAGAAGGAGGAGGAGGAAGGAGGAGGAGGAGGATTTGATGAAGACGAGGCCATGGATCAGTGTGGACAGTGTGTCAAATGGCTCTGGATACCATGTTCGATAAAATGCTTGAGAGAAAGAATATTTCCTTATATATTCAATAGTGAGTGCAGCGTCTAGAAGAAGGAATAAATATTCCAGTGCTATGAATCATCGTGTATCTGCTGCAAGGATGATTTGGAAACTGTGATATTATCATTGAGACTGATACTGGCTTCCCAAACAAAAACACTATCATGGGAGGACATTATCCTTGAACCAACTCCTGAAAATGCGGTGCCTATTTCAAATCATGCATGATAGGAAAGCTGGTTTCGACGAAAGCTCTCATCAAACATATAGTTCACTCTACCATCAAAGCAATTTGGAGTTTTGTAGCTAGCTTGAACATTGAAGATCTAGGTATAAACACTTTCTTATTTACGTTTCCTACTAAACAAGACAAGGATCAGGTTTTCCTGCAAAGACCATGGAGCTTCAAGGGATACCACATGATACGCAAAGAATGGATGCCATGACAGAGTATTCAAGAAATCGACCTTGTGCACTCAGCTTTCTGGATTCAAATCCATGGACTTCCTTTTGAGATGATGTATGAGAAAAATGCATAGAAGATAGGTAGGGTTATGGGAAATTTGCTAGAGATTGATCAATGTTCTATCCCAGGTCAGTATGCGAAAAAATTCCTTCCACTGCTGCCACCGATAAGAATAAGAGAACCAGTTGAAATGGTCTGTAAATACGATAGTTCCCATGGGAGGGAAAAATGTCAGAGTGTGATGATAGCTCAGAAAGGGAAAAGGAAAGAAAAGATCCATGGAGGAGAAAGAATCACAGTTTCGGGGAAGGAATTTCATGTAGGAAAGATAGCAATTGCACTGGGAAGCTCAATAAGAGATACTGTTCATCATCTTCAAGAGGGAGTTGAAGAAAACCTAATTCATCATCTGGAGGAAAATCCACGTGGCAGCAGTACAACCCAACAAGAAGTACATCTGAATTCCTCAAAAGAATGCGGGTTTTTGGAATCAACGAATTCACCAGCTTTCTGTCAAAATCCCGTCACTTGAGAACATGATCTCTATCCTTTTACCACAGCCAAAAAACCCCTGGCCGTCCACGTAACACTAGTAGACCCACATCTGATTCTTCAGTCCTCAAACCAAAAGCCCACCAAAATTAAATGCTTCCCACGCCTACACTCAACGCCCAAAAACCCCCTACCCAAAGGAGTCAATAGAACAGGAAACATCAATCTTCAAGTAAATAATATCACAATTCAAGAGTAGTAAAGGCCCATTTGAAACCCATCAGCCCAATCACAACTTATCACTGATGGTCAGCCCATCCGGAAGGACTTGTATAACCTTCAACACTTTCCAACTTAACCCAAACCAAACATTCACCCAAGCCCAATGCACCTTCTAGATCGCCCCAAACCAATCCAGTGAAACAAACCAAGCCCAAGCCCAACGCACATTAATGAGCAACAAGTCTTCCTCAACACACAACTTTCCCTACAATCCAGTTTCCAGCCCCAACGAACGAGACCCAATGAAACCAAATCCTCTACAGAGAAAAAGAGGAAAACCTCAAACCTGAAGAGCACCAATGCCCCACAATCCATTAAAAAAATGCTTGCTTAGAGCATCCCCATCCGGATGCGTAAGCTTTTATCCCCAAAATTTGAAGATCAAATTTAGGAGAAATTCAAAACGAGCCTCCCATCCCATTCCCTAAAATAGGGATTTGTTTTAGGGGATCCACAGTCATTCCCCATATTTGGGGAACCACTGTACATCTCCAATCGCACGAACCCTAAATCTATTGCCGTTGGTCTCGCGTTCCTCTCTTCCTCTCGATTCACAGCAACTACCAAAATCGCTCGCGCCTACCTTCGTTCATAGGTAAGGATTCCATATGTTCATCTTTTAATTTCAAGCAACTTTTCTATTTTTTTTTTCGCAAAAGCGGGTCGCACATATCGTGTGCGGGAGGTTTTGTCAAAACCCATTAAGCTCAAAAGCTGTGCGAAATCATGAATCATTATCTCCTCTTGATGTAGTTTTTCTTGTTTGGCTGAGGATTTTTAATAGGTTGATTACATTCTCTGAAACCCATTGCCCCATCTGGGTTTCGGTTCTTCAAGTAATATCCTCTCTGATTTCTGTTTTCACTCGTTGTTTCCATGGAATTTGTTTTTTCTTATGATAATTTTTTGCTTTATTTCCTTTTGCGATTCTCTTTAGATCTGTCCAGATTAGATTTCTTTGAGTTTGACGAGTCTTGCTTGATTCTGTTGGGTTTTAGTTTTCAAATGGAATACTCTGTTTGCAACGTTCTCGTATAGTTGAACAAAGTTGAAATTTTTGGGTGAAAACATATTTTCTATGCAATTCAGATGATGTAAAGTTAGGAACATGTTTGATGTTGTATTCATCAGAATTTTTTAGCATGTTTGTGAAGTATTTTGATTCGAGCTAAGGAACTTCATTGTTAACTTCATTTCTGAATGTGAAGTATTTTGATTTGGACTAACGTATAGAGAGCTTAACTTTTCTGAGTTGGTTGATCTATATGTTGAGTTGATGATATAAAGCTTATTATGAGGCCTTTTTGGTTTTGAAGCAGTTTGGTAATAATGTGAGAAGCTATTATCAATGTAG
Organism: Juglans mandshurica; assembly: GCA_022457165.1. Lineage (NCBI taxonomy): Eukaryota > Viridiplantae > Streptophyta > Magnoliopsida > Fagales > Juglandaceae > Juglans > Juglans mandshurica. Next base: position 12,429,906 of record CM039634.1, read on the forward strand.
TCTGTGTTTAGACTTGTTTGAAGCAGTAAAACAAGTATGTAAGTAATTTGCGAAAGAAAGAACGAGTCATTTGATGAAGGGGGTTAGAGATGAGACTTGGATTTTTGAGAATGTGAATGCAAGCAAAATGCGTATTTATAGAGAAAAAAGTTACCGTTACATATAAGACACAAAATGTTAACGTTGAAAAAAAGACAAAAAAAGTTACCGTTGGAGAAGAGACAAAAAAAGTTACCGTTGGATAAATGACAAAGCATGTGTACTAATCATAGCGAATTCAAAATGTTACCGTTATACTATTCTGCAAAATATTTACCATCAATAAGCGAAAAATGCACATATTTAAAAAAATTATTATTTTTAATATCGATATTGAATTGAAAAATAATACTGTATCTGGAAAAAAAAATCGTATAAGTATTTATAAAATGTGATATTTGAAAATAAGAGAATAAGACAAAATAGTTAGTAGTTAAAAATAGAAATGGAAGTGAGAGAAAAAAGTAATAAAGAAAGAATAGAAGAATATTATTTTAATAGAATAGAGAAATGATAGGGAATGGGATGTAGAAGGTTTTATGAAGATGAGTAAAATTTAGGATAAAATTATAGAGAGTGTCCTTTTTAGCTAAAATTTAGGAAAAATTTTAAGGAACTGGATGGGGATGCTCTTACCTCAGTGATATAGATTGCACAAGATGAAGATGACAACTCTGACAGAGGATAGCATGTTGCTCATGAAGAAACAAAGAACATCCATCGAAATGCAAGGATTTTGCAAAAAATCAAGAAGGAAAAAAAAAGGAGCCAAAAATCAACTAGATTTGCGCCATATCAGAAGCCAATGAAGAGCAAGATGGGTAACCCTAAAATTTCTTCTACAATGAATCTTTTTCTTTGTGTCCAAAGATTGATGAGGCAAGGTCTCCACTTGAAAATCCTCTCTTGGAATTGTCGGGGAATTAGCTGCCCCAGAGCAATTCGATCCTTAAAGGCTATAATCAGGGTTCATAACCCAAATATGTTTTCCTTTCTGAAACTTTGTTAAAATGTTGTAAATAGATTAGGTTTTGATATGTATGTTCATTTTCCATCGAAAGGAAAATGGGGTGGACTTTTGATGCTATATCGTCCAGGTGTAGATATAACTATGTTTACCTATGTGAAAATATAATATCCTTGTTAGGCTACTCTGATCTGATGCATATGACGTGCCTTTTGAATGCTATATATTGTCCAACTTCTTATGGCAAGAAACAAAATTTTTGGGAAAAACTTGGGACTATCACTGATTCATATGCTGGTGCTATACTCACAATTGGTGATTTTAATTCAGTGCTCACACAATCTGAGAAACTAGGGGGTCGACCTGTAGCTTCTACATCATCTCCAAAAGGTCTTTCTTTATACATGGAAAAATGGGTTCTTAGATTTAGGTTACTCTGGACCAAAAATTACCTGGTCAAACAATAGACAAGGTCATAGTAATATCAGGGTAAGACTAGATAGAGGAGTTAGTAATATTAGTTGGAATAGCCTCTTCCCTGAAGCCAATGTTTCAAATCTTATTAGGTCCTCATCTGACCACTCTCCAATCCTCCTTAATACCTCAAACCCAAACAACTCTCCAAAGTCTTTTAAGTTTAAGGAATTCTGGACTCAAGATCCTTCAAGCCATGATGTTATTAAAATAGCTTGGAATAAAATCTTCATAGGAACTCCTGTTTTTATTCTCTCAAAAAACTAAGAGAAAAAAAAAAAAGCAGCTCTTAAGCTTTGGAATAAGACTTGTTTTGGCCACATTCAAACTGAAATCAATTCCATAAACCAGGCCCTCAAACTAGTTCAAAACCAAAATCCTTCCCATGTTCCGAATAATATTGAATAAAATTTAAAAGAATAGCTCAATGACCTTCTCAAAATAGAAGAGTCAAGTTTCAAGAACATTTTCAAAAAAAAATTTGAAACTTCAAATCCAATCCTGATAGATGATTTCAGTGATCTCTTTCCAACAAAAATCAATGATACATACAATGCTTTTCCTTGTAAAATTCCTGATGAAATGGAAAATTGGGAGGTTGTTAATCAAACACCCTTTACAAAGGCTCCATAACCTGATGGTTTCACGGTGCTATTTTATAAAACCTACTGGGAGGTGATTAAAAATGATCTGATGGATGCAATCCAAAGTTTTTCATTAGTGGAAATCTTTTAAAGGACATGAATCATACAAATATCACTCTCATTCCTAAAAAAGATAATCCTAATGAAGTACATCATTTTAGACCCATCAGCCTTTCAAATGTTTTTTACAAATTCATTGCAAAAATTTTAGCAAACAGACTTAAAAAAGTTTTGTCAAATATCATATCCCCATTCCAATCAGCCTTTGTCCCTGGTAGGCTAATTCAGGAAAACATTATTTTAACTCAGGAGATTTTTCACCATTTAAAAAGAAGATTTGGTAATTCTGGACAAATGACCATAACGATTGATATGGAAAAAGTTTTTGACTACATGGAATGGCCTTTCATCCTTGTCATTTTCAAAAATCTTGGTTTTAGTAAAGAATGGGTTAATTGGATTCATGAGTGTTTGACTACAGTTACATACTCTATTCTCATTAATGGTTCCCCTAAAGGTTTCTTTGAACCTACTAGAGGACTTAGACAAGGAGATCCTCTCTCACCATTTTTTTTTTATCATGGGAACTGAAATTCTAACTAGATTAATTCATCGTGAGGAAATAAAAAAAAGATTAAAGGCATCAAACTTTCAAGTAGATGCCCTGCTCTTTCACATTTACTTTTTGCTGATGACTTAATTCTGTTTGGCTCTTCCTCAATGCAAACAGCTCAAGCTTTTAACACCTGTCTTGATGTTTATAACTCATGGTCTGGAAAAAATGTTAACAAAACAAAATCTTCCATTCACTTCAGCAGGAATACTTCTACCTTAGTAAAAACTGATATCAAGGCAATCCTAGGGCTAAGAGGTGACAATTGTAATCTCAAGTAGCTGGGATTACCCTTGCATACTAGAAAAGAGAAAAAAGTCTTTTTTACTGAGGTGATTGAAAAAGTTCAAACTAGATTAAAAGGTTGGAAGTCAAAAACCCTTTTCACAAGCTGGGAAAACCACTCTCATAAGAGCAGTAGCAAATTCAATTCCAGCTTATGTAATGTCAACCATCCTTGTCCCTTCAAATATCATAAGAACTTTGGATTCTACTCTTTGTAGATTTTAGTGGGGTATAAGTTCTCATGACAATAAAAAAAATATACCCCTAAAAGCTTGGGATAAAATTTGCATTCCAAAAACCATGGGCGAATTAGGATTAAAAAAGCTTACTTGCTTTAACTTAGCCCTAATGACAAAACTTGCTTTGGTTTTCTTAACTGAAAAAAATTGTCTCCGTAAACAAATCCTCACTCAAAAATATTTCAGAAACACACATTTCCTTGATGTCAATCTGAAAATTTTAGATTCTTTGATATGGAAAGGTCTTTTGAAACATAGGCAATTTCTTCAAACAAGTTACTGCTTTCAGATTAATAATGGTGCTAAAGCAAGAATTTCGAAAGACTCTTGGGTACCAACTCTTCCTAATTTCAAACTAGCTCCAAACCAAAATTATTTGCATCTGGACCAAAATCAAACTTTCTCTGAACTCACTCTTGAACAACCAAGAATGTAATACTCTTCTTTTGAATGCTCTTTTTACCACAAACTCTGTTGAAGAAATTCAAAAAATCTCTCTGTCAAATTATAACTTTCAAAATCTTGATGAAAAAATTAAATCGGTGCATCATTCTTCTGGAAAGTTTTCAATAAAGTCAGCTTATGCTGCACTTGTGAAACCTCAAACTTCAAATCAAAGCAATGTAGACTGGAAAAATTTGTGGAGAATAAAGCTTTAGGACATATTAAAATTGCTTCTTTGGAGAATTATTCACAATATCCTTCCAACAAGGGAAAAGTTAGCGAAATTCATCAGCCTAACAAGTAACCAAATTCTTTGTCCACTTTGTAACGAAGAAGCTGAAAGTGTTTAACATTTGTTTCTCAGATGTATGTACACTAGGATCATTTGGAGAAACTCACCATGGCCCCTAGACATGGCATGTTTAGTAACACAATCAATCTCAGATTGGATTGGAAACATCATAAATCCATCATTTAAATATTCCCAAAGAAGAGCATCATGGTTTTCAAATTTTTGCTACATTTGCCATGGACAATTTATGGTTTTTAAGAAATAAGGTAGACCAAGAAAAAATCCATCCAAACACCTTTGTTGTAAACTTGGAAAGTCATACCTAGAACACTCAAAAGCATGGGTCCAGATATTAAAGGCCCCAGAAAAGTTCAGAAAAAATCCATACAGAGGGTTCCACCTTCTATCCTTTGATGTGGCGGTTAGAAAAGAAGGCAGTATTCTTGCTGCAATTTGTAGATCTGATTCAGGAAATGTAGCAACGGTGAAAACTGATTTTATTCAAAGCAACAACCCCAACATAAGAGAGGCAGCTGCAACCTTGATGATCATAGAAGAAGCTGTCAGACTTAAGCTCAAGAAAATCATAGTTCAAGGTGATTTAAATCTTGTTGTTCAAGCAATAAACAACAAGAAACAAGCCTCATATTTGGAATATGCAAAACATCATCAGAGACATCAAACACCTTCTTGACAACTTCGAAGTATGGAAAGTTAAAAAAATACATCGAGACAAAAATCGATGCTCGCATAATTTGGCGCAATGGGCAGCTTCAATGCAGGCCTATGGAAATATTTCTCTTCTTCTTCTTCCTTCATGCATGTTAGATTTTCATAGTGGCAAAGATCCACCTTAAATTAGAAATATGTAAATAAAGAGTGTGATGAACTCATTGTAGTTTTTTTTTTCATATATATATAATTCTAAAGCTTGATTAAAAAAATTATAATATATATTCCTTTTGATAAATACATTTCTATACATTTGATCATATACACACATATCAAAAAGTGTATGTAACCATCATATAATATATTATCACTAGCATATTATCATTAGCGTACATAAATTATAATCAAATATTATATCATTATATGATACTATTATATATATACTAACACTAATACTATTAGTAGTCCACTATAAGTCTATATATAAATAACTATATAAATCACTATTTTAAAAAAAAAAAAGCCGGAAGCCACTCACATAGCAGCCCCATCCCAATTTTATTGAAGAAAAACCTCACTTATGATGGAGGGATACTATGGAACAAACAAAATATAACCCAAAGCCAAATATCCAACAAACCCAAAACCCAAAACCAAGAAAAAACTAAGGAGAACTTAGAAACCATTACTTCCTTATGGAAGGAAATCCCAAGGCATCTAACCTAATAATGCCCCTCAATAGCCTCGGTATGCAATCACCAGGAAGAAAAATCCTATTTAGACCCTCCTCGCCTTTCCTTGCCAAATAATCCGCAGGTTTTTTACCTTCTCTAAATTGATGCACCACTAGGAATTGAACTCCATCTAGTTCCTAAGGGAAAGAGTCCCAATAATCCCAAAGATACCATAAGTTACAACCTCACTTCTTCACCCAATCAACCACTACCTTAGAATTGCACTCCAAAATAACATTTCGACAATCCATCTCTTTACATAGCCTAACCCCTTGAAGTAAAGCTCTTAATTCAGCCTCATTGTTGGTTCCGAACCCATAGTGAGCAGAAAAACCCGCCTTCATCCGACCCCTATGGTCCCGCAAAACTCCACCCCCACCACATTTCCCTAGATTGCCACGACAACTGTCATCCACATTCAATTTCCACCATCCCACAGGTGGTTTTAACCATACAACTTGCAATGGTTTACGTACTACCTGTTCCGGAATATTCATTTCCAAAGCCTTCAAGACCTGTGCATCAACCTTGGAGACCTTCTTATCATGCAAATCATTTACCAGAATACCCAGCCATATTCGAACAGCTCTCCAAATCTCCATTGTGTTGGTATGTACTCCCTCCATCCTGGCTTGACAGCGTTGACACCATAATTTCCAAGTAATGATGCTTGGTAACAGGCCAACTAAAATGCCCTTCTGCGTTCCTTTTTTCACACACGCCATCCAAGCCTCCACTCGATGCCACCAGGTTCTGGTTTGTACACCAATGCCCAGCGCCAGTGAAGCAAAACGCCAAACCTGTTCTGCAATCTCCCAGTAGCAAGCACATGATCTAGTGTTTCGGTCTGTGGGGATTGACAGCAGTTACACTTTGAAGCCATAGCAACTCCACGTGACTGCACCTTAGTATCCGTAGCTAAGAATTTAAAATGGGCCCTCCACATGCAAACTGATATTTTCTTCGGCAAATATTTACTCCATATCCAATCCATCCAACCATGATAATCTCATCTCACTCGGATTAACTCCCATGCACTGGCTATTGTAAAATCTCCCCCCAAAGTAGGTTAAACATCTTGCCCAGGGTGCCCTACACCAATTTCACTCATCACCTCAGCCACCAACTCCTCACCAATTAATTGCTGGAGCATGTCACAGTCCCATGAATTCCCAACCCACACGTCTTTAATTTGTAATGAAGGCCTACTAACTTCCCCCACCAAGTTGCATAAAGGACCATTCGAAAACCACCTATCATACCAGAAGGACAAACTCCCCTCTCTCACTCTAACTTTGTCAGCCTCACAAACATCATGCATAACTGAGACTATAGAACTCCAAATTCTCGAACTGTTGCTGCATGTATATAACTCCAAATTATATAAATATAGTATAATATAAATGCATAACTATATTATAGTATTAGTATTATATATATAAATAACTATATAAATCACTATAACTATATATAGTATTAGTATCACTATAATATATATATATACACTATATGTATTAGTATCACTATAATAGTATAATATTATAATCGTATTAGTACATATATATACTATCAGGGGTGGCAAATCGTGTTTTCGGGTCGTGTTCAAGTTATGTCAAGTCATGACTTGTGTCAAACTAAAAGTGTTTAACTTTCAAATCCTAACCCAACTTATTTAGATAATGGATCGTGTCATATTATCCGTTTTGACTTGTCTAATAATTAATTAGAAATATATCAACACAACACGACTCATTTAAACTCATCTCATGTAAATTGGTTGAACTAACACATATAATCCATTTGAAATTATTAATACAATTTCATATAAAAGTTAAAATCTATATTTATTAGTAGCCACAACATCTTAAAAAAGTAAGACTATCTACTAACAAAAAATATCAATATTTTTCAAATTTTAACATATAATAAAACCAATATTACAAATCCTACAATAACAAATATGAGCATAGGTAAAAAATTACAATCTCAATAATAAAAATAGAAGCATACTGAGAAATATCAATATTATACTTCAACAATAATAAAATTGTAATTTTAAAATAAAATATAAATGGCTCAAAGCAGATTGATTTCAGGTTAAGCGGGTTGACCCGTTTATAAATTGTGTCTTAACAGGTCAACCCGTTTTGACCCGAACTGGCCATTAACATCAAACTCAAGCCCGCTAATTTCGAGTCGTGTTCGTTTTGGATTCACGAGTTGTGTCACATATTGCCACCCCTATATACTATATATATACTATATATTTATTATATATTATATATATATTATATTTTATATATTTATACTATTACTATATATAGTCCCAAAAGGCCAAACGACACCGTTTATAAATAGTCCCACTGGAAATGAGCCAACAAATGATTAAAACGGCATCGTTTTTAGGGGAGAAAACAACACCATTTTAATCAGTTGGGACTTAGGGTTAACCCACCCCCCCTCCTGGTGCGACCCTCTCTCAATCTCTCATCTATCATCTTTGCTCAGTTGACAGACCTTCTCCCATTCACTCTCACTCTCAGGCCCTTTCTCACACACTCCGCCCTTCTCTCACATCGTCAACAACCCCTCGTCGTCTAACATAAATCGTTATGTGAACAAAATGGGACTTATGGGAGCTGTTTTTTAGGGTTTTTACTGAATTTACATTTACTTCATGAATCATTTCATTATTTCAATTCATTGCTTCATTTCATTAAGGGTTTTTATTGAATTTACAGATTTTGGAAAAGATCTTGAAATCTGATTTAGGGTTACTAATTGACATCTCGAAATCTTATGTTACTTACATGTATATAAATCGTATTTAGGATTTCTGATTTACATATCAAAATTATGACAATTTGGTTGTTGATTTACTGATTTAGGGTTGCTGATTTACAGATTTACAGCATAAGGGCTGGCTGAATTTTTTTCATTGTGTAATCTAGACTATTGGTATTGTATTTTTATTTTGTAATGTAGACACTTGAGGAGACTGTTACTACTTTTTTTTTAGTTTTATTTAGTAATCTGGACTTCTGTGGCAACTTGTAATCTAGAATTTCAAGATTTTTATGTGGAATCAGTAATATGGGATTTCCAGATTTTTTATGTGTATCTTGTAATATGGAATTTCAAAATTTTAGAATGTAAGTTTTAATTTAGAGTTTCTAGATTTTTTTTATGTAATATGGCAGATTTTGTAATGTGTGGATTTTTTATGGTAGATGATTAAAGTAGCTTACATATTTTTTTATAGCAGATTTTTATGGCAGCAGATGTTTTAATGAAAGATGATTCTTTTTATGGCAGGTGATTTTTTTTATAGCAGATTTTATAAAAAATTCATTTTATAGCAAATTCTATAGCAGAATTTTTTTTATAGCAGATGGTTTTTATGGCACATGATTAAAATCGGACCGAACTAGACCGAAACCTGTAAAACCAAAAGTATCGATTTAGGGGTGTAATGAGTGTGATATCGATTCTTCAAATCTCAAAACCAATGCATATGAGTTCCGTTCTAAAATATGTTTAAAACCGAATCAAACCGGACCAGTTACACCTCTACAAATTATAGGGATTTTATTCCTATCGGATGTGCTGGTCTTTCTCGTTTCACATAGAAGTCAAATTAGTGAAAAATAAAAGCTGATTGTGCTTAATTAAAATACTCAAAATTTGTTAAAAAAGAAAACTAAAAGTCGAGAAAAAGGCACCACGTGGCAGGCCTTGGCCATGCCACTTGGAAGCCCATATCAATCTTTTAAGCAGCTAATATTGGGGAGTATGCACTACAACAATTTTGAGCTTTTGGGACGACTTTTCTTTGAAACGAAATTAAAATCGTCCCAAAATGTAAGATTTAAGGACAAAATTTTGATTTCATCCCAAAAAAATTCCGAGACATGCTTCCCATTCGAACGTGTTCAACACTATGCTTAGGGACGATAAATCTCATGCCTAGTGAAATAATCATTCGCGGTTGCGGAAAAATTGGCAATTCATTCGTGGGAAAGTAATTTGCCATTCGAATGTCCATTATAACCGTTTGAATGTGTAAATCACTTGTTTTGAACGGTCAATTAACGTTCGAACGGTAACTCTAATTTAATAAAAAATTAATCAATTAAAGAATTAATAATATTAATAAACAATTGATTTATAAAAGAAAGACATAATGCATAATTAATTAAACTTTGAAAACATCAATATTGTCCATACCAAAAATAAAATAAAATACAAAATAAAAGATATAAAATACTATGTCCCCAACTCGATTGAATCTACTTTGAGGACATCCTCGATTGAATCTACTTTGAGGATATCAAAAGGACATCCTCGATTGAATCTACTTTTGCCTCTTTCTGTCTCAATCGAGTAAATATCATCTCCTGAGTCTGAGACACGCGATCAATGGCACTCATGAACTCTGTACGTAAGCCTCCGAAGGCAATCTAGATCTCCGTATGCACTATATCAGCAATCTGATCAGCAGTATGAGTGCGTGATGCTTCGCGCTGCATGGATGTCTAACCAGTCGATACTCCACGATCAGTCGGGTGTGCATCTCTGGTCTGAGTATCGACCAGCTCTGTAGTAGAAGCACGAAGACGAAGTCTCGAGTGCCTCATGCTCCGTGATACGGTGGAGGCGTTGATCGGTCCAATCGGCTCCCGAATATGCTCAGCAACATCAAGTAAGACCCCAATCGACAATAGGAATCGTGTGATCAGGAGGCCTAACAACAAAATATCTGTCGTAACGTATGAAACCTTTGATCTCATCCTAGTGAATATATAACCCACTAGGTCGATAGGCATCATACGAGCGACACGTATCATAAATCTCGCCCTATCCATGCCAACCTCTGTATTATGTTGCTGAGGGTCAATGTTGTGGGCGATGATTAAGTTTAGAATCTTGAAAAAAATCTGATAAATGAACATGTTTCATGCTCTTCATCCCATCATAAGGAGGAGCAACTAGACCAACAACCAACTGCCTCACCTCTGCATCCGAGAGGCCATCCAGTTCATCAGGATCAGTGCCCTTGTCCTCAGCTGTCTCCTCATCAGCTGTAGACTCCCTGGGCACCATGTTTGGATAAGCAGTCTCCAAATGTGCAATACCAATAAAATCGACAAGTATGTCTGCCGAGAACGGGAATAAAATACCTTGCATGCCAATAATATATTTACCCTCAGCATCCAGACTGGAGGCACCAAGCCCTCTATAGAAGTTGGTGACAAGATCAATATATGCCACGAACTGGAACACCTCGTCCCTGTAGTCCAAAATCGGTGAACAACTGCACTACATGAATACATATGTCAAGGAGCAGCCCTCGAAGAGAAGATCCTGAAAATCGTCGATCTTTAATTGATGCTCCAGTAAAACTTTACGGCCTAACAATATATCGACCGTACTACTAGAAGAACCTAGTTCCCTTGGTCTAGCACGCTTTTACCTTCCCTTAGCAGACACTTCAACCTGAAATGTAAATAATAAAATTACAAAGATTAGTTATAAAATATAATATACAAAACAAACATAAAATTATATAATTAATGAAACAACATAAATCCATTTTCTGTGATCAACCGTTTGAACGCTGCAAATAGCGTTCGAAAAGTTTTGATTTGGGTTATAGACGTTCGAACGCTTACAAAGAGTTCAAACGGTGTTGTATATAAACAGTCGAACGGTTGAGATACCGTTCCCAATAAAAGCTTTTGAGTTCTACTCATTCGAGCAGCATCAAACCATTCAAATAGTAATGTGTATAGGCAATCGAACGGTTGAGACACCACTCCCAAGAAAGTCTTATTTTGGTTCTAATCATTCGAACGGTGTACAACTGTTCAAACGGTAATGTGTGTAGGTAGTCGAACGATTGAGACACCCTTCCCAAGAAAGTCTTTTCGGTTCTAATCATTCAAATGGTATACAATTGTTCGAACGGTGTTGTATATAGGAGTCAAACGGTTGAGACACTGTTTCCAATAAAGTCTTTTCGGTTCTTATCGTTCAAACGTGATTGAAAACATTTGAACGGTAACTGGATCGAGCTCAGCAATGGCTAAGTCAACTCAATGGCCATTGAAACGAAAGGAATCCACCGATTCCTTTCGTTTCTTCAACAAAATAGTACACACAAGGCCAAAATGTCCATAAAACCATTTCGACCTTGTGTTTTGCAGCCCTAGAGTACTAAATCTAAACTTAGAATAAATTTTATATAAATTCTAAATAATAATGAAAAATAACAACAAAAATACGAAATAAAAAAATGTACCTCTTTTATAGTAGTTTTGTTGGTCGACGGTGACGATGATACGGCGGTGAAATGGCATCGATACGACTATCGTTCGAAAGTTTTTAATGTTTGAACGGAAATGAGGCCATTCACGGTGCTAGGTCCCTTTATAGTGCAGTACCATTCGAATGGTTTTTTATCCCGTTCGAATGTCCATCCTTCCGAATTCCCGCTCGAACTCTCAATTATAATGTTCGAACCTATATGAACTATATTATTACATATTACTATGTAGTATAATATATATTACTAATAGTTATATAGTAACTCTATTAATACTTATACTATAGTAGATATATAATCATGTTGACTATATATATGGTACTTATTAATATATAGTAATTATATTAACTTATATAGTAATTATATATAGTAACTATATATAATAATATACTTAGTTTTATATTATTATTATATAATACTATAGTAGCACTATATTTATATATAAAAAAATATATAGTGAATTAATAAACTAATTTAATAATGTGGTTGACTTAAATAATTATAAAATATAGTTCAATTAAAAGAGATAAAATTACTATTATTTAAATCCACAAGTACGTTCGAACGTGATATAACACCGTTCAACCGTATGTAATATAGTTTGAACAGTAATATGTATAAAAAAGAGAGTTCGAACGCTTGTGCCAAATTTTTGGTTGCGGGAAAATTTTGGCACTCATTTAACTGTAACATTTGAACACCACAATTAATCGTTCGAACACTTCAGCCAAAATTTTTCTAGCGGAGAGATTTTGACGCCCATTGAATTTTCATGTTAGAAGTTCAAAATTAGTCATTCGAACGGTAGCCGACGACCGAAGTGACAACTTATTCCACTGGAATAAGTTGTATTTTAATCAGAATGGCGTCGTTTCAATGTGTGAGGAACTTATTACAACGACAAAAGTCGCTGTAATAAGTCTTAAAGCCCACTTTCCCTACAAAACCCCTCAGCCCACGAACTTCTCTCATTTTCTCATTTCTTCTTTTTCAACTAGCGCCCAAAACACTCATCTTCTCCACAATCCTTGTAATGTCCGTCCTTATGGTGGGACTTTTTTCAAAATATTTTTAGAAAAGGACAACGAGAATTATCGTCCTATTTAAAACTTTTTACTTGCATACCCAGGGTGCGAGACTCCACGTTTATAGATTAAAATGTACTTTGACAATAAAAGAGATTTACAGCGGAAAACATAAATCTTATAATAAAAGGTCTCTTGTACGTTTAAAACTCGTGCCTAGACTTCCGTGCTCTTCCCCATGGGCCGTGTCCGTCCTGATCGTGCAATTCTTGTGAGGAGGAGGGACATGCATAAAAACTAAAATGAGTTGAAGACTCGTAAGCATTACTTCATACCGTTAAAAATATAACAATATAAGTTTTCATTCATGCATTCATCACTCGTACATACTATTACGTGCGTGCATACGTGTCATACGTGCGTTCGTTTGAAAACTTCACTGGACGGGGTTTTTCTCTCTTTTAAACATGGGCTTCCTTTTCGTAAAACGTTTCTCCCGTCAGTGCCTTCATTTCTTCAAGAGTTCGTGCATGTTTACATGCGTTCTTTTGAAAACGTCACTGGATGGGGCTTTTCTTTCAAAAGACTTTCCTTTCTTTAAAACCTGTCCCCCGTCAGTGCCTTCATTTCTTAAAGATTCGTGTATTCGTGCGTTCGTACATGCGTGCATACATCCATTCGTTCTTATCACTTTCATAGGCCAGTACACATTGTTACGCCCCGTGTGTTTGGGGTTAGCGGTCTTCCTTTGAACTCGGATTCCGCCCGTGGCCACGGGTTGGGAATCCCTTTCATAGGGGGCAGCACTGGGTGCACTTCTAGTACTACTTACCTGTCATTGCAATCTGCCCATTCATTGGTACCCTTTTCATTCATTCATGTAGCCGTTATGTATCTTCATACATTCATGCTTTCATTTCTTTATTTACTTTCATTCGTTCATTCGTTCGTTCATGTCAGCTCGAAAGAGCTGGAGCTTTCATTCTTTTCATTCTTTCATTTATCGGTCCTTTCTTTTCATGAGAAAACATCGTTTGAGGCATAAGCCCGAAAATGGTCTTTTCGTCTTTCAATTCATTTCAGTTCTATCTTTTCTTTAACAGTTCATTCTTTGAAAACTTCATTTGAAAACATACATGGGTTTAAACGTCGGCTTTCATGGCATCCATAAGCGTCACCTTTGAACGTCGTCTCTCATGGCATCAACAAGAGTCACCTCGTGGCGCACATGAGAGCGTCGGTTCGTAGGATCCACAAAAGTATCCATTGTCATGCCCTTCATGCATCTTCATCAATTTATGGATTTTCTTAGAAAATACATACAATAGATATAGCGTATAGTCATCCATTCACATGCGTACAATTAATACTTTGGTTGCGTAAAAAGGGGCTGCCAAGGAGGGGCCGTACATACTTATACTTTTTAACAATTAGCATTTTCTTTCTTAAAACGTTTTTCGTTTCTTTTCGTGAGCATCTTAAAGGAAAAGCGTTTCTTGTATCTTTGAAAACTCTAGAAGAGTATGAACGTAACACTTACCTGGACTCCATGCTACTTGCATGTCATTCAATCCATTCATGCTTGTCAGATGGCAACCTACATGTATACATATACCTTAACGTCATTCTCTATCTAATACATAAGCAACTTGAACTATAAATAGAACTACGCTATACTTGGAACACTCTCCTTCTATCCCGTGTTCTTACGTGTTCCTTACTAAGTTAAAACCTTCAGGGACCCATTACGGTCGCCCCATCTTCCAACTCATGTCTTGCCTCGAGTGCTCATCCACTAAAGTGAACTCATGATTCACCTTAGGCTTAAGACACTAAGGCCTTTGTCTCATTCTTCTCATTAACCTCATTTCGACGCATGACTCAAACCAACTAAGTCACGCATCCCGTCCTTAGACTGTACACTCGTCACTTTCTTCATGCATCTTAGCCCATACAAATTCTCATTCCCATCCAGACAAGCCACACGGCTCTAAGCCAACTCTAAGGCTTAAGCACCGTGTAACTGTACTCAGGATAGATTACCCATTACATATGGTGAATCCATCCGGCACATGTGTCTAACCAGATTACACATGTACTCTACCCCTTATCACCTAAGATCAACATATATAACACGTTGATCCCCAGCTTCGAGGGACAAGGGCCATACTCCGATACCAACTTTCTCTTAACCCGGCTAGCATGGCTCCTCATGCTACCCGTCCCTTTAACAGTTCATCCCAACACTTAACACGACAAGACTCCAATCATAACCATGTCTTATGCCACGTCATATAGCTCGAGACTGCTCCCAAGCTACACCGTGACCTTGTCGCGTTACCCAACACTCTGGTATATAAATTCCTAACTCATCATGAGTACGATTCCTTACGTACTCCCGACACAACGTGACATTTTGTCACGTTCCCATTATGCCATTCATACCCAATCACTTTCACCACATGGCAAGCACGATTGTCAGTAACCACGTCACTTCGTGACATTCCTCAGTCATGTTTCCGCTGCGCACTCTTATACTTGTTCTGCTACTTCACGCATACTTTAGCCATAAGTTCATCACAGTGACATTTGTCACCTCAGACTACAGGCTACGCCATACTACTTCGGGACACTGTTCCACAGTTCTCGACACTACTCATCACGTTCCACGCCCATCAATCACGTAACCATCCTTATCTCTATGACACGCCACACGGAGTGTCACTGTCACGTGGAGTACACTCCACGTATACTCCCTTCATACATACTACGCCACATCACCACTATGGCATACTCGCCATATGGTACATCACTATATCACATGGAGTACACTCCTTGTGTACTCCATCCACATGCATTATGCCACATCACCATTAGGGCATATCCGCCACATGGTGTATCACCCCACTACATGGAATACACTCTGCATATACTCCATGCACGTTACGCCACATCACCATTATGGCATACACGCCAAATGGTGCATCTCACCCACACATGAAGTACATTCCACTTGTACTCTCCATATACGCTTCATCACCACTATGGCATACCCGCCATATAGTACATCACTATATCACATGGAGTACACTCCTCGTACACTCCCTTCATACACACTACGACACATCACCATTATGGCATCCCTGCCATATGGTGCGTCACTTCATCACATGGAGTACACGCGTACTCCCTTTATACACACTATGCCATACAGAGTACACCTCACACGTACTCCATACACGTTACATCACTGCACCACTCAGAGTACACTCATCGTGTACTCGTCTCATTCCACATACACATCACCATTATGGCATATCCGCCATACAGAGTACATTCCACATATATCCCCTTCATATATCATATCCTACACAGAGTACACTCAGCGTGTACTCTTCCCGTTCCATATACACCATGCCACATCATCATTATGGCATACACGCCATATGGTGCATCAATCCACCACATGGAGTACATTCTACATGTACTCCTTTTACATGCACTAACCACAGAGTACACTTCTCCGTGTACTCATCCTGTTTCACCATATGCCAGGAGGGTATATTTTACATATATTCTCCTTATCTCACACTACGCCACATACAAAGTACACCCAGCGTATACTCTTCCCATTCCACACAACGCCACGCCATCCACACAACACATGCCCCACAACTATACTGCACAGCACAACCACTCCATAATTACAGTACAAACCCCACAACTGCATTACACAGCACAGTCCACAACACTTCACAATTCGCCCAACACTTCACAGCACATTACACGGCACCATACACCTCCATACAACACAGACAAGCCCAACACTTCATTACACAACACCACATAACAATACCACAACTCCACAATTACCAACAGCACAGTCCACAACCTAGTCAACTAATCAATATCCAACATAATTAACGAGGGATAGAGGGTTATACCATCAACGGGATAACCCGTGCGTTGCTCGTTGACCGTCATAGCCGATGATGTCGGAATAGTCGTACGTGGTGGCTAACTCACGTACGGGGACCATTTGGGCGTTTGGATAGCTAGGTGTGGTCTTGGAAGGGCTCGTGATGGCCTTGTGATGACGGTGAAAGGCGGTACACATCGTATCTAGCCGTGTACAGTGGCGGTCAGTCACGCGCAGTGACTGTCCATCACGTGTAGTGGTTACCCACCACATAAAGTGATGGCTTGGACCTAGGGCTCGGCTAAGGGAGGTGCGGTGGATCTCGTGGTGGCGTCGAGGTGGCGCCACGGTGGCTCACGGTGGCTGATCTGGCCATCCCGTGGAGGAGAAGCCGTGGGAGAGTGAGAGAGAGTGTGCCCTCGTGGGTGGCAGATCGGGGTCGTGGGAGGTTGGGTTGGCCTAGTGGCGGCCTGAGGAGGCTGGAGGTGGTGGTTACCAACCGTGGGTGGCGGTGCATGGCGTGCAACCCGTGCGTGCATGAGAGGGGAACCGTGAGTTGGAGGAGGGAGCTTCTGGCCGTGGGTCACGTGGAGGAGCTCGGGAAAGGGGAGAGGAGGTCCATGGTGTCACAAGCTGGCCGTGGGTGCTGCGCACGACGGCGCTAGGGGCCACGCACGGTGAAGCCGTGCTTGGGTCTCCTTGTGCGTGCGTGTGTGGGACGGAGGGAAGGTGGCTGCGTAACAGGGGCTGAGTTCGCTGGGGAGTGGTGGCCGGTGGTAGAGGAAGCTGCCGTGGAGGTGGTGGCGTTGGAGGGCGGCGCACAGCGGCGCTACGCGCACCAAGCCCATACGGGCTGTGCACTTATGAAATGGAGAAAGGGAGAGCGTGAGAGGGAGGGGCTGCCATGGTTGAGCTCGCCGGCGTGAGGAGCAACCGGTGGTGCCAGCGGTGAGAGCTGGTGGCGCACGACGGCGCGGGGCTGAGGCCTTAAGCTGTTCGGTGTGGAGAGGGAGTCTGCATACGTTATACGCTTGGGAGAGGGAGGAAAGAGAGGGAGCTGAGGGAAATGAGGGAGAAAGAGAGGGGGTCTGGGTATTTAACCCAGTCCCTTCGTCTTGGGGTCTATGCAACGCTCTAACGATGAGGAATTAAAATACTGATTTGAATATGCGTAAATATTAACTTAATTAAAAGCCCTTAGAGAAATTAAGGTAGAATATTATTTTAAACTAACTTTAGTTTATAAAATAATATTCTTCATCATTAATAAAATGATGAAGTCTCACTTAACATATTTAAAATGGTTAAACCATTTAATTAATAAAAGTTCTCAACATAATTTAAATCTCATAATATCTTAAATAATTGAAATCATTTTAATATTAAAATGATTTCCGGCAATTATAATATTTTTGAAGCTTTTCAAGAATATTATGATTGTCGTATTTAAGATCAATTTTCATTAAACCCATTTTAATGAAAATGGGTTTAGGAATAAGTGAAATTATTAAAGAAAATGTTTTGGAAGAACTACAGTAAAATTTGAGGTTGAAATGAAATTTGAACAAAGTTTAGAAACTAAATTTGAATTAGTAGAAAAATTTGAGAACAAACTCTAAATTAATATGTAGTTAAGGATAAAGTTTAAATTTAAACAAGAAATAATATTTTAAAAAATATTTGAATAATTTCAATTGAAGAAAAAAAAGAGATTTGAAATTAAAATGAGAGTAAAAGAAAGTTAATTGCAAAATCGTAATTAAATAGGGTGTTAAGAGCAAATCTGGAAATTTCACACTTGGAGTAAAAAGTGAATTTTCAAAGAATTTAACAGAACACTGATATTTTTATAACAACGGCACAGGAAATGAGAATCCCCAAGAAATGAATTTAAAAGCAATGAACGCACAGTAAGTAGAGAGTATAATTTACGTTTATAGAATTGGACTGATTTGTGCAATTTGTTGTTATATTTTAAATATGATGTAGTTGATTTGAATATTTATGACATACTTTAGAAATACTTATTGACTGCGAATGGAACTGAGATTTTGATTGCAATGACCCGAAAGATATCTATAACTTAGAAACGTCACGAAATTCTGAAAGGATTTCACGAATCGAGCGATAGATTATGTTTTAGTCCGTTAGCATAGTTGGATCCCAATTCACTATAGTGACAAAGTTGCTTATCTACTTAATTACAACACTTGGGAGTACAAGTCTACGAAACAAATTGTACCATTAGACTTGTATGAAGATTTAAAATTTTACGGTACAATAATACATTTCCAGTTTTCCAGATGAATAGTAGTCGAGATTGTCTTTCTATTTAATTAAGGTACTTAGAAGTAGAATTTCACAAAACGAAGTGCACCATCAGACTCGTAGGAATATTTATAGAAGTAAAATTTTGCAAAACGAATTGTACCATTACACTCGTAAGAATATTTAGGATTTCATGGTACAATAAAAAGTTTCAAATTTTTTAGGTGAATAGTAACCCTTCGAGAGAGCGCCATATGGAAACTAATTCAAATAACTGTCAAATCGCCATGTAGGATGTCCAGTTCCACTTAAGATCACTAGGATTACCTTTTAGTAAGACACATGGCACAATCCTAGCCATCCATTTGGAAACCCTATGACATATGTCAAGTGGAGGACAAATGTGTAAGTGTTAGAGTGTAAATCAAGCCATATGATAATGTCTCTTACACTAAAATCTATTCGATCCAACCAAACACTATTTGGTCAACCAAAAAAGGGTTTCAACACTAATGAAATCCCAAAAAGTTGGGAGCCAACTGAAACTCTAAGGGGTTGTTTGAATATAAGAAGCCTCTCAACTCATCTCATTTCATCTCATCTAATCATTACAACTTTCCCATATTTCCATATAAAATACAATAAATAATTTAACTTTTTCAAATTTCAAAACAAAAATAATATTCTCACAATACTTTATTAAACTTTTAATTTTCATATCATCTCAACTCACTATCCAAACCTTTATGGCCTGGTTTGAATAGATGAGATGAGATGAGATAATTTATGAATAGTAGTGAAATTGTTTGTGAATAGTAGTAAAATGATTTAAATTAAGATGTTTTATGGGATTCTGGTAAAGGAGAGAGAAATAGTTGAATAAAAATATTATAAAGTTCAAATATTGTTATAATATTTTTTTTAATTTCATTTTTATTTTGGGATTTGAAAAAGTTGAATTAGTTTTTGTATTTTCTTTGAAAGTTTGAAAAAATTGTAATGCTTAGGTAATGATTAAATGAAAAAGCTAAAAATTTGAAATTGAAAAGTGTTTATGTTTGTTGTGCTTGGATATTGAGATGAAATGAGATAAGATGATAATATCTTGGTTTCCGAACTAGGCCTAAATCCTTGGAGGAAACTGAAACCCCAAATTGGTTTCCAAACCCTAAACCACTCGGTTTTGATTAAGTGTTTTATCACTTGGTTAAATAACTTCTACATACAATTAACCACTCAATTACACACTCTTATACTCTTAACCACTCATTTACAAGTTGGTAATTTAAGTTAACCAATAAAAGTTTGATTTGAACCAAGTAATGACCAAAATCCTAACTAGACCCCAAACTAGATGCATTTTGGTTAAGCCCACTTAATCCCACTGAAACCACCCATCTTGACCAGGTTTCCTCCCACTTTCAAGTCCATGCTTTAGGTGTCATACGACCTCATTACCAGTCCCAAATAGTGGCTTGATGGCAAGCCAAACCACCCCTATCAACCCTCACCCACTCAGCCAAATTGCAGCAGGAAATCGGTTGCACTTTGTAGGCCATTCTCCCCCCCCCCCTTTTCACAGGTTACCTACACATAACTTGGTAATTCAAGCACCCCCATGTTAGACCTTACCTAACACCACGTCCACCCCATTTGTTTCCTACACTTAGCACATTTTCCTCACTTTTCCAAGAGCAAATCGAGAGAGAGTTGAGATAAAATTCTGGGCACTTTTTGCTCGCTTCATTCTAGCTCTTTGGTGAGTATTTCTTGAATGTTGATCTCTTCCATCTTATCTAGCTGTGAGTATAGTTTACTAGGGTATGTGTTGGAAAATTTTTCATAGAGTTTTGATTTATGAAAGTTGGGTTTAATGATGGAAAGGTTTATGTGTTGACACTTTTGATGTTTGTGTGAAATTTTTAAAAGTTTTGTGATATTGTTTATGAAATATTGGGTAGATATTGATATGGTGAAGTTCTAACATGTTTATATGCAAGTTATGAGTTGATTCAAAGCATGTTAACATTTTTATAAATGCGTTTTGCATGATTACAAAGTGCTACAAACTTAGTGGCTCAAAACAGTTTCTATTTTGTCTAGAAACATCATCCTATGGATTTGATTTTATTATATGTTTTTCTTGAGGCTTTAATATATGTGTTAAGAGTTTATTTTTGAAGAATTATGATTTAGATCTTTGATTGAGTATTGATGAACATGCAAGAGTTTGGTTTAAACTCAATCTAGAGACTCTCGGGTTTGATAAATTGTTTGAATAAATTTTTTGACATGACACACTAGATTTGATGCTTAGATCTATTTATAACTTAAATGTAAGGTATATGGTTGTATTCTTTTATGAGTTATTGCATGAAAATCAAGGATCTAGTCACTTTGTTTCAAGTCCATAGGCATGCTTACTCAGTTTCCTAGTTTTCTTGCAAACCAATTGTGAATTTTGGTTGATTAGTCAAGCATGCTATCACTTAGAATTGAATGATGAACATGTTATTAAAGTTATTTATGGACTTTTGTTGTCCTTGGAGTTGATATGAAGGTATTAGACCAAGAATACCAATGCATGGTTTTATTTGACCTAATCTTGATGTTTTGGCATTTTCCTTGATGTAGTGAGTTCAAGTATTTATGAAATGTATAAATTGGCATCTTAGCATGATTTTATAACTAGAGATATGATTTTTTAGAGTTGTTAAAATCGGTTTAAGCTTGTTAGTATATTGGAAGGTCAAGTAGCATCAAAACTTGATTTTTAGCCTAGGACATGAATCGGCCAAGAGGTGTTTCACATAGTTGGGATTAGTTTTAAAATTTTTTGAGTTCTTATTTGGATTTAGGATGAAATTTACATGAGGAATATAAATTTTGGAGTCCATTTGTAAAATCCTTATTTTATGGGTAAATTTATAATTTTTCACAAGTAGAGGTATAAGTTTGTAAATTTAGCCCTAATTTGGTAAATTTTATTTTTATGAGGTTTAAATGAGATATCCTAATATTAGAAAATATCGCATTTCACCTTGTGTCCTTTTACGCTTTACTTAATGTTATGCTACAAATTTGTAAGTTGACTTTTAGATTACTCTCGGTATTTTTATGTATGTACGGTGGTAAGAGTTATATTGTTTATATTCATGTCACTTATGCTTATTGTAATTGTTATAATCTACCATGCTATGTCATCGATTATCTGTTACACGATTGCCATGTCATCTATTATTGTTACATGATTACCTATTACATCAATGTCATGTCATCTATTACCGTTACACAATTTTCTGTTACCTGAATGTCATATCATAAGCATTGAGTATGTTTCGAAAATATTTCTAAGTCATGCTTGAGTTGTTATGTTTTATCACGCCCCCAATGTTAGGATGAGAGATTATCCTAGTGAAAATCTTATATTCACTTTGGAGTGATTAAAATAGAGTGGAGTCTCCAGAGTTGACGAAGTACAGTCAACAAGTTTGAAATGGACCTAAGTAACTGGTTTCTGGAGTGAAGACAAGGCACCCAATTCCAATGGTGCGGAACTTTTTACAAGCACTTAACCTATGGTAACGGTTCATTCAAACTACAATGAGAGAATAATCTTGTAATAGTTAATTCATACTACCTGAGTATCCCACACTTAATACTCTTATAATGGTTAATTCGTACTATCTAAGTATCCCACACTAAATACTCTTGCTAGGGTTAGTTCGTACGGCTTGAGTGTTTATATAAAACTTTCAAGTTGTACTCACAACTAGTAATGCTATACAACTTGTGATGTAATGCGGTATTGGCAGGAGCACATAGCCCATAGGGAGCCATGGAGCGTCCATTTTTAAGTAAACAAACATGTATAGGCAACAAGGTCTCATGTTCACGCAAGCATGCATGTTATGTTACGTTATGTTCAAGTCAAGTCACATTATTTTCAAGTCAAGTCATGATATTTCCATATCAAGTTACGGTACTTTAAAGTCATGTCACGCATGTTAAAGTCCATGTCATGAAGCAAATATGTCATTTACTGTCATGCATGCCTATTCATACTGTTGGTAGCTTCGTGCTGAAATTTTATAATTTCACTGTGGACTGTGGTAGTCCTAACTACCAGTCCCCCTCAAAATGGTAGACGATGTGTCAAGAGATCGAGGATCAACGCTTTGCCAGTTGGACGAGGTTTGAATAGAATAGGGAGGATGCACGAGGAGCAGATAGATTCGATCCTCCATTTTTTGGATGTGATTTTGGAGAGCATAGATGAACTGTGTCAGCGGCTTAGTGATTTAACTTAGTAGTTTTATTTCATGTTTGTACTTATGGAGCACTATCTCCAATACTTATATTGATACAAACTTGTTGAATAACTTTTGGTTATGTGAATATTATGGAATGTATTTATGCTTTGGGATATAGCATTCTGGTACTTTTTGTATTACTAAAAACAATTATCCGCTACCAATACTGTATACTGTTAGATGCATGCTATCTGCACTTCATCGTTAACTATCATGAACAAAAGTATGTGACTTTGTATTGCATATCCCGATGTTTGAAGCTCCGTCAAATCCCAAACAGAATTTGAGGGCATCACAATCATGACTCTCTGTGCTGGGAGGGGTATAATCTCAGTGGAACTTCTCTAACTACTTTGGAGTATGTGAAAATGGAGTAGTATCTCTTGTATTGATGACGAACAATCAACAGCTCAAACCAAGGACTCACCCTTCTGGTTAGGGAAGGGTCATACTTTGTTCTCGAACAAAGTGAGAGAACTACAGCCGAGAACCAAGTTAAATAATGAGTTGTTGTCCTCATACGATAGACACACCAAGACACTTGGGTGTTATAAGGGGTTGTGGCTTCTGTATAGAGTAAAGTATGAAAGAAAATATTTATAGTTTATGAAAATAAGATAAGGTTTGTGGAGTTGATATTTTATTGATAAGATATATGATAAGTTTAGAGTTATAATTAATTGGAGATTTATAATGGATTATGTTTATTGCTTTTATGATTAATTGTGAAATAAATTATGTTGCTTAGTGTAAATGTTTATTTTCTTTATTTTTTACTTATGTATTAAATCGGAAAGTACAAAAACCTTAGCAATTATATGTCTAATTTATAGATTTCGAATACTGAGAAGTAAGGGTGAGTTTGGATCACAAACTTATTTCAACTCATCTCAATTCATCGTTACAACTTTTTCAAATCTCAACACAAAATATAATAAACAATTCAACTTTTTCAAATCTCAAAATAATAATAATATTAAAAAATAATATTCTAACAATATTTTATCATCTCAACTCAACTTACCTCAACATCCAAACACACCCTAAATCTCACCGTGGTGGTCCACCTGCGGTTCCGGTATTTATCGGTAACGAAACTACAGATTTTATGATAGGGAACAGTGAACCCCAATCTAGAGGAAGAGGTTGTTGATAATCAGGATGAACAAGAGCCTCTAATTACGTACTTGTGCAATTTTTATTTTTTTGTGTAAAAATGAAACAATATTAGGTGCTTGTATTTAAAACTGCGGTATAATTATTTTTTAAATTAATGAGTTTGTGAGAACTCAAGCGTGACAATGGAAGTTTTGTAACCTTATACTATACAGGACTCTAACTACGGGTTATAGGTACGACGTTTCAGTGACCTGGTATTTAATAGAATGGGATAGAAAGGGAAAGGTTAGGTGGGAGATGGAAAAGGTGAGACTATAGAGAGAAACTCATCTTCAGATAGAGAGAGAGAGAGCTGGATCTTCTTCATCTCAACTTCAATTTATTATTGACTTCAAATCATCTAACATAATTATATAATTTTATTACAAATATTTTTTAATTTTATAAAATAGATTTATAAGTTGTTAAGTTATCATTTTGGATGTGGTGAATCATGCGACAAATGTTCAATCCACAACCACTAAGGTATGTGTAGATATAAAAATGGTTTTATCTCGTATCATTTTATTATTATAATTTTTTATATAAAATATAATAAAAATTTTAATTTTTTCAAATCTTAAAAAAATAATAATATTTTATTTAACTTTTAAATTTTATCTCAAATATTTCATCCTATCTTATTATTGTCTAAATAAGATTTAAGATTCCGTTTAGATAGCGAAAATATTATTTATTATTTTGTTATTATTATTTATCTATTTTATTATTTTTTAATATTATTAATTATTATTTAATATTTTATTTTTATTTTGTTTTTTATTATAATTCATAAAATATCTAGATTATTCCAAATAAATTGGAGGCACTCTCAATCGTTGCGGGAATATTGACAAACCTGTCCCATCAAATCGTCAAGCTCCACAACTTTTATAATAATTATTTTCCGTCAAACTGTTTGTGTTTTTGTCTTCTTTTCCAAAATTTATTCATAATATTTTTCCTTTAAAAAAATAATATTCTTTTCATCTTAAATTTATCATCATAATTAAAAACCACAAACTTTATCTCTTAAATCACAATAAATCATATAATTATAAATAATAATTTTAGTTTTAAATGATTTTTTATCTTCATTTTTTATTATCATTATTATTATCAATAAGTAGATTAATATAAGGTGACTTTTGTTCGAAAGTAAATATATAACAGAATTTTCAAAGAGGTGATATCGCAGAGAAATTATTTGTACAGATTTAAATGGATAAATATTAAATAAATCTTTTTTAAAAAAATTAATCTCATTTTAAAGAAGTATAAAAAAAATGATTAATTTTTAACAAGAATCATATTTTTATAAAATTTCTATGCGAGATTTTAAATAATTTTTTTTGTAAAATATAAGAAAATTGATTCAAAGGCTCTTCAAATGAATTTTATATTTTGATATTTATTTTACATTTTTCTACCGTAATCTTCTAGATGTAGAGAATATTGTTCACAATTTTAAAATATTTTTAATTATTTTCTCTCTCATTTGCAAATTCATTGGTAGTTAAAAGAAATATTTGAAATGAATAAAAAATATTAAAAAAAGAATATTTAAATGATATAGAGAAAAAACAGATAAGCTGATTAGGACTAGGAGTGTAAAAAAACCAGTGAACCGATAAACTGGACCGGTGGATTTGGTCCTGTATTGAGTTTGGTTTAGTTTGGTCCGGTACCGATTTTATTTTTCTTAAAATTAGTCAAAATCAGTCTGGTTCCAATTTTTTTTTTCTAGAATCGAATCAGACCGCACCGGATTGGTTCATATATATATTATAATTTTTTATATTGTATATAATTTTTATATATAATATATAATTATATATAAAATAGTTTTGTATTATATGATAAATCACTAATTAATATAATATTAATTTTAAAATCTTATATTACTATAGTCTATTATATTAATAGTTATACTAAAACTGTATATATATATCCAAGTGCTCAACCCTAGAGTACTTTGTGGCTTAGTAGTTTTCCAAATCATTCTATATATCAAGTAATTCTAAAATTTAATGAAGAAATTTACCTTAATTTCTTGTCCTTACTCATTGATCTCGAATAAGGTCTTGATGTTGTTTCCATCTAGGTTTTGTTGGTACCTTCATAGCAGTCATTTCTGGTGCTTCAGCGTAGGTTGTCGTTTTTTCTCCTTCACAAGGAAGACTTGTAGAGACCGGGCTTGCTTGGTTTTGAGCAAGCAAGGGCTGATTTTCTTCCTACTCATGAATGATCTTGAGTAATGTCTTGTAAAGATTGGTCTTTCTCAGTGATCTCGAACAAGGGCTTATTTTCTTCCTACTCGTTGGTCCCGAGCAAGGGTTTGAAGAGACTGGTCTTGCTCGGTACTGATCTCGAGTAAAAGCTTATTTTATTTCTTTCTCCTCCTCTATAATCACGTACATCGATCTTACTCAGTAATTGTGAGCTAGGAACTGGCCTTCTCCCCTTGCTCGGTATTCCTTAGCAATGGCCTAATTTTTCATGCTTGGTAATCGCAAGCTATAACATGCCTGCTTGCTTAGTAATTCTGAGCAAGGGCTAATTTTCTTTCTTCTCGATATACACGAGAAGGACTTGTTCTGAGATTCCGACCTACTTTATCTACGAATTCCAGATTTTCTACTTAGACTTTAAGAACTTGTTGAATCATCTATTTTAGCTTGTAAAATCCACTTTTAGTTAATCTTTACTAGGACTTTCATATATTAAGTTAAAACCCGTAAAACTTCAAAAATTTTGAATAAGTTCATAAGATTTAAAATAGAAATCGAAATATCTTTGATACTGATCAGCAGACTACTGTTCTATCAAAGAATCGCTACAGTATTTTGCTGTGGAAATTTTTTTTTTATATTTTTTATTTAATGATTAAAGAAGTGATTTTAAATGTATTGGTGTATTTTTCTTATTTTTTAAAAATATTTAAATATATTAAAAAATATAAAAAAAAAAATCAAAAAATAACTTATAAGGATATAAACGAGCGGTGCTGCTCAATGGACAATTCGAAAGAGACTTGAAGGAAGTTGGCGTGAGCAGCAGGGAAGCTGGAATGGGACTGAAAAAGGTGGAAGAAGAAGACCAATCAATGCTAGTCAATGGCCAATTTTCGCCACTTGTCTTCATCCAAAGGTTAAAGAGCTGTCTTTTGT
This sequence comes from Juglans mandshurica, assembly GCA_022457165.1. NCBI lineage: Eukaryota > Viridiplantae > Streptophyta > Magnoliopsida > Fagales > Juglandaceae > Juglans > Juglans mandshurica. Next base: position 12,457,487 of record CM039634.1, read on the forward strand.
GTTGTACAAATCTAGACCAAAATTTGAGGTACGTGGAGGCGTTTAGATTCGTAAGTCATCTCAACTCATTTTATTACTATTCATTACTATTTAATAACTTTAACTTACAAATTTTACTACTATTCACAACTCATCTTATTACTATTCACAATTCATCTCAACTCATCTCAAGTCATCTTCGAATCCAAACTAAGTGTGTACTCACACGTGGCTGCATGCCATGTAACTATGTCACACATTTTTTTTTGAGAGAAATGCTTTCGGGACCCAAAAAATGTCCCAAGGGATTTTTTTTTTTTTTTTTTTTTTTACCGAATGATTAAAAAAATATTTTTTGAAGATGTTGTAAATTTTTTATTTTTTTTTAAATATTTGTGATGATTAAAAAAATATATAAAAAAATATATATATATATTACACTATTCGAGACAAAGTTTGGATCCTGAATTCGAGACCCATAACAATACTATTTTTTTTAATATATACTCCACATATATGCTCTAATTAATTAAGATTTTTTAATCTTTGTTCCTAGAGTAATACTCTTTTTCATTCTAATTTTTTTCATTTATAGTCATATTTGGTGACGTAATCTATATTATCCCCAATCATATATGGTGTAATGCACTTAAACCGTAAGACGTCACCATGTGCGATTGGGGATGAAAAAGTTTAGGAAGATGAGTAGTATTGATCTTGTTTTTATTTAATTTGTCTCCTAAGTATCATTTGGATAGAAAGATGCTTCTGTTTCATCTCATTTCATCTCATCTTGTTTCATCTCAATATTCAAACACCACAAACACAAATACTTTTTAATTTCAGATTTTCAACTTTTTCAGCTAATTATTACCTAATTATTATAATTTTTCTAAACTTTTTTAAAAAAATAATCAACTTTCTTAAATCTTAAATAAAAAATAATATTAAAAAGCCTAATGACTGAATGACTAATTGATCGCTAAGGAAGACCAAAGCCTATGCATTGGTCGAATAATTCAAACAGCACTAGTATCTAGTACCCCAATAATCAATCAAAAAAGGGAATAACTCTTATTATCATTGATGGAAGTCGCTATAATATTTATTTAATTGAAATACATGGAATATATAAGACTCCCTTTTTAAAAAAAATCACAAAAAAACTCCTCAAATATTTTAGAAGCAAGATTTGAAACATCGCATCTTTATATTTATTTCTTCTTTGTCCTACTGCTCGTGAATTGCTTTTTGTCTTGCACATTTTGTTTCCGCCATTTGCTTTGCTATATATAAATATATATATATCCTTATACTTAAAAGAGCCTATTTCTTATGAACAATAATGAATAACAATTTTGTTTGACGCTTTCTGCTTCCACTTATGTCCCTTTGCACATCCTCACAACAATTATCTTCGTCACAAAATCACCATAAATCATTACAAAATCACCACACAGCATAGCAATGGAGCTGCATCGTGGCTACTCGAGGCAGCATACGGCTGCATCGTGGTGGTCCTACAGCGGTGGATCTAGGATCCCATGAAGAGAGAGGGCATGAGAGGAGCTAGGGCTTCGGCTGGAGGAAAGGAGGAAGGGGAGGGGTCGTCGGCGAAAGAAGAGTCTAGTGGTGGTGGTGCGGTGGCTAACGGCAGCGCTACAGAGAGAAACCTGTACATGTAGAGCGGCTACGTGCGTGGGGCTAGGGAGGAGCTATGGGTGGTGGGTTCCATGGAAGTGGTCCACGGTGTGAGGTGAACTCGGTGGTAGTGCTTGGTGGAGCTGGGGCTGAGCCACGGTGGCACAAGGGTGGAGAACCCGTGCGTCGAGATTAATTTCGGGTTACTCGCGTGCGGTTGAGGGACGAGTTGCCAAGGAGCTTCGACAGTAGGATTTGATCGCCGGCATGAGGGGAAGCCGATGAGGTGGTTGGTGACGCCGCAGGGCTGCTTGAGGGAGGAGATCGGGTGAGAGAGAGGGAAGACGTGCGGCTACTGAAGGGGAAGGAGAGAGAGAGAGAGAGAAAGAAAGGGAAAGTGAGGGGAAAAAGGTTAGGTTTTGGATTTTAAATCACAACCCTTCACCTTAAATCCTTAGATTTGATCCAATGGTGGAGGTTTAAATACTGATTTAAGCTAAGTTAAAATAGATAATTAAAATATAAATATCATATCATACACTTAAAATCACATTTAATTTATAAAATACAAATCTTTCAGCATTAAATAAATGATGACGTTTTGCTAAACATCTTTAAGAGAATAAAACCATCTAATTAATTAGAGTTGGTAGCCAACTCACTCGGGGCCAATTCTCACGCTGCTCGGGAGTCTCCATCACAGCCTCCGTCAGCTCGGGATCCCTCCTCATCCCACCACCTCAGGAGTCTCCATCGCAGCCTCCCTCGGTGCGTTAAATGGCATGGCAACAAATATGGCTTATTGTGGCGAGAAGTCATGCAGCGACCTTAAAATCGTATTAAAATTACACTTTTAGCAGCAAAAAAAGCGTGACAGAAAAATTATGGCCAGTAAAAGGCAATTCTGGTTTATGAAAAGGGTTAGAATTTTATTTACAAAGAAAAAAGGGATTTATTTTGGTTTGATTTCAATGAATTATGCTCACCTTATTAAATTAATTAAAAAATTATAAAAAAAATAACATGATTTGATATGGTACATTAAATTTATCTTATCTTATGTTATAGTAAGAGATTGAAATTTATAATTTAGAGTGTTGTACTAATTAGCACATGTAAATTTGTAAAGTAGTTCTTTATAGGTTTTTTTTATAATTTGTTTTTATTTTTTCTCTCACCCGAGATGGCAAAGATATGCACACTCTGTGTATGAGGGGCAATGCAAAATTCAATTCCGTTCCTGCATCATTGAGTCATGATCCATCTCTGAGAATATCATGCAAGTAATCATTGAAACAAATAATTTGAAGATTTTTTTGGGATAAAACTTTTCTCGTTCCTAAGAGTGACTTTGTCTCGTTTGGTTACGTAGTTTATATGAGATGAAATGAAATATTTTGTTAAAAGTTAAATAAAATATTGTTATAATATAATTTTTTAATATAATTTTTGTTTTGATATTTGAAAAAATTGAATTGTTTATTATATATAAGATGAGAAGAGATAGTTTAGAAATAAGATTCAAACTTCATCCAACAAACAGTTCAAATTGTAAATACCTTTCGAACAATAATTTATCTTTCGGATGATAATATTTAGGGATGAAATCATTCATCCTTAAAAGTGATTATCTGTTCGAACGGTTTAAAATAACTATTCAAAACGGTTTTAATTCCGTTCGAATGCTACCAATTATGTTCAAAGGATCATGAATCTATTTGAACTATGTGAAATTCATTCGAATGACATATCTATTTGAACGGTGTATATTTCGGTCAAATGCAAATCTCAACCAAATATTGCTCGGGAAGTTGAACGTACGCACCATTTTTTTTCAATTCGTATATACGTTTGAATGATATTCTCACTACAAGAAAACTGTTTATTTGTGGCAATTTAATTCCAGCAAAATGACTATTTACAGTTAAAATGAATCTGTTTTGGTCACAAATAGTCTTTTCGTCACAATTGAATGGCCACAAAAATCTATTTTTCTTGTAATGTCTATTTCGTTCGAACGAATGTACAATACGTTCAAACGATGAAATTTCAACAAAATTTGATCGAGACTAGGCATGTGCTAGACTTTTCAAAATTAATTTACCGTTCAAGCATTTTTTAATTTGTTCGAATAGTTAATGATGTCCTAAAAAATTATAAAGAGCTCCTAACTTAAAGAAGTCTGGAACATTTTACAGCTTTGAGAGAGAGAGATCAGACCTAAGTACCAAAGATGGGGGAAGTTTTGGGGGGAGCTATTGTGAAGTAACAAATGAGAAAACTATTTTTTCTTTTAAACAAATGAGGTTTAATATATTATAGTTTGAATATGCGTCTTTTTCTATTCTCTCTTGTTTCTATACTTTTCTAAGAAATAAGGAAATGATCTATTGCTAGATGAACCTAAATCATTTAAACATGATTGCCAAACTAAGGGGTGTAATCGGTCTAGGGTTTTGGATTCGACCAAAAATTTCGATCAGCCCTTTCTCTGGATCGAGATCGGACTGATTATCCTATAGATTGCATTGGAGCGTCAGCTATCAGTCCGGTTGGTCCAATTCGGTTCGGGCTAGTGTAAAATGAGCCTAATTTACAAAAAGTCAAAAATTACTTCTAATGTGTATTTTCAGCCCACTTATACAAAAAAGCTCACAATGTTTACATTTTTTAATATAAACTATTTATTTTTATTTGTAGATTTTGTACTTGAAAATAGTCTAAAAAAAAGTTTAAAAAATTATCCATATTCATCCATTCTGCATATTAAAGTTAAAAACAAAAGATAGAGAAAATGAAAATGAAATATGAAATATCATCCAAACTCCAAATAAAAGAGAAAATGAAATATGATTTAATTAGGTGCAGATACTAGAGTATGTATCTTTCATAAAATGAAAACAGTTCTGTAAAATTGAAATTTCTAATATCATAAATAAAGATAATACTTTAGTCACCAAGAGATTCTACAAAAATAAACTCACAAATTGACGTGGCTTGATGTAGTAATTAAGTCAAATTGTAAAATTATTTTTTATTATAAAATAGATTTAACGTTTTTTTTTTTTTTTTTTATAAACAAACTTTCATTAAACCTTAATCAATGCGAAGAATTCTTATCAAATCATAAAGTCTGCTCAACAAAAACAGGGACATGATCCCACAATAGATTAATATCAACCACATTCCAAGCATGCCATGCTAGTGTACGAGCAACACCATAGATCTAACGTACCATATAAATTTATGAATTTATTTTTATAGAATTAGTATATTTTGTGACAGTAACATTTCTATAAGGAATTAAAGTTCCATTAAAAAAAGAAAGAAAAAAAGAAACTGCTTTTAATTCTTGAGATAAATGGCCTTGGAAGATGAGATCAAGCAATAGAATCTTAAATTAATTATGGTGAAAATTTAATTTTAAATTAATGACGTATTATTCTTAAGAAGTTTGATAAGAATTAAATGTAATTCGTAGGCATTTGTAAAGAAAGAATTTCTGCACCCATGGCAGGAAGCAGGTACTACGTATTTATTTTTTTGGTGAAAATTAGATGAGCAAATTAATTAAGTCGTTGAATAATATTTCAAATTGATGGCATGCATGCTGCAAAAGTACAATATTTATTAGACGATTAAATTGAAAAATAGATTAACATGTACTATATTTTGCGAGACTCTAGTATAATTTATCTTTATATAAAATACCACATCAAATTACGTTAATTTAGAAATTTAATTTTTATAAAGAAAAATTCTAATCATCATCTTCACACCACAAACAACACATGATTATTTTTTTCTTACCAGATGTGTGATATATAAATGAAGAATACTTTTACATACAACCGTGAAATGCGTAAACGCCGCGTAATCCCTTTGAAAAAAAGTGGGGTACGTCCATTATTAAAAAATTAATTTTTTTTCATGTTAGTCTCATGTTTTATTCATTTTTTTTCAAAACGATTACGCAACGGTTACACAATTCACGGTTGCGAATATCTTTTCTCATAAATGAAAAATAAGTGTGATGTGTGGTGTGTGGTGTAAAAGGATGATGTGTAACAAATCGTTTTTATAAAGAAAAATTATATTCATCATCTCACACACCACACCATATTTTTTTTAATTTTTTTAATTTTTTTCTCTTACAAAATGTGTGATATATAGATGATGAATAGAAAAAATCAATAAGTTTAAGAATAATAAAATCAAAAATAAAATTTTAAAAAAATAAAAAATAAAGTGTGGTGTGTGGAGATGATGAGTAACAAAGTTCTTTTATAAATTCTATTTCTAATTAAAATATTTTTCATTTCCTTTGTGGTTTACCAAATTACCACCGTAGCTTTATCGTTTGCTAACTATCTATGATCAACACTCAGCTGCACCACTTGATTCCCATGAGCCAATCTAGAAATCTAAATCCAAGGGTCCATACGGGTCCTGCAACATGGTGGTCTCCAGGCCTTCAAGTACTGCAATACGCACCGCTTCATCGAGTTCCTGGACCTCGTATCTTCAAGAGTTGACAACCCAGAGTACTTGCGCACGAGTTGCTTCAACTTTGAGTGCTTCTCGGATGCTAACGTACAAAATTAGATTACTCTGCTCCTTCATAAATATGGTAATTCTACTAATTACCTAAAGTTTCGGATATAGAAAGACTCTCATCTCATTTTATTTCATAAATTATTAAAATATTTTTTAAATTTTTACACAAAATATAATAAATAATTCAACTTTTTCAAATTTTAAAATAATAATAATATTAAAAAAATTATATTTTAATAATATTTTATTCAACTTTCATCTAAAACAATCTCATCTTATCTCATTATCTAAACGGGATCTAAATTTTGTGTGGAAGGGTATTCTTAAATATTTTTAAATATTTTATTTTCAAATATCACTTAAATATAAAATACTTTTCAATTTCAAATCTTCAATTTTGTTTCTTCTGATTATTGTTAATCATTACAACTTATCCAAATCTTCAAGCAAATCACAAAAAATAGTACATTTTTTTTAGATCATGTGGACCTCCATCATGAGGTCCATGCGTGGGAAAATGGACGTACGTACGACGTCGTTGGAGTTCACATGTATAGAAATATACAGGCAGGCAAGACGCACTAATGTATAGGATCAAGGCCATGCCACTAAGCGGAATTCATGAAACTCCGCCGGCCTCTATTTAATTAACGAGTATTCTACATATAAGTTTAGGGCATGTGGAAGTTCTGCACACATATATGTGTGTATGTATGTACTTCTTTTGAGAAGAGCGGATTTTATAAGGTGTCTTACTAATTTTCTTTTCTTTTTTAAGGAGACTGCATGTATAAGTTTATAGAACAAACTATTTTTCCAATTCATGAACTTACGATTTGCTGGTTGCAGTAGGAGTGGTTTGGATTCAGAGATGAGTTGAGATAGTTTATGAATAGTAAAATAAAAGTTGAATTATTTATTATATTTTGTGTGAAAATTTGGGAAAGTTATTTTGAGATTTGAAAAAGTTGAATTGTTTATTATATTTTGTGTGCGAATTTGAGAAAGTTATAATGATGAAATGAGATGAATTGAGGTGGATTTTGAATTCAAACAAGGCCAAGTTAGGGGCATGAGAGCATGCATGGACGAAAAAAAAAGAGAAATAATATATTTAAATCTTAAATACACAAGTCTAGTGTAAACTCTTTACAAAAAAATAAATTCCAACGTAAAAAAGTTTGAAAAATTCACCTTTTTTTTTAACCCACATTTTTAGAAAAGATTTGTATAAGATTTTTACCTTAGTTTTTACCTAGTATATATTATTCTTCAAAAAAATATTGAGTGAAATTTGTAATGAGTATGTATTATATAAGTTAGAAAGTTTGCTTGCATTGTCTTTTTGCAGCACATAAATGCCTCTCACGGATGTCGTATACTACATGACTGACATTATTATATATATATATATATATAGAGAGAGAGAGAGAGAGAGAGAGAGAGTGCAGCGCCATGTGTTCATGCATGAGATCATCAGAAGTGTCTGCAGTAGTGGTAGTAAATGCCTCTTACCATTCTACCAAACAGCCACCAGAACTCTTTAATTGGACCAATAAATTAGATGTTGCAATATTTTATGTTCTAGCTAAAGCGATCTTTGTACGTTTCTTTTGTCTTTTGCTTTTCAGATAACGAAACAAATTTGCCTGATGATCTTTCAGCTGCTGAGGTTTTGAGGATCCAATCGAGACTCATGGCGATTATATAATCTCTAGTACTGCACTCCTTGATCAGACACGAAGAAAAAGAAAAAGAAATATTAATTTGGTGCTTCTTCTTGTCTGTTTGTCATGCCAAAAAGCAAGCCTTCAAAAGGCCAGGTAGCTGTTTTTGCATGGGTTTGATCTCGTCCACCTCCACAGCTATCAAAATCTCATACAATTAGCATTTCCTCACATGGGTCACATCTTTCTTTCCACCCCCTCCTTTTAGAAGAACTTCTCAACCTTTTCATCATAGCATTCAGTACTGATCTCTTTCTTTCTTTCTGGTGCATGTTGTAATTTTTTTCAGATACCCAGTTCTTGGCCATAGTTGATGTTCATTTATAACTGATCTAGCTCCATTCTGGGTTGTTGTTGTTGTATAACCTTTTTCTGCAACTTGGCATTGAAGATTGATATTTGAGAGAGATGGCCGAGAGAGTGGAAAACTCTGCATCAAATCATGTAGTGATGGAGATAAAGCCAGACAGACCAGTAGTAGTACCGGGCTTGAGCCCTCTGAGTGAGACTCTTTGGAGGGACAAGGCTAAGACAGAATTCGTGGGGGATGTGTCGGCGAGGCTGACATGGAAGGACCTGACTGTGATGGTCACTCTCAACAATGGTGAGACCCAGAAGGTGTTGGAAGGGCTCACTGGTTATGCAGAGCCTGGAACCCTAACTGCACTCATGGGACCCTCTGGCTCAGGCAAATCTACACTGCTTGATGCTCTTTCTAGCCGTCTGGCAGCTAATGCTTTCCTTTCTGGTACCATTCTCCTCAATGGTCGCAAAACTAAGCTCTCTTTTGGGACTGCTGTGAGTTTTTTTCCCTCTCTACTCCCTCATCATTCAGTTTTTCGTATTTTTTCACCTTCTTAACTAAAAGAGGAAAAAGATTGTATAAGTTTTGTGTACGTACCATGCTGTTTGTTATTCACTCGTTTCTAGTGTTTATACTTCTGTTTTTCTGTCCCAACAATCTAAGAAAATCAAAGAGGATCGGTTGGTTATGGTGATATTTGATCTGTTAGGGCATTGATCAATCTCATGGGATGATGTTAAACATAGAGAGATGAAAAAGTGAACGTAAAACAACCACCACAGCCTCTATATATAGAGGCCGGCAACGTTTCACAGAGGACGTGTGTTCTCATCACACACGAACGGAGGTGGCTGATCACCTCCTATGAAAACCATCACCATAGTAGAAATTGAAAAAAATCAAAAGAAAATTGAAAATAAAAAATGAGAAAATGATGTTGAGAGAATGAAAGAAATTTGAGGACTATATCTTTATTATTTACAATTGTAATTAAATACAAAATATAAACTCCTATTTATAAAGAAATTACATAGAAATGAAATAAATATTATGATTATAATTAGAATCAAATTATTTTTTTTAAAATGATATTTGCAGTCATGAAATGCGCAAGCGCCATGCAATCATTTTGAAAAAAGTGAATAAATACGAGATTCATATAAAAAACTAATTTTTTAATAGTAGATCACACTCTTTTTCAAAATGATTATGCGGCGCTTGCGCACTCTACAACTGTATGTAACATGAGAAATGATATTTGCAATCGTGGAGTGCGTAAGCGCCGCACAATCTTTTTGAAAAAAGTGAGTAAATAGTAGGACCCACATGAAGAAAAACTATTTTTTTAATAATGAACTCCACTATTTTTTAAAATAATTACGTGGCATTTGTACAATTTACTAACATTACTCATCTAACATTACTCTTTTTTATTTTATATTATCTCTAAGAGAAATGCAATACAACAAGTGCACACTATTATTGTGTGATCGGTACCCTGTCTGCACTGATCACACAATAACAGTGTGCAAACAAAGATGTCGATAGCAAACAAAACATCTTCGAATGCCATCGACAATTAACTTGGCACTAATGTCTTTAATTTGTTTCTTCATTTGCTCCTATGTCTTGGCGATGTTATATTGTGATGCCAACGTCCTCCAGGCCTATGTAACCCAAGATGAGAATCTGATCGGAACTCTAACGGTACGGGAGACAATTTCATACTCAGCTCGACTACGGCTGCCGGATAAAATGCCATGGTCGGAGAAACAAGCACTGGTTGAGGGTACCATTATTGAGATGGGTCTCCAAGATTGCGCCGACACCGTAATCGGAAACTGGCATTTGCGAGGAATCAGTGGAGGAGAAAGGAGAAGGGTCAGCATTGCTCTTGAGATCTTGATGAGACCCAGATTGCTCTTCTTGGATGAGCCAACTAGCGGACTTGACAGGTTAAGCTGATCTAGCTCTTTCTACTTTTGTACAAGTTTTAAATAAAGAAGTCCGACATAGTCTTTTTATTAAAAAAAGTAAGCCCTATCTCAAAAAATATAAAAAAATCTATTCTTTATAAAAATAAATAGGCCCCACCTCAAAAGGTAAAAATCATTAATTTGTTAAGGAAGTAAAAATAATAATAATTAAAAGATGATAATTAGAATTTATGATATTATTAATTTGTTGTTAATTTTGTTGGAAAAATCATATTACACTTCATTTTTTCTAATGTAAAAGAACCCTCAATTAAATATTACAATATACCAGAGATTTAATATACATACATCATATAAAATATAAATTACAAACTAAATTAATTAGTACAATGTTCATAATTCTTGTAATTAAAAAATAAATTTTTATTGTGTCTATTTATTATTTATTTTATAATTTTAGTATATAGGGCCCTAGCATTACTTTGCCCTCATAACGTACTCTTGTTAAAGGACTTTGATTTTTCTGGCAGTGCTTCTGCTTTCTTTGTAACGCAAACCTTACGTGGTCTATCAAGGGATGGGAGGACCGTCATAGCCTCTATTCACCAGCCAAGCAGTGAAGTATTCCAACTATTTGATCGATTATACTTGCTTTCGGGGGGGAAAACTGTTTATTTTGGCGAGGCTTCCGAAGCATATGAGGTGAGAACGAACTACTTAGAGCCCTCACTTTCTGTCTGCATTGCATGCATTTGATTTTGGAGAAATCAAGCTCTTAATGGGATGGTGTTTGCAGTTCTTTGCACAAGCTGGGTTCCCCTGCCCTGCTTTAAGGAACCCTTCTGATCATTTTCTTAGGTACATCAATTCTGACTTTGATAAAGTTAAGGCCACTCTAAAAGGATCCATGAAATCGCGGGTATGAACTTCGTCCTCTCTTACTCTTAATTATATACGTGTAACTTCATTATATAATGCTACTGCAATCATGCATGTTAAGACAAAATATAAATTATTTAAATCTACATCTTTCCATTAGTTTAAACTTTTGGAATAAATATCATATCAGAGCAGTGAGTTCGAATCTAACTCTACACTTCATCCTATTTAATTAAATATTTTACATGTTGTGGCCGGGGAGTGTTAAGATAAATTATAAATGATTTAAATTTACCTCTTTTCATCGGGTTACGCTTTGGGATAAGTGTTAATTTCACAATGCATTATACTCTTGAGTAATCTGAGTAATGTCATGTAGTCTCTGAGCAGGGATACGTGATACTGCCATCCTATCACACATGTCGTATTACCATCCTATCACACATGTCGTATTATTGAAATAAGTGTTTACATAAGTCATGATATTATGATAGGATGGAGTATCACATCATCCATATTCCAAGACTACCTAATAATTATCCTAAAGTTCGGAACATAGACACAGTGTGGGCAAAAATATCAGAGGATTGCTTGAATAATGGGGCCAATGCAGCAAATAGTATAGCAATGGTGATAAAAAACGATAACGCGGTCCTGCAGCCGCTTGCAGGTGCCGGGTTGGTCGTTAAAGGGGGTAGGTTCATAAGTGTAATGTAGTTTGAAGATAGACTCATTGATTATGGTGTTGGAATTGATTTAATTTTCTTCAAAGCAAATTCTACCCATTATTAGTTTTTAACTGAAATTATAATTGTATCATGTGCAATCATTTAGTGAAAGGTGTGGTGAAGTAAATGATTATGATATACAGAGGAATGGCTCTAGCTGCATTTTTGAATCAGTGAAAATTAAAGGCTGATGATATATTTGTTGTTTTGTTCCTGTAACTCTGAATTTGTTTCTGCTCAGTTTGAGGCAAGTGATGATCCACTTGAGAAGATTACCACAACTGAAGCTATTCGAACCCTGATTGACTCCTACTGCACTTCTCAGTACTGTTATGCAGCGAGGGAAAAAGTTGAGGAGATATCCAAATTCGTAAGTTGTTCGAGAGTAGCATGACTTTTCAAATGATAGATTATTTCATTAGTTTGGAAAGAATTTGTTCAAATAAATACACTAATAATATGGGAATATAGTGTGACAGTTGGAATTATTTTCCATATGTTGCAGAAAGGAACTGTGCTGGATTCAGGAGGTAGTCAGGCTAGTTTCCTGATGCAAGCCTGTACCTTGACCAAGCGTTCATTTGTCAACATGTCAAGGGACTTTGGGTATTACTGGCTTAGGCTTCTAATATACATTGTAGTCACTATCTGCATTGGGACCATCTATTACAATGTCGGAACGGGTTACACTTCGATTCTGGTACTGATATTCTTTCATTTCATTTCCAATAAGACTAAAAGCGGATAAGGAAGTTAAGAGGACAATAGCTTGAAAATTAAGGAAATCGAGTTCATTCTTTTACTGATAGTTTTTTCTTTCTTGTTCACTTGATATGGGGGAGGCAAGGGGATCATGTGCATCATTTGTATTTGGTTTTATAACATTCCTGTCAATCGGCGGGTTTCCTTCATTCGTTGAAGATATGAAGGCAAGTTTCATGATCCCATGCGCCTTACATTCTCAGCCCATTCTCAGCCGCACTTAGAGGTGGATGCTAATAATTTGATTTTCTCAGGTTTTCCAGAGAGAGAGGCTGAATGGCCACTATGGTGTGGCTTCATATGTCATTGGCAACACACTCTCTGCAATGCCCTTCCTGATATTGATAGCCTTCCTCTCTGGAACTATTTGTTACTTCATGGTCCACCTGCACCCGGGATTTGAACATTATATATTCTTTGTTCTATGCCTTTTTGCAAGTGTCACAGTAGTTGAGAGCCTGATGATGGCCATAGCTAGTATTGTCCCCAACTTCCTCATGGGGATCATCGTAGGGGCTGGAATTCAGGTGTGTATGTTCTTGTCATAGAATTTGAATGCAACCAAATTAAATTTCGGCTATAGGAATGCACTAATGTGATGTGTTGCCTAAAAAATGTCCAAACAAAATTTACTCTGTTGTGCAATCCAGCAAGAACTATCAAGAGAGATGCAAGTATTTATTAAGAAACTTCGATTCCACTTTCAAGATATAGTTGATGAGATATTTGTGGTATAATTCTTATGTCAGGGTATATTCATGCTAGTCTCTGGGTTCTTCAGGCTCCCAAATGACATCCCAAAGCCTGTGTGGCGCTACCCCATGTCATACATCAGCTTCCATTTCTGGGCTGTGCAGGTAAAATGAAAACTGCTACTAGGACAGCTAAACTTGTTCAATAACTGAAACGATTTAAACTTTCCAGGGACAATTCCAGAATGATTTCAAGGGCTTGTTTTTTGACAACCAAATATTGGATCTTCCTAAGATATCTGGAGAGTACATCTTGGAAAATGTGTACCAGATTAACGTTCATCGATCGAAATGGGTAGATCTCGGTGTCATCTTCAGCATGATAGCCATTTATCGCATCCTCTTCTTCATGTTGATCAAAATTAGTGAGGATGTGACACCTTGGATCAGAGGTTACATGGCCAGAAGAAGAATGCAACAGAAGAATGACAATCATGATACAAAAATAGCTTCCAATGGTCTCACCAAATCTCCTTCTCTAAGAACATATGTGAAGAATGGTACAAGCGAAACTGGTAAAAGTAGATAAGAGATAAGAGTACTGGTACACTAAATAAAAAGGAATGAAGATTAATCTCACTACCAAGTTTGGTCAAAGTAATGTAGCAAGTGGTTTGAGACATAATTCTATCCATCTTTAGACCTTCTTTTTCCCTTCCATTCCATGTACAATACCAATTTGTAGCTATCTAAACTTTCTATGTTTATCTTCTTGCTAGTAACAGCTATTACCAGAAAATTGCTCAGATTCTATATAATTGACTATCTCGTTTGGATAGTAAAAGTGTTTCATCTCATCTCATTTCATTAGTACAACTTTTCCAAATTTCCAAACAAAATATAATAAAAAATTCAACTTTTTCAAATCTCAAAATAATAATAACATTAAAAGATAATATTCTAATAATATTTTATTCAATTTTTATTTCAGCTCATCGCATTTCAACTTATTATCCAAACGGCACCTAAAACTTATGGAAAAATCTAGTTGTAAGCGATTATGCGCACTAATACGTGCACCAATTCAATATGATTGGTCAGAAAGTAGACTTTATTGAAAACAGTGCTAATTTAAATTTAAAATATGAAGACAAGAATATTAGTACACAAATTAATATGCAAACTTGCTTGTATATAACAAAACTCAAAACTTATATTGGGGTCAGTTTCATAAACCTTCTAATAAAGCACCAAAGCAGACATGGTTCTGGTTAAAAAGTAACCTTTTCACCAATGTGATTCAAATAAGTAACGGCTATAAAAAACATTCGGTCATCATTAAAACTTGTAAGAGAAATGTCAAGGAAACCATGAACAAATGCGTAAGATTCGTTCAAAATCTATTTCCTACTAATTTTGAAAGGCTGGAAATAACTGCTCCCTCAACTAGAAGAATCATGCAAACTCTGAATGATGCCAATAATAAATTGAGCTACAAAGTATACTGCGGGTAGCATAATTAAGCGGGTAGGGGTGGGTGGTAGGTGAAGTGAACCCAGCTCGCCTGCCCCGTTGGGATGGCAGGGGAAGGGTGGTAAACGACAAGTGGATTCAAGTATCTTTTTCATATATTCAAGTTATGTACTGCAGCTATATTATATACAAGTGTGGGAATACAACAATCTACAATTACAGAGATGATCAAAATGGATGCTAGCGGTTCTTGTATTGCAGATGATCAAAATGGATCATCCGCCCGCCCGAAAGGTGGATGTTGACAAACAAAGCTGTGGAGCGAAGATGGGGCCGACGAGTGTCATTAAGCTTCTCACTGTAAAAAGCGATGGGGTGACTTTCTTGACTCAATACTCCTCTAATTCCCACATGTGAGACATCGCAAGCCACTTCAAAAATTTTAGAGAAATCAGGCAACTTAAGAACTGGTTCTTGCCCCATTTTCTCTTTAATTTCGGTGAAGGCATTGGCAGCTACAACACTCCACGAAAAATTATTTGCTTTCAAGCACTCGGTGACTGAAGCCATTATAGTGCTGAATTCGCGAATAAATTGCCAATAGAACGTGGCCGAACCGTGAAAGCTCCTGACTTCTGAAAAATTCTAGGGCGTTGGCCAATTTTGAACAGCTTGCACCTTTGTGGAGTCGGCCTCGACACCTTGATCAGAAATTATAAAACCTAGAAATTTGGTGCTTGTCTTCATAAACGAACACTTGTCTCGATTGATATAGAGTTGTTCAGCTCTCAAAGTCTTCAATACCTGCTCGACATGGTCTAAATGGTCCCGCAAACTTCAGCTAAAGATTAGGATATCGTCAAAATAAACAACGACAAATTTGCCCAAGTAGTAGCATGTCGAGCATTTAGGAGTAAGTATTAGCATACCCCAATAACATGTGACAAGCTGTCATAGGGATCACGTCGCACCAGGCTTTGTCCACATATTTTTTTCCCAACAAAAATTTAACCAAGCATCGATGCTTCACTAGGACTGAGTTGTCATTAACCCAACTGATCCGATAAGGAGTAGGATGCTTCTCAATCTTCAACCTCAAACGTTCTACGATAGTTTTGAAAATCACATTCATGCCGCTACCATTATCAATAATGACATTCAAAGCTCGACCATCATATTCCATGCATGTGTGCAAAATGTTGGTACGCAACCACTCGGGATTAGCCTTGAGTTCTTTCTTAGTTCCGGTCAACACTCAATGGATCACGCAACTAGGTAATCCGATGTGCCCAGGTGTTCTTCTTCATCGTGAGTACCCTCATTGGTCTCCTCCTCATCCGTTTCTTTAACAGTGTCCATTACCAATAATCTTTTTCACATATGAAGGCTAACATTTTATCTCTTGTAGGACACACAACAACATAGTGTCCAAAGCCTTTACATTTGTAACATTGTGGCCCTTCCCTGGAAGCTTTTGCTTTTTCTTTCTGGTCTTCAATCATCGCGCCCCTGGGTTGATCTTTTAGCAATGGTGGCCTTTGGAATGAAGGCATTGGCATACATTCCGGTCTTGGATCCATTGACATCATTTTTCTCCCAGTCGAGATTCCCATTAGCTTTTCAATATGTAGTGCTAATTGATACGCCTCCTCCACATTAATTAAACATGCAGTTAACATCTCCTTGCGTAGATCACTACGTAATCTCATGCAGTATTGAGCTAAAGTTTGTTGTTCAGTCTCCACAATCTTGCTACGGATAGTCAACTCGTGGAAGCGGTCCGTGAATTGATCAACGACCCTTGTCTAAGTTGTAACATCTCTTCGAATATCATTTGCTCATAATCAATGGGCAAATATTTTTCCTTAAGTCGTTCCTTCATTTCCTCCCAGTTAGAAACTGATGGACGTCGAGTACGGCGTAATTGTTCTTCCATGCTTACCCACCATGCTCGTGCATGATTCTTCAATTTCATCCGAACATAACGAAGCTTTCGATCCTCCGATACAATAAACCAATTGAAGTAGTCCTCAATAGCTACTAACCAATCTTCAAAAGCATTGGGTTCTAATTTACCATAAAAATCCGGCACATCTACCTTCATCCTTTTAGTCAGTTCATCAAGAGGTTGATAATCTGCGCCATGTCCACCATAACCTCAGTGAAAATTTTGTCTGTGACGTCAGATTCGAGGCCCATGATCCTCAAACTCCCGGTCACCATCATCTTCCCAATCTTCTTCATCATCCCAATCACTTTCGTCGAACACCTCCCCACGAACTCCCTTCGAGCTTGACCCTCATCCATGACATCTAGTTGGTGAGTGAGTTGCTCCAAAACTGTGGCGATTTGATTGATTTGGTGCTGCAAATTGGATTGTTCCATGTCTTGGTTGCTCATATTTTGGTTGTATGAATTTTGGTTGGTCGGGTTTTGATTGTTTGAATTTTGGTTGTTCGGATTTTGGTTGTTGGCCATAGCATACGAAGTACCACGATGGCTTACATGCATGGGGGTGCTAAGCTCCTTAAGGAAGGAACCTTGCTCTGATGCCAAAATTGATGTCAACTTCTTGGTTCAACCTCACGTCGATGTCAAGAAGAGAATAAAAAAAAAAAAAATACAAGCACAATATCCCTCTCTATAAAGTTGGAATCTCTCTAAGAAAATAAGTTAACAAGTTTCTGGCATCTCACCAGGCTAGTCTCATCTCAGAATCAAACATGCAACTTCATTAATCATTCAAAAGTGCCTTTAATTGTAAAGCCTTTGATCCTTAAATAACCAACAAAATAGAATACTACTCTAACTAGGAAATAACAATTGCAGATAGAATAAAACTAGGAAATACTAATCTAACTAGGAAATAACAATTGTAGATAGAATAAAACTACGAAATACTAATCTAACTAGGAAATCAATAAATCCTGATTTGCATCAAACCAAATATTCCAACACCATACACGTCATACACCATGAGCAATATATATGTTGAGATTGTCACAATATTATCTGAACTTAAACACAATATTATCCTAAGTCACATCAAAATGACAAAGCATAGATTGTCAAAAACCCTTTTATATGTCACAACGACTTCCAATCTATTAAGCAATTACGACAAAGATATCCAATTTGTCACAGTCGTTAACTTACCACTAGAGGTCATCGAATCATGACAAAAAGACGAGAAAAACATCATAGGCAATGATCTGGAATATTCCCAAGGGCCAAGGCCACCCCCACATAACAAGATGCCAAGCCCAAAAAAAACATGTCAAGCCCATCTTGGCCCTATTGCCCAATAATTCATCGAAAAAACATCGAGGACCTCGCAATAGGGGTGGGCTCTGACTCTGACGGAGTCAGAATGCTCACCTCCGACCTCCAACTTCGATTGGAGTCGGAGGTCAAAACCCCCTCCGACTTCGACTCCAATCGGAGTTCTCAGAGTTGGAGTCGGGAAGTCGGAGGTGATTGCCAAAATACCCACAAAAAAAGAGAAAAAAATTAAAGGTGAAGTGGCGACAGAAGCCCTAGAGACATGAGGAATAAGACAGAGGTGAAGTGGAGATCAAATCCTACGAAGTGAAGTGAAGATGATGTCTCGAATTGGAACCTAGCAAAAATTAAAATCACCCACAAAGCAAAAACCAAACCAAATCAAATTGCAAAAATACCCACATCAAGAAATTATATGCACAAAATACAAATCAAGCTACATAGAACTTGTAATGGATCTGCTACTCTCTCACAAGATTAATGAAAAGAAAACAAGCAAGATACGCAAGAAAAGAATCAAGAAATCGAGTGCTCTCCCAGCTCTGCCGCGTCCATCTCGTGTCGTTGATGAGATATTGCGAAGACCAAGATGTGAAGATGAGATGATTCTCGTCTACGATTTCATGGCTCGTGGGTCTCTTCGCGAGCATCTCCACAAAACAAAAGCCCCACCTCTTCCATGGAAGCAGCGTCTCCAGATTTGCATCGCTGCCACCTGTGGGCTGGAGTATCTTCACTGTGGTGCGAAGAATACAATCGTACCAAGAAGAGAGGAACATCCTATTAGAAGATTGAGTGGCATTACTCATGGAGGCGTTGGAGCCTGGAGGGGGAAAAGAGAAGAGAGGAAATGCCGAATGCATAGGCTAGGGTTTTGATCTGTGAAAGAGATGAATATATACCCTATTAAAAATGATGTCGTTTTAGGTTTTCTTAAAAAAAATTGCAAAACACGACGCCTGAGGGACTCGATCACAGGTTCTTGGAGAACCAAAACCATGTCTCAACCATTAGGCCACTTGGCTATATGATGTTTTTATTACAATATATAATATATAAGGTATAAATAGTCGGAGTTCCGAGCCCACATGGGCTCCGACTCCAACTCCAAACTCTAAATTCCAAAAACCCCACTATGTCGGAGTCGGAGCTTTGTTGGAGTTCAACCGGAGTCAGAGTATTGGAAATTTTGCCCACCCCTACCTCGCAACATGTTGTGTTCGTCGTGACCTTCTAAGAAACAACTCTGGTTTCTTTAGTAGATGTTGGTCATTTTACCTTCCAGTGCTTTCAAACTAAATGAGACCGTAATAAGGGGCAACTTAAGCTAGGCATAAGGGGGCCCTATTGAGGATTGAGATTCGAAAACAGAAGGGATCCACTTGTTCATGAGATTTAGGCACACGTATAGGCGTTACTAAAGCCCTCTTATCTGGAAACCACCTTAACAACAAGGCGTACAATGCTGAATAGTAGCCAATGGGTATCCATCTCATGAAAGAGCAATTCAATGGAAGTTTAAATGGTGATGACCACACATAAGGAAAGGACGGAAAAACCAAACCAAAAGAGGAAGTTACCAAGTCCAGGGAACAAACCCCCTATAAATACCAATTGAGGTATGCACCTAAAAAACTAGCTACTACATCATTGAAGTATAATAAAATTATGCTGACTTAAGCATCGAAGATGTCCCTCATCCAAATCTAAACCAATTTCCTTCATCCGATTGTAGGTTAGGAGGAGCGTAAGAGAGTTGTGTGAAACACGTTCCAACAATAGATATCGACTTTAGATAGAGATAGGTCAATTAGAGGATAAGATGTTTTTAATACTAAACATGTTACTTGAATTCTTATAAATATAATTATTGATATATAATTATTGATATATGTTCGAACTCGCTTGAATATTCTATTCGTGAATATAAAAGTTGAACAAATAAAGGTTGAGTCGACCTTGACCATCCAGTACTATTCACTCGAACTAAACACATTTACACCCTTTTAACCCTAATACATTTCCCTGAGCTTTGCACCTGCAAGAGAATAACTATTCTTTGCATCCAAATTCCAATGCCACGTCACCCCAATGGTGGCAAATCCCGCATCAGCTGCTACAAGTTTTACAGCCTTTCCAACTAAAGAAATGGGCTATAGGAGCAGGGCGTTGCCGGAATGAGCTACGTACATCAGCTCGCCTCGTCTCTATATATTGTCATTCGCATTGCTCAAAATATGTCATTTATCTCACATGCTTGTATTATAATACTAAAAGGGTAATGTGCTATTATACTTTTTAATTTATACTATTCACTTTACTTTCTTGACGACATGGTTTATTAAAAAAAATTTAAAAATATATTTAAAATAAAATAGTTCCCGAAAACATAAAAAGATATTATATTTTAGATTTTTTTTACTATTATATATTTATGTTTTTTATTTTTTTAATAAGTCACGTAGCACTCACATCATAATACATTTTATAACTGTGTTATTTATATAATTTATTTTATATAAATACTCCTCATTTAATATATAGTTGTGTGAAGTGGTGTGTGTTTATGATTTTTTTTTTTAAGAATAATACCATATGTAGTCTATGATCTTATATAAATGTCTTTTAAAATAATGCTATTTAAATACTTTTATATCACACATCATCACGGCCAGATAATGCCACCGTGGCTGTAAAAAAGGTCATGCCATGTTGAGGTGGCCGCAAGGCGCCATGGTAAAGATCCTCTAATTTGATTTTAAATAAGATTTTGATCTACAAAAATTTGAAAACCCTCTTGAAACTCCTCAAAATTATCAAAACTCTCTTCTAACGCCATCCTCGAAAATAATCTAGAACTCTTAATTTTTTATTTCCAAAAATCTAAAAACAAACATAGATGAATTATAATGACACGCCCAAGACTCTTTTACGACTTTGAAGGCAATTATGTGAAATTGAAATATTCAAATTATGAAGATTTAAACATTTTTTTATTAGGTGATACTAGGGGTGTAACCGGTCCGATCCGGTCCAGTTTTGGACAAAATTTAGGACCAAACCGGTATGTACCGGTTTTGTATTTTTCAAAACCGATTACGTTCCGATTACTCTCCTAAACCGGTACCTCCGGTTTTACCGGTTTCCGGTCCGGTTTTTCGATTTTTTTTAAATGTAAAAAACATATAATAAAGTGTTAATTCTTATTATATAATGTTATTAAAAATTTAATATATATATTATGCTTAAAGCATATGATCAATTAAATTTTTATCTTTAAGATTAAACTTTTATTTTATAAATTATAACAATATTATCTTATATATAATTATATTAATAACATATGATCAAATAAATTACAAATGTTCATATTTAAGATTAACATTTTATGTTATTATTTATAAATTATAATATGAAAATTTTTCATATATGATATATAATTATATATATTATATAAAAAATTTAACATATAATTATATATTATATATATATTGTATAATATATAAAATTAATTTTTATATTTTTTTTCAACCGGTCCGGTTCGGTCCGGTCCAGTCCCGAAAACTACGGAACCGGCCAGTTTTCATAAAATAGGAACCAGTTCCGGACCGGACCGGACCGGTTCAAAACCGGACCAACCGGTCCGGTCCGGACCGGTTTTTCGATTTAAATTTACACCCCTAGGTGACACTATCTTATTATTTGGTTCTAAAAGAGATCAAAGATATTTATAAGGATATCATTATTGAGAAATTCTATTTGCAGTCTCCAAGTGGGGACTATATGTGCAGGCCCTTTATTAAATGAGAAAAAAATCATTTTAGGAGGGATAGTTTTGTAATTTTAAAAAAATTTAAAGATAAAATTATCTAAGCTTGCATTATGGGGACTGTATCTAGCATTGCATTATTATAGATATGTAAATAAATAGTGACTGATGAGAAGAATTATTTAAAGTCCAATAATATTTATGGGAGGAGCTCGGCTCATTTAGAAGTTTAAGATTTGGCCCGTTAAAGTTGTTAAGTAACTTGGCCCATGGAATTAGAGGCAAGCCCTAGAGTTTAGTTGGAACCATTAAATAGTCCAGCCCATTTATTAGAGTCCAAATAATGACCCAAGGAGAAACCCTAAAAGTCCAAAATTTTTATCATTAAAATATGAATATATATTGGAAGCCCAAAAACCCATTTAAAAGCTCGATAGTATTTATTGGAGGAGTTCGGCTAATTTTGAAATTTAAGACCCGGCCTGTTAAAATTGTTAAGTGACTTACCAATGTAATTAGAGGCAAACACTAGAGTCTAGTTAGGCCCATTAAATGGTCCAATCTATTTATTAGAGTCCAAACAAGGACCCAAAGGAGAGACTCGGCCCATTAAAATTGTTAAGTGACTTACGGCTAGTTTGGGCTATTTATTATTTTATTATTATTTTAATTATTATTTACAAAATATCTACTATCACCTCACTATCCAAACGCAACCTTAGCCAATGAAATTACAGGGGCAAACCCTAGAGTCTAGTTGGGCCCATTAAATGGTCGAATCTATTTATTAGATTCCAAACAAAGACCCAAGGAGAGATCCTAAAAACCCATGGGTCAAGCCCATAAAATAGACCCAAGCCATGTGTATGTGTAATGAACCAAGAGCCATGGAAAAGGACCCATAACCCAGTTCGGAAACACCCTACCCAACTGATTATATACATAATGGAGCCCATGCATCAGTATGATCTGCTTCTTCTATAATTGACACAATGCACAACTTTTCCTCCTCCCAAGCACACGGACCACATTACTTGGTGTCCTTCTCTTGTGGCTAACACTTGTAGAACCAAGTTAATCACGAGCTCCAACTCCTTGCTCGGATTTACAACCAAGACTAATTGCTTTTGAATTGGTATTAATGCGGCCGATACTTCTCTTCTTGGCCTTTCCCAAGTGTTACCAGATCGTTCAATCGTAACCCTTATTGAGCTCCAGCCACCTTTTTTACAATCTTTTTTTTTTTTTTTAAACGGATTTCCAATTTTATTGATTGTTCTCATTTATGGCGGAGGAATATCGTGTTAACAAACAGAATCCGTGGGATTTACAAATATTCAAGAAAACCATCCCAAACATCAAAACTAAAAACCAAAACAACCCTATACAGTAAAATAAATAAGTAACTCAATAATTCCAATCAAACATGCCTAATAATGAACGAAAAACAAATAAACGATTATTTCCTAATAGACAGGAATCCCAAAGCATCTAATCTAATGATACTCCTCAATAGTCTCGGTAAGCAATTACCTTACAAAACTCCAATTTAGCCCCTCTTCTCCTTTGCTTGCCAAATAATTCACGGCTTGGCTACCTTCTCTGAATTGATGCACCACTTGGAATTGAACACCATCAAGTTCCTAAAAAAGGGAATCTCAGTAATCCCAAAGATACCATAAGTTACAGCATCTGTTCTTCACCCAATCCACCACTACCTTGGAGTCACATTCCAAAATAACATGTTGACAGGCCATTTCTTTACATAACCGTACCCCTTGAAGTAAAGCTCTTAATTAAGCCTCGTTGTTGGTGCCGAATCCATACTGAGCAGAAAAACCCGCCATTATCCAACCCCTATGGTACTGCAATACTCTACCCCCACCACAATTCCTTGAATTCCCACGACAACTACAGTCCATATTTAACTTCCACTAGCCAAGAGGAGGCTTCAACCATGCTACTTGATGTGGTTTCTGCTCTATCCGAACATTAGTTCTAATATCCAAGGCATGTAAGATCTGCTTATCAATCAGAGATAGCTTCTTATCATCCATATCATTAACCAATTTCCCTAACCATGGCCGAATTGCTCTCCAAACATCCATTGCATTAACCTAAGCACCCTTCATCCGAGATTGGCATCGTCTTCTCCACAAACACCACGTGAGGATGCTCGGTAACAAGCCAATTAATATACCCCTTTTAGTTCCTTTTTTCGCA
This sequence comes from Juglans mandshurica, assembly GCA_022457165.1. Lineage (NCBI taxonomy): Eukaryota > Viridiplantae > Streptophyta > Magnoliopsida > Fagales > Juglandaceae > Juglans > Juglans mandshurica. The sequence continues at coordinate 12,481,440 of CM039634.1, forward strand.
CACACCATCCAGGCCTCTACTCAGTGCCACCAAGTTCTAAATTGCAAACAGAAAATGCCTAAAGCCAAGGAAGTTGTACGCCATACCTATTCTGCGACTTGGCCCAGTAGCAAGAACGTGATCCAACGATTCCATTTGCGGTGATGTACAATAATCACACTTTGAAGCCATAGCCACTCCACGTGACTGCACCCTTGTATCTGTAGCTAAACAATTAAACCGAGCCCGCCACATACAAACTGATTTTCTTTGGCAAGTGTTTGCTCCAGATCCAATCCATCCAAGCATGATGATCTTCCTTCCCTTGAATTAAATCCCAAGCACTGGCTATAGTAAACCGTCCATTTAGCGTGGGTTTCCATATTAACACATCTCGCCCAGGCCTACCTGCACCAACTAGTTGCTCAAGCAGGTCAAAATTCCAAGTCTCACCAACCCATACCTCCTTAATTTGCAAGGAAGGGCTGCCAATCATATCCACCATATTGCATAAAAGACCATTTGAAAACCATCTGTCAAACCAAAAAGATGCCCTACCCTCCTTAACTCTGGCTTTGGTAGCCTCACAGACTTCTAGAGGAATTGAAACAATTGATTTCCAAAGTCTTGAGTTGTTCCTTCGAGCTACTAACAGAGAAGCATGTTGACCTCTTCCATACTTTGACACCATGAACTAAGACACAAAGAGTCCATCGATAAAATACGCCAAGCCAATTTCATGTGCATCGCTCGTTGAATCTCCGAAAAATCCCTCAAACCCAGACCACCCTCCTCTGTTGGCTTATTGATCCGAGACCAAGCACACCACTTCGTTTTTCCTTTCCCATTCTTCTCTCCCCAAAAGAAATTATATAGGATGGAATTAATTTTTTTAGAACAATATAAGGGACATTCATCACAACCAGTAAATGGGAAGCCATATTGGATAACACATGCTTGAGCAATATCAACCGCCCCCCTTGTGACAACAATCTTGCCTTCCACCCTGCAACCTGGGCCTGAATTTTCACTACCAGTTGGTCCAGATGAACTGCTTTCAATCTACCACACACCAATGGAGCCCCCAGGTACGTGACTGAGAAATTACCTGGCAAAAACCCCAATAACCTCACCGAGCTACACTAATAACGCGTGATGTATAAATTGTCGATTTCTGTCTACTAACCCCTGGCCAGACCACTTTTCATAGCAGAATAAAATGATCCCCAGTCGTCTCAGAGATCTCTTTTCACCATTCAGGAAAATTAAAATATCATCCGCATATAACAAATGCGACACCAAAGGGGCCCCCATAGGATGATAATACCTGCCAATGCGACCCTCTTCAAATTCTTTCCAAAGGAGCCTCGAAAGAACTTCTTGCATTAATATAAATAAATATGGCTAGAGCATATCCCCTTGTCGAAGTCCTCTCTTAGGCTTGAAAAAACCCTTATACAACCCATTCATCATCACTAAATACCAAGGGGAAGTTACACATTCCTTTACCAAGTGGCAAAATTGTTGCGCGAAACCAAAACTAACAAGGACATTAAGTAAAAAATTCCAGTGCACCATGTCATATGCCTTTGCCATGTCAAGCTTCACCATAACAATTCTGCCAACCGTTTTTTTATTCAAAGCATGAACCATCTCTTGAGCCAGAGAGATGTTCTAAAAAATACTACGGCCCGGAATAAAAGCCATTTGTTCTGCCGAAATCAATCTTGGCAAAAACCCCATCAAACGGTTCACAAGGATCTTCGAAAAAATCTTATACGCCATTGAACATAGGCTAATTGGCCGAAATTTTTCAAAACTCTTAGGATCTAACACTTTTGGACTTAGCACAATAGATGATGAAGTATAGAACCTTGGTAAAGCAGAACCCGCAAAAAAAATCCCTTGCTGCCTCCACCACCTCTTCCTTCACAATATGCCAACAAGAAATATAAAAAAAAAAAAGATCTATACCCATATGGGCCTGGACTGTTGTGCTGTGGGATTGAGAAAACCACATTCTTCACTTTCTCTTCCGATGGCAAACGGCATAATTCTGAGTTGTCGTCCACGGAGATTTCCAGACCCAAAATCAGAGACAGATCTGCTGCCTTAATCTTGGACTGAGACTCCTTCCTTTCTCATAACATGTCAAAGGAAAGACATCTTTTCCAACCAAAATTCATATTTCTTGGGTCTAGCGAGCAACTTCTTCTCTATTAATATTTTCAAGATAGCTTTTAGATGACCCTTATGTTCAATTTGTTCTTTTGAGAAAATAAGAATGTTACTAATGAACTGATGAGCTACAAATATTACCTCAAAGCATAGAAGCAGCGATGTTGTATACAAGGATAAATCCAAGGTTATTTCCACAGGGACAATGATATTCATGCAGAGCATAAATGTAATGATCAGTTTTGTTTTGTGGGGATTTTTATTGTAAAAGAGATGTTTACACAGCTAAGGAGAGAAACAACAAAGAAATGTTATGTATTGATGTGGTATACACTAATTAAGAGGATGGTTTTGATTTTGGGTGAAAGAGTTTGAAAATTAAGTAGAAGTAGTTCTCTAGTTGCTTGTTGAATAAAAAGAACTGAGAAAAAAAGGAATATCAGTAAAATAGATGCAGTGAATTAGAAGATGTAGAAAATCAACACCTATGAAGCAATGTATCAAACACCTGGACTACAGGTAACTCTGATTCATTCTTCAAACTCGATTACTCAATTGTCAATCCTTTCCAAGCATTAACAATCAGAAAATGAAGGAATTAAACACAGATTTCGCCAATCCTAAGTATATATAGAATGCAAATGAATTTACCAAGAAGCACCAACCGTCAGAAACTTTTGGAAAGATTACCAAGATTATGTTGTGTCTTGCATCAACAGCAAAACAAGAACAAGAGTCTCTGGCTTTACTTTTCTCAAAAATCAACTTGAAAAACAATACAATGAAATTTACCGTACTAAAATTACTTTAATCAGTAGTCTAAAACAAAAGAATCCATGGCCCGTAGCTCAATCTGAAAGCTTAGCTTTCCATGATCTTTATAGAATTCCAATCAAACTCTAGAACAACCATAACAGAAAGTAAAGGCAACAAAAATTGAAGAAAAGATGAAAACTGAAAAAAAAAAAAAAAAAAAAACTAGAGAATCTTCCTGCCAACAGAATGGCCCTCCTTTTGATATATCACCCTTCTTTTCCTCATTTCTCCCTCTTCTCACGCACATCCCCTTGTCCAGCTAGAGTACCAGGTTTTCCCCCTTCCTTGTTGACGTCCGAAACCTTCTACTCGTTCTCCCTTCATCATCCATTTTGCTTCAGCTCAGCAGATGTGTACTGAGTTGGGCTATGTCAAATTCTACTTGCACGTCACTTTGAACCTAAAACCAGTACATATGTATCAAGCCCATAAGACCTAGCCCAATTCAATCACTTTAAAGCCAAAATGCCCATATCTGCCCACTCACATAACATATGCTAATTTGTAACATAAATCTCTGTCTAACATGTATAACCTGCTCAACAAAGTCATTTAATTATGCACAAATCAACAGTTTTTATCATTAATCATGAACAATACCACAAACCAATCCTGAGAAATACAAATATGCAATTCATAAGACCTATACACACTAAAGGTACGTTTGCTAGTCTGAACTGTGTGACCAGAAACTCATATTGAGTTCTCTAAATGTTATCTTCTCAAAATGATTTCACTTCAAGAGTTCAAATAGTGGTATCCAGATCATAGGTCAATCTTTGAGAAAGCTTGTGTTCCTTGTGACTGGCCGAACAAGTCATCGATGCAATGTAATGGGTATTTGTTTTTTATCGTTGGCCAATTCAACTGATGGTAGTCGTTTAAAATCCCCATGGACCCTGCCTTCTTCTTAACGATTAACACTGGGGCCATTTCACTAGGGAGAATAATGCCATTATCTAAGAGAATAATTGCAGCTAATTCAGGTCTTTTAGTTCTTCTGGTGTCATTCTAAATAATACATGAGTATAGATTATAGAACTCTACTTCTCTATCCGGGGTTAACGCAAGTTGGTCCTCCATACTCTTTCATCATCGGGTCTCTTCCTCCTTCACTTACTTCTTTGGTTTCGAAAATGCACAAATAAAAAAGGCTTATTGCCCATATTTAATGCACTTGCTTGCTTGTACTGAAGACATGAGTGACAAACAGGCGGCTTCCAGTGAACTTAAGCTCTTCATCTTCAGGCTATTGAAATAAGATCTCCTTTTTTCGACAATCTATACTCATGTATTATTTAGATAGCTAATTGATTATAAAGATGCATCGGAATCTAACACCTCAAATACTACTAAGTTTGCTAGCAATGTTCTTCATTCGAGTTCTACCAGAGGTTCTTAAGAGTACTCCAATACATTTTAGTGATTCTCCTAACCATGTTGGTATTGACATATTCTTTATATTGAATCCAGTTCTAGCAAAGTGCAATTTCACAAATCTAGTTGACACAACATACACTGCAAAAATAAAATTTTGGAAAGAATTTGTTTTGGCACGAAATGAAAATTGTCCCAAAAAATACTTTTTTTGGGACAAAATTAAAATTTTGTTCCAAAAAATTAGCAGATGTCGTGATTCATTCGAACGTAACATTTTGTGTTCAAACGACATATATTGGGAGGAAAAATTTGTCCCTAATAGAAATTTCGTTCGAGCAGTTACCTAATCGTTCGATCTTAGATTTAATAAACCTTCAAACAGTTATTTGGAATCGTCAAACGTTAAATTGGCGGGTTAAGTTAATGTTCGAACACCAATTGAATGGTTCAAACAGAAATTCTAGAGGGATAGATGAATAAAAGTTTGGCGGGAAAAGAAAATACGTTCGAAGGCTTATACAGTACATTCGAACAGTGACAGAATTTTTACAAATTTTAATTGCAAGAAATACTTTATTAATTAGTTAGAGATAAATATTTAATTTATATAAAAAATAACATTTAAAGAATATAGATACATAAATGAACTCAATAACTAATTTAGAACATGAAAAGAAGATTCATATTTAAATTAATTATACAAAACACAAATAGCTAGTGTCCATACTAAAAATCAAGAAAATACAAATAAAAGATATACACTACTAGCCCAAATCTCATAGCACCATCTGACTCCACCAAGGCGTGTCTCCATATATATCAACTGAGACATGATCTTCGACTCTGTCTCTACGAGGGCACTCTGGACTTCCTTACGCACCGTATCAGTCAGCTTTGCTATCTAGGCATGGATCTATGCACACACGATATCTGCAATCTCCTCACAAATAGCAGTGCTTGATGTGCCCAGTGTAGATGTCTCACCCGATACACCATGATCTCTCGAGTGTGCATCTCCCTAAGTATCGATCGGCTTTGTAGTGGGTGCATGAATACGAAACTTCGAGTATCCCATTCTGCGTGACAAGCTTGAGGAGTTGATTGGTCCAATCGACACTCAAACATGCTCATACGCATCTGGCTCGACCCCAGTCGCTAAAGAAATTGTGTGAGCAGGACCCCAAATGGCAACATATCTGTCGTAATATAAGTGGCCTCTGATCGAATCCTAACGAAGATATATCTCACTAGGTTGATAGGCACCCCACGAGCGAGCCATATCATAAATTGTGCCCGATCCATGCTAACCTCAATTTTGTGTAGCCATGGATATGTGTTGTTGGTTGTTATTATGTTCATGATCTTGAAAAAACTGGATATGTCGGCCAGTTTGATGCTCTTGGTCCCATCATAGGGAGGAGCATCTGGACCCATAACCAACTGACGAACCTTATGATCAGCGAGGCCATCAAACTCATTTACTATATTTGTGTCCTCATCTTCAGCAGTCTCCCCATCACATGCATGTGTAGATTTCCTAGGCACTAGGTTCAGATATGCAGTGGGCAGTTGAGAGATACCAAGAACATCAGTGACTATGTCCACTGAGAATCTAACTAATGTGCCTCGATCCGAAAAGGTGTATGCATCATCATCCTGGCTGGCACCACCAAGTTATCTATAGAACTCAGATGTGATGTCGATGTCGAAGTGGGCAATGATCCTGTCTTTCCCATCGTCCTTCTGGTTAACCCTCGAGGAAGACAGTTGCCAGAGAACGACCCTCCCATAGAAGATCATGAAAGTCTTTGATCTTCATCTGACACTCTAGCATAATAGTCATTTCTCGAACTTCTTCGCTGGAGGGTTGCCCTGACCTGCCCCGCTTCCTTCCACAAGAAGCCATTGTAATTACGCTGAAATTTAAGAAATAAAATTAAGAACAATGCTTATAAAATATAATACATGAAACATAGATAAAATTATTATATCTGACTAAAACACTATATATTACATTATCTATTTTCCTCTATCTCAAAAATTACAAATATGATGTGTACTGTTCAAACAAGTAATTACACGTTCGATTGAGTATTGATATCCATTCGAAATTAAAATTAACCATTCAAACAGTATACACATTTTGGTTTGAACGGTAAAATAAGCAGATCGAACATTTTCATTTACAGACATTCAAACGGTTACATGGACGTTCGAACGGTAACCGGGTTGAGCTCAGTAATGGCCAAGTCGACTCAAGCATTGTTAAAAACTAATAGAATCGGTTCTTCCACATATCACAATAATAGAAGGCCGGGATGAGCATAGAGGCATCCCGGCCTTGTTTTTCTAGCCACCTATGATGGTCTAACGGTGTTTTGGAAAAAAAAATCAAAACCTATTTTCAACCCTATTTATGACGAAATACTAACCTATTTACATGTAAAATAACATCAAATCAAAGGCTATATGACATACCTGTTGGGGGTTCGAGATTGGTGGTTAAAGGTGGCGTTGACAGTGACGTGTGTCAATGCTCTTGTTGGGTGCGGTGGAGAGGAAATGCTAGGGTTCAAATGGCGCTAGGTGTGACCCCATGTAACTTGTTATACCCTCGATATCGTTCAAACGTGTATTATTATGCTCGAATGTATTTAAAAATAATTGACCCGTTTGAACGTACAGTTATCACATTCAAACGAAACAAAAACATTTAATCATTAATTCTTATATATTATATAAATATACTATATAGATCATATATACTATATATATAACCATATATATATATGTATTATTTATATAAATTGGGTCTTATATATATACTTACTATATAGACTATACAGTTACTATATTGTTCTTATATATACTATATAGCTTACTATATATATGTTATATACTTTATACATACTTATTAGGGTGGCACTACAGCCATCGATTTCGGGACCCAAATTGCTTTTTTTTTTCACATACATTTTTTTAACACCTTGAAATATATTTTTTTAAAAAAATTCACAATATCATTAAAAAATACTTCCTTAATCATTAAATAATAAAAAAAGTGACAGGGTGCACTATCGGGACCCACTATCGGTGGGTTTAGCATTTCTCTACTTATTATACTTTGTAACAATAATGTGAGCCACTGGATTATCTATTTTTTCATTTCCTTTATAAAAATTAGCAACCATAATCATTTCTTGAAAATGATTTAATATTTTATATTCGAATAATCCATCTATGTTCGATTCATATAGCACCCTCAGATTATGATGTGATCCCAGCAAGACAAAATTACATGAAGCATTATTGGTTAGTACTCATCGATTATGCGCCGACGCACGAACACAAACAACTTTAGGCATTCATTACCAGATTACTGTTTGGTTCCACTTGTCAGAAATAAGCATTATTAACACCACTCATCCATTATCCACATCCACATATTGTATATTGTTGCATATTGTTGTTGTGGAATATTATTTTGTCCATGGAATTGGCTATAGCGATCTTTATGATTTAAAATGTTTGGCTTATGATACAAGGCTTAAATTAGAAATAATGACCGAAAGAGTTGAGGAACTAATTAAAAAATAACAATGAATGAAACTATATAAGATAGCGATGGCTAATAGATATCATATTTATCTAAGTAGACAAGCAGCAATAATTGAAATGAATGATCATTGTGATTTTTTAAAAGTTAAGCAAAAAAAATACATAATCATTTCAGTATTCTTTCTTTATAAAAAAGGGGGGACGATAATGTTTCTTTTATTTTTTCAAAATATTTGGAAGGCATTAATCCTTCTTGAATACAGTTTAAATTTGCTTCTGTGTCTAATAAAACAATTGTTGTAAAAGAAAATTCTTGATTAATAGAAACTATTGCTTTATGTACCATTTCCAAAAATTTATTTTGTCAAGAATGTTAATAAAATTATATGTTTCATTATTTATAACTATTGTTGAGCATTCTCCTTGTTCGGGGATAGGATGGATCATCAATATGCGGTAATTAAAAATCTAAAGGGCAAGAGAGATAGGAGACAACGTGAGTCTAGTATTGAAAATGGGTTTGAGAATGAAGAGTATGGTGATTCTCTTGTTACTAGGCATGCACTCAATACACAAATTAAGATGGATGATATAGAGCAGCAGAGCGAGAACATTTTTCATACTAGATGCCACATTAACAACAAGATATGTAGTGTGATCATTGATGTAAAGAGTTGTATTAATTTGGCTAGCACTACTTTAGTTGAGAAATTGAATTTACCTACCTTGAAGCACCCTAGACCATACATGTTGCAGTGGTTGAGTGATTGTGGGGAGGTTAGGGTAAATAAGCAAGTGTTAGTTTCCTTTTCAATTGGTAAATACCAGGATATGGAGCTTTGTGATATAGTGCCTATGCATGCTGGCCATATTTTATTGGGAAAGTCGTGGCAGTATGATAGGAAGGTGGGCCGTGATTGGTTAAGGCATATGTACAGTTTTGAAAATGATGGAAAAACAATCAAACTTGCTCCTTTAACTCCAACACAGGTCCATGGGGACTAATTGAAACTCAAAAGTGAGGTTGCTCAAAAAAGAAAGAGTGAAAATGAGAGTGATCAAAAAAGAAAGAGTGAGACTGAGAGTGAGAGTGATCAAAAAAGAACGAGTGAAAATGAGAGTGATCAAAAAAGAAAGAGTAAAAGTGAGAGTGAACAAAAAAGAAAAAGTGAAAAAGAGATTGAGCTAAAAAGCAAGAGTGAAAGTGAGATTGAGCTAAAAAGCAAGAGTGAATATGCGATTGAGAAAAAAATAAATAGTGAGGCCGAAATGGAGAAAGAGAGAAAAATGAGAGAGAAAAAGGAAGAGGGTGAGACTGAGACCTCAAGCAAAAGAGAGAATGAGTTGAAAAATAATTGTGAGGTCGAGAGTACAAAAACAGAGGAACAAAAAGAGAGTGACAAAAAAAAAAAAGAGTGAAAAGAAAAAAGAGTGTGAAAGGGAAAAAGAGAGTGAAAAATAAAAAGAGAGTGGAAATAAAAGAGAGTGAAGAAAGTGAGAGAAAAATAAAGAGAAAAATGAGTTTTTATGCTAATGCGAGTTTTAATACTAATGAACTTGACGTATTTTTGCCTATTATTGTTGTCTCTTTGTTGTAGGGATATGAGGTCGTGTTTCCTAGCGGTGTGTTTAGTGGATTGCCACCTATCAGGGAGATAGAGCACTACATTAATTTTGTGCCAGGTGTGATAATTCCTAACCGACTTTTCTAAAAAGAACATGAGTCCTTGACACACTTAAAGGGACAAGGTAAGCTGTTGACTAAAATACGTGCTAAGCGGAAGGATTGTATTAAGACTTTTCCTCATGTATTCAAATACACACAAGGTATGGAAAATTTTGTAGTTGATGTTTTAGCAAGAAGGTATGTCATTGTCTTCATTTTAGATGCAAAATTGTTGAGACTTGAATATGATTAGGAATTGCATGATAATGATGATGACTTTGCTAGTGTGTATGGAACATGTGAGAAAGCATCATTTGGTAAGTTCTATAAACTAGATTGGTACTTGTTTAGAGAGAATAGATTTTGTGTGCCTACAAGTTTTATGCATAAGTTGCTTGTGTGTGATAAACATGGTGGTTTGTTAGGTAAATTGGGTGTAAGGAAGACATTCAATGTGTTGCATGAATGTTTGCGGGAGTATTATTTGCCTTTCATTGAGTTTGCTTATAATTGGAGTGGTCATTTTGGTGTAAATAAGATTTTAAACGTGTTGAACGTTTGTGGGAGTATCATTTGTCATTCATTGACTTATTTCATGAACGTTTGCAGGAGTGGTCATTTGTTATTCATTGAGGACCTGAGGTTGCATATAATTGGAGTGTTCATGCTACTACTTTATTTTCACCTTTTGAAATTGTTTATAGACTTAATCCATCTCCCTTAGATTTAATACATTTACCTGTTGACGACAGGAGTAGCTTGGATGGATTTTTTCAAATTCCTGAACAAATTAATGATAATGCATATGAAATGGATCTTCCAGGTATGTATCATGTTATTTCTATTTTCAATATTACTAACATTTTTTCCTTTGATCCAGGTGGAGATTCAAGGTCGAATCTTTTTTAGGAGAGGGGGAATGATGGGAACCAAAGTGGGCTTAGTCTTAAAGATCTTTTGCAAGTTCTAGATGGGTCAATCACAAGATCAAGAGCCAAGAAGATCAATGAGGCGATACAATCCACTTGAGACGAGTCTAGCAAGAGCCCAATTTGTTTAATTCATTTAAAAGACATATTTTATTAGTTTAGAATAATTAGATTTATTATGAGAATGACTTAAGGGGGCACCTATTCAAGAGGAAGTTGGAAAAGTTATTATTTCTTATGAACTAGGGTATTTGGGAAGGCTTTGTATTTTGGCCAATGGCTTATTTGGAAAGTTACTTTTTAAGAATTAGGGTTTCAAGAGGTTACTGTAGACGCGACACTGTTCACTCAGGGGTATTTTTGGAAGATGGGGCATTATTTTGGCTAGGGTTTTAATTAGGTTTTAGTTTAAATACTCTTTGTTACCTCATGTTAAGAAGTTTTATGAAATTTGATGAATTTATTCATTGTGAGTTGAGTTTTACTCCTCTTGTTCTTGATTGAACTTTTGAACTTATCAAAGGTAAATTACAATTTTTGTGGCGTTCCTCATTGTAATCTGGGTTCTTGAGACAGGTTCTTCAACAGGTCTAGATTTTAATATAATCTAGGTTCTTGAAACGAGTTCTCATCGGGTCTAGGTTCTCCATCCATTGACTTTATTTTGGCTTTCTTGGGTGAGTTTTTAAATTGATTGTGGATTCAAGGGATTTCATTCCTACGGGTTCATATCATTTGATATTCAAAGCAAGGTTTCCAATCAGGTCTGATATACACTTTAAACTATGTTGGTGCCATTGAGAAGCATTGGCAGGATTTTTTCCCACCAAGTGAGGTACATATAAACACATTCGAATGGTTGTAAGTGGTGTCCGAATAGTTGTACGATGCATTGTTCCAAGTGGGGGAAATTTTGCGCCTACATTATTTTCACGTTCGAACGGTTATTTAAATACATTCGAATGCAAAAGTAAGAAATAAGAGGTCCAGAACCACATAAACATCTCTCACGCATATTATTTTTAAGGTGAGCGAGATAAAGAGAGAGAGACAGTGGGTGAGAGACATCTCTCACCCAACCTTTTCTCTATCGCTCCAACAATCAAGCCTCTACGTGATGAAACAGAAGAGATCGATGAAGATTACGAGGATATGGAGCAAATGTTGGGTGACATTGGAGCAAAAATTTTTATGGATGAAGGTGCTTCGGACACATCAACTACAAATTATGCGGATCATAACACGTTTGAATGCTTGTGGAATGATTCACAACGGGAGCTATATCCAGGATGCAGAAGACATAGTAAGCTGTCTTTTACAATAAGACTACTTCACATAAAATCTATGTGTATACTATATGTTAAGGCGGTTGATATGTTACTCGAACTATTTAAATAAACACTTCTATCAGATAATGTTTTGCCTTGGAACTTCTATGGAGCTAAGCAATTGAAGCGAGGCCTAGGGTTTGACTATAATTTAATACATGCATGCAAGAATGAATGTATCATATTCTGGCGAGAGAATGAAATTTGAACGATTCTCCCGTGTGCCATGAATCAAGATGGACATCTGAGAAGCAAAATGTGCCGCAAAAGATGGTACGTCACTTTCCATTGATACTGAGATTGCAACGATCTTTTATGTCACGCGCCACGGCTGTAGATATCTCATGGCATTCGTCATCCAAAGTTAGGAATAATAATATTTTATCACATCCTGCTGATTCTGAAGCATGGAATGAGTTTGACTTCGAACACCCGTGGTTTACTAAAGAACCTCATAATGGCAACATTGGGCTGACAACAGATGGATTTAATTCTTTTATAAATATAAGTACGAGTCATAGTACTTGGCCAGTTGTACTTATATCGTACAATTTACCACTATGCAAGTGTATGAAAGATCCATATTTCATGAGGAGTTTGTTCATTATTAGTTCAATATCACCAAAAAATGATATAGATGTACATTTACAACCATTGATTGCAAAATTAATAGATTTATGGGAGCATTTGGTCAACACATATGATGCATCAACGGGCCAGTCATTCAAGATGCATGATGCAGTCTTATGGACAATAAATTATTTTTCCGCATATGAGAACTTATAAGGTTGGAGTACTAAGGAGAAGATGTCATGTCTAACATATAACAAACATACACAATCTAAGTGACTTACATATGGGAGGAGACTATACTTCATGGGTCATCGTCTCTATTTACCTATAGACTATAGATGGCGTGGAAACTCTAGAATGTTTGATGGGACTATTGAATGAGGGCACCCTCCACCATATTTGTCTGGGCAATGTGTACTTGTACAATTGGTGCATGTCGCTAGTAATTTTTTTAACAGAAGCGAAAGCGAATTGAGAATGAGTTGAATTAGACAAATAATAGTATTTTTTTAACTCCGGTACTAGTCGACGTTAAAATTGTGATATAGTCTGGATGTTACTCAAACTCAAGAAAAATATATGTGAGTCTGCGTTGGGAACATTGATGTCAATTGAAGTCAAAACAAATTATACATTAAACTTGAGGAAGGATTTGAAACGGTTGGGAATCAGACAAGAAATGCACTTGCAACAAAATGGTTCGTCTGTCTACATGCCAATTGGTTGGTATAAACTGTCAATGAATGAAATGGTTTGCTTTTGTGATTGGTTAATGAAAATTAAATTACCAGACGGGTATGTCTCGAATCTAACTAGGTGTGTGCGAACAAATGATTGAAAAATTACTGCATTAAAAAGTTATGAATATCATGTATTTTTACAACGTATCTTGCCAATTGGTATCCGTGGGTACTTGACGAGAGATGTACGTGTGGCTTTGACTGAGTTAGGTGTATTTTTCAAAGATTTATGTGTTAGTACGTTAAATGTAGAAGCTTTAGAATGTATGGAATGAGAAATTACTATAATATTGTATAACATGGAGAGTATTTACCCACCATCGTTCTTCAATGCCGTGGTTCACTTAGCCATTCATTTGCAACGTGAGACTCAACTTGCAGGATGAATTCAATATAGATGAATGTATCCTATTGAAAGATTCCTTAGAAAGTTAACACGCACAGTGGGTAACAAAGCTCGCCCAGAAGAGTCAATTGCATAAGCATATATTGACGATGAGTGACATACATTTTGTTTAAGGTACTTCCATAGAGTTGACACGAGATTTGATCGGCCAGAAAGAAACTTTGATGTAGCAAAAAAAATGTTATTTTTATATTTTCCCAACACATACGTCCACCTGGTGTAGAGCATGGTTATGATTTGTCTGGAAAAGAATTTGAAAAAGCTCAACAGTACGTGCTAAACAATTTTCCTAAGATAGAGAGTCACTTGAAATAAGTTGTCTTTATTTAGTAATTGATATTGGAATCTCCTTAAAAATCTATGCGAGTTATAAATTATTTACTGTATTTCTATTTCAGTGATAATATTAACGTTGTCAAAGAACAAGAAGCAGTTGATATAGACAAAAAAATATGAAGACGAGTTCCCAAAATGGTTTGAACAGGGGCTAATGACTTATAGTATACAATTTTTTAGTTAAGATTTTTATCTAATGATTGTTTATTTTTTTTATACATTTATGCTATCTTCAGTATGTAGGTTATACAAATGCATGCTAGAAATCCTCACGATGTCTCAGACGAACTGTATGCATTAGTGCGTGGCCCATCGAGAAGCGCAATTCGGTATTCTATGTGTATTTATCGGGGAAGTAGGTATCACACAATGGATTGAAAATTTTATAGAAAAACTCAAAATATTGATGTCTTAGTCAAAGGAAGTCATGAGGGAGAGAATATTGATTTTTATGAGGTTATTGTGGATATAATTGACTTGAAATATTTGAATGAGCTTGTGGTATATCTGTTTAGGTGTGACTGATAGAATTTAATCAATCCTAGAAGTGCGTGATGATGAATATTTCTAGAGTATTGATACATCGAAAAAATGGTATGATGGTGATCCTTTTGTTTTGGCTTCTCAAGTATCTCAAGTATTTTTTTAGATGATCTTGAGTTAGGAAATAACTGGCGAGTTGTACAAAGGTTTTCTCGAATAAATATATATATGATTTATCCCTGAGACGAAGGGACAAAACGAAGAGGAAGGTGATCCCTCTACACAAGAAACATACCAAGAGAGTCAGCATGTCTTCAACTTGTTTGTGGATTTGAGTTAGTATAAGATGATTCTTTTGCATAGGGAAGATGTTGAGGCTGAAATTGTTGATGCAACAGTTGAAGAAAATGAGGGCGAATGGTCCACTGAAACTGATATGGATGATTGATGTGTTTTGTATTCACATGACACTTTTATGTCAAATCAATTATGTAATGCATGTATCAGTATTTTGAAATCATGCCACCCAAGAGGAATGAGGTTCTCATCCCATCTCCACACATGCCTAGTTCTCTGACTAACTCACCACTGGAGATTAACTCTCTAGACCAAGGTAAAAATTTGATATAATATTATTTCAATTAAGATAAATCACACATAAGTATACTAAATTCTCACTATCATTTCTTTCATGTGTACTATAAATATGATTTTCTTTAGACCTAAACATACAATCTCGTCAAGGCCAAGACATTACTAGATGTGTGACGTTGGAAAAATATCGTAAAACTGGTAAGATTAAGGTTAACATTAATTCCTAGAATCATACCAGAGGTGAAAGAGAACCAGCTACTTGGCTTGCTTCTCATGTGGGTGCTCTTACACGAACTTATGCATCTTTGACTACGAGTTTATGGCATAAAGTCTCCCAAGATTTCAAAGAGCTTATTAAGAAGCACTATTTTGTAATTGTTTAATTCATTTATCAAATTATTTAATGTCTATGCAAAATATAGAATATGCAATTAATTAATTCCTTAGTCTTATTTTTTCAATGATAACTTTGAACTAAATTTTAGTCAGAGGGAGGAGCGCAAGACTGTTGATGAGCTTTTGTATAATGCATTCCGAAAATATAAGGTTAGATGTAATGAGCATTACAATAAGTTTGAGAACAAGGATGACGCATGCTAACATCATTTTCAAGATGTCCGACCTTCAGATTGGGAGAAATTTTATGATATGTTTGAGAACCCTGCATTTAAGGTAAATAAATAACTTGTTTTACATGTCATGGTTTATAATTTTTCTTGCTAATATTTACAACTTCTATGCCGAAGTGAAATTCTATAAACAAAGTAAATAGATCGAACTTGAAGATTCATCACCGTGCAGACTCAAGATCTTTCAATCGCCCCTCTAATAAATTGATAAGTCCATTTTATATAATGGATTTCTCAAGTTTATTGTTTATCGTATTCTAATGAATTTATATCTATAAAATATTTGTCTTGTAGCAAGACTCAAATATCAATTACGATCTGAGAAAATTATATGATGCATTACATACTAATCATAATGGAGAGTGGACTAATCCCGACTCCCGTAAAAATTATGTAAGTATTATTATCTATTTTAATTAAACGTAATTATACATTTGTGGAAATATTAATTATTTCTCTTTCGTGTAGGAAGAAATGGTTGCCATGCGTGTTGAATCTGCAATTGATCAAAATTTCACAACATGCTACAAGAAAACTTCTTATTTGCGACCAGTTAATTCCAGCGAAATGACTATTTGCAACTAAAATTGGTTATGAATAGTCTTTTGGTTGCAATAAATTAGTCACAAAAGCTCGTTTTTCTTGTAGCGATATACAAGTGATGTTGAAATTTTAGCGAAGGTTATGGGTCCACCTTCAGGCTATTTAAAAGGTTTGGGTCGTTACGTCAAGCCTTCTAGCATTTCCTCATCATCCAGTAATGCCTTCAAGTTTTCAACACTTTTAGAGTATTAGAGGAAGCGAGGTCAAAGATCGAAGAATTAAAGACAAAGTAGCATGAGTTAGAGGCTCAAGCCAATGTATTGATTTGGAGATGCAAATGAAACAACAAGAAGAGCAACAAGCAGAGTTCAAGAGAGAAATGCAACTCCAAATGCATATGCTTATGCGACAATTCAAGCCTCTAAGCAACTAATTTAATTTATAGATTAGATTTTCAACTCTCTTTTGTATTATGAAAACTACTGTTTTATTTAGTTGGTTTGCACTTATGAGATTACTTTTATGTTTGTTGAACATGTACTAATGTATTTTCATATGTTTTTTATGTTATTTTGTTTTCTATTAATTAGTTGAAAAAAATATTATACTATTCAAATGCAAAAAAACCGTTCAAACAATTAATAAGTGCCAACCATTCGAACGGTTTAATAAGACATTCAAACGTGATGCATAAACGACGTTCGAACAACCATCGGGCAAATCGAATATTACATAGCCGTTCGAATAATACACTAAACATTTGAACAAATTCAAATAGTAAAATGTTTGAATGTCAAACAGTTTGAACTATCAACTACATACGTCCGTGAATATCTTTAGTTCGAACATTCAACTATATACGTTTGAACATTATATAACGTTCAAACTTAAATTGTGACGTTTGAACGGACTCTCATTCGAATCGAATTTATTCAATCGAAGACATAATCAAATTCGTTTGAACAGTTTTAGATGTTTGAACGTGTAAACTTGACCGTTCGACCGTATTTCTGGGATGAAATAAAATCATCCAAAAACAAATTTCCGTTCAAACACTATCGAACAGTTTTCTACAATTTCTTCCCAAAAAATATTTTTATTTTTGTTCCAAAAAACCTTTCGGGACAGTGGTATTGGGACGAATTTGGGATGCTTCTTTTTTTCATCCCAGTTTTTTGGGACCAAAAAAAAGAGTCAAATTGTTATAGTGATCATGCAAAGCTCAAGAATAAAATAATATGCAGACATTTTTGTTGAGTAATGGTAAAGTACCAATTGCCACCTTAGCTTCCTATCCTTTGGTGTCCAACTCCCCTAGCATAAGCGAATAAAACTCTTTGTCTAAGCAGGTTGTCTGTGTGCTCGCTAGGGGTTCACTTCATGATTGTCAAATCTCTGTAATTATCTTCCACTAGTCCTTGATGTATTGGCTCGCCTAGTTGCATCTAAAATAGTTGTTGATTGCTAACCCCAACTCTCTATTGTTCCCCCCCCCCCCCCCCCCCCCCCCCCCCCCCCCCCCCCCCCGAGCATCCCAACTTTGGCATTGTAGCTAGGGCGGGGAAACTCTTTTGGCTATGACAACTCTTTTGGTTTGGTAAATTTCCTAAGCCATTCTCCTTTTTCTCTAAGAATAATGCTACTGTGCGCCTTAATTTATACCACTCACTTTGTCCCTTGATGTGACACCACAACCCAGAGTACATGAAGGGTAGAGCAAAACCCTAGATTCCTTCTAACCTTTTATATTTATATTTTTAATTATTTTCTAATAAGCCACATGACATGGTGTCATGTTAAGTGGGCAAAGTGAGTTGTATAAATTAGGGGACATAGTAACATTACTCGTCCTCTAATGAGTCAACACCAATGCAATACTTATAGAGCTCTCCCTCAATAATATATGCCACATCTACCAACTTTAGAAACTCCTTTATTTGCAAACAAGCGACCCTTTCCCTTATCCCTCCTTATACACGGGTGCAACTTGTATAGAAACTTCTTTGCTTTCATTTCCTCGTCGATCGGGCTCGAAGTACGTAGGAGACCTCGAAAGCTTCATGAACATGGTACCAGGTTAGGTCCATAAATTCCTAGGTAAGGGTGGTCATTCGTATTTACGGGTCGTTTTCATATCATGTCAATTCATGAGTATTACACTATATGGGTCAACTCGAAGAAAATCCGTCTAATTAAATGGGCTTGACCCTAAAACCCTAACACAAACAATATAAATAACGAGTGACATGACACAGCCTACATAACCTGTTTAATAATTAATTTCTATTGAGTTAAACTAGACGTGACTCATTTAACCCATTTCATATAAAGGGATTGAGCTGACCCATATATCAATCTTTCTCAATTAATATAATTTTATATATGATACGATAATAACTATATAAATCATTCACAATTACAACTGGATTCATGATAAAACAATGTTATAATCAATATCCAAACTAATAATATATAACAAAATTAATATATTCATAAAATAAAATTATTAACAAATAAATAGTTTAATATTTGAAATATTAAGTAGTCAAATACTAATATTAATATTACATTCCAACAACAATAAAATGCATACAAAACTAAACATTTATAGAATTTGAAAATATAATTTATTCGTGTTATACGGGTTGATTGCGGATTAACCCACAATTGACCGGTTTATTAATCCTGTCTTTCTGTATCAAAGCTAAACCTGCTTATTTCATATTTTGTTCATGTCGGATTCACATATCGTATCAAATTCACATGCCGTATATATCGTGTATATATATAATGCCACCCCTATTCATAGGCCTTCCTTTGCTATTGCACCATTTGGAAGAGGAGCCTATTGTATTCTTTTTTAAACCCCTCTCACGTGACAACGATGAAGGTTCCTTACTCCTTGACTGGCGTAGAGCATTTTCTGCTCCTTAGTGCAGCTAGTTTCCTCCGAAAGCTGCTCCAAGTCGGTAAACCCATTTTTTTACAGCCACTAGTGCGCTACGTACTTCCGTCAATATATAGAAAATGGTGATTGCAAAATTCCTTAAATTCGTAGCTAGCCCCTCTAAACATTATGATTCATGTAGAATTTCCCCCCACTACGATAAAAACAAGCATTTAAGACAGTTATTTGCAACAAAAAATGATCATTAAGATGAGATTTTGTACTCATGATGTATAGACAATTTTGAAGATTTGTTCTTTAGGTACTTGTATGTTCACAATGTTTTGTCTTCTTCTTCGGCATTGTCTCGTGGAATTAAGGACACATGTTTGTTTACTTCTTATGTAATTAGATAAAAAGTTTAACAATTTAGGACGTACATGTACAATAAAAAAACGAGTATTTGTAATGGATTATTTGCGATGAAAATATACTCATTTTAGCAAGAAATAGTCATTTTCACATAAAATAACTGACCATAAATAAACAATTTTCTTCTATTGAGCTAGGATTGAGCGTACGTAACTTTTTATTTATATTCATGTAATTAAGTCTTACGTACAGTACGCATGTTCAAAATATCAAAACTCAAAACTCGAAGCTGGATGATATATATATATATAGCTGGGACGTTGCTTCCCTTTCCTGGCAAGTAAGCCTAGCTAGCTATTACTAGCCTCTCCTTTCAGTTTCATATTTTCCTAGTACAATTTATCCACGACATTAATCCTCCACATGAGTTCTTGCTAGAAATGTAGTAGTGATCGCCACTGTCCCTTTCGCCGGCATATATATCAAACTTTCTACGTACTGTTTCCGTAGTTGAGCCAAAAGTCCGTTATTGTCGTTATCATCACGAGGTAGCCCCCCCGGCTGGGGGCGTCACATAATCATAACAATCTCTTCCATAAGACCAAAACAAGTACTTATTTGACACCAAAAAAATACTCCTAAGATATAGAAAATCATACCCAAAAGAAAGAACAGATAATAAATGTATATAACTACTTGAAATTACTCACGTGTTTAAAATATCTGCATGCATTGAGTCAAGTCCAAATTAGGTAAAAAGCAGATTCTGTAAAAAGATTTACAGATTTACAGTTTGAGGACATGTCCAAATTAGGACATGATCCAAATTCTTCAAACTCTAAATCAGAAGACATGTCCTAATTTGGTTTATAGATTTACCAGATGATTGGAGTTGAAGTAGGGACCAGATAATTGGAGTGAAGTGTAAGTAAAATAAAAGCAGGACTAGATAACTGGAATTAATAATGTATTAAAAGCAGGACCAGATAATAATGTATTGAAATCAACTCATTTCAGTCTAATTTTAAACTGAATCTAACATCTAAACACCCAACTCTCAAATCACTAAACTGATCATCTCAACTCAAAACCTCTTTACATATGAGACCCACAACATTTTTCAACTCAACACATCTTTATACGTAGAACCCATAACATTTTTCATCTTCTCATAAATACATCTAAACTCATCTTAACATCCAAACACATCTGAATTCATTTTAGATGGACCCCACAAAACTCACTTTACCATCTCAACTCACTATTATTTATAAAAATATCAACTCAGCTTAACATCTCTAAATATGGCCTAAAAGTCTTATAACAATAGGGAAAATTAAATTTTAGCCCTTTTAAGTTACAATTTCTAATTACACGAGCATTGCTAGTTTCAACCATGCATTCATTTGTAGCACAATCGTGTTTTGTCCTTTCTTCCTTATTAATTAAATTATCATTTTCTTTTAACACATTTGAATGTACTTTTGGCCCTTGAGATCTTGAAGAGGTGACCAAAAATAAAAATAAAAAGACAAGCATGTGATATGGTACGCAAAAAGATCAGCTTGACGATGCATCCTGCACACTTACATTTTTCTGTCTTCGTGCGGGAGTTCCAAAAAACCATATGGGTTGGTCGGCAATGTACGTACGTCGGAAACCCCATCTTTTGCAGCACCGAAAACCCTCTACCTCTTCCATTATGCTGCAGCGCGCTCACAACAAAAGTGCTCGCGGCCATTAACGTACGTGTGTTTCCAAAGCTCCGCGCGGTACCAACGAAACTGTTAATGCCTTTAATTTTTCACAGATGGGCCGGAAAGGAAAGAGCCCAGCGTAGCCAAAGACAACTTGCCAAAACACTTGGAAATCATGACTACCGATCATCGATCGCAAATCTTAATTTCTACAGTTCCGGCAAGTCATCCTTGGCTGCGCCGAGCTCTCTACTTTGTGCAAGCTAGCTAGACACCCTTTTCTTTCTTCTTTTTCGACTGTGTTTTTATAGAGCTAGCAGTATTTGTTACTCTCTCGGCCTCCAACTACTGAAGCAAAACCCTAATGAGATCCAGATAATGCGATGCTAGCTATAGCTGACACATGTGGATGTATATTATATATATAGAGCAGACTAGCTAAGATATAAATAAATGTGTATATATTTATAGCTAGTTAGACAGAACCTAACTACAAGAAAAATAAGTATTTACGAAGAATTTTTCGTAATGATAATAACTATTTATAATAAATAAATTTATTTTAATAAAAAATAATTATTTTTATTAAAAATAAATAATTACAAATAAATAATTTTTTTATAAATTGATTTGTTTATTGAAATAAAAGGGCCTCTAAGGTCATCATCAAAAAATTCTAAAAGTAGCAAGTGACCGTGATGACAGCCACAAAAAGGGCAGACCAAGAAAAGCCACTGTCCGGAAGTGATAATTTGATATATATATATATATATATATATATATATTCTCAGCCGCATTCATGATTCATCCATCCATGGCTTTTCAACTTTCTACTCTAATGGGAACAGGAGATTGGTGCCCAATTCAAGATACTTGGGTCCCACTTTCTCTTTTCTTTTTGATCCTCACCTTTCTTATTTTCAAAATTCTTTCTCGAATTAAGGGTAATGTTATCTTTATATCTCTTTATTATTGATTTATTATACAATTCTTTAATTTGTTCGTTTTGCTCTTTGAGTTAATTTTAATAAAATTAAATTAATTTTTAATTAAATTACATAATTATATAATTGTTATTTAAATTTCTTTTTTTAAAAATTACGTAAGAACGTCATATTTTAAACTTTTTTTTATCTAAATTTAAAGAATAAACAGAAAAAAATGATAAATAAGAAATTAATAATAAAGAAGATATAAAGTTATCATTATCCCAAAAAATATCTCAGAATTGTTAGTTAACAACGTTAATGATATCATTAATTATGTCTTGCGGGTTTGATAGATGAGATCTTGACCTTGGTGGCACTCTAGCCAGCTTTAATGGCTTGTATATCTGCTTACCTTTATTGTAATTTAATTTCTTCCAACGCTGGCCGGCTCCATCAATGTAACAGCTATCAATCAATTCTGGTTGTCATGCATGAAGTAGTCGTACGTTCTCAGGATCGAATTAATTAACATGGATGCATCATGCATGATATAAGTACTCATTGACTGCTTCAAAAGCTAATTTATATATAAGAATTATTTATGTTATATTAAATTTCTAATAGTTAAGTTTTACATCAAATTAATAAATTTAAGTGATTTGATAGTTAAATTTTAAAATTATTATATTTATAAAATGAATTTAACGAATTATATAAATTCACATCAGTTCGTGAATTTATTTTTAATATCAGTCTTGGTGTACTATATTCATCTACAAAATGCTCAATAATTGTAAGATGGAAAACAAGATACCCCAACCCACATTGTAAGCCCCTTGTTTTTGAATACTTTGGATGATCTCCTCATGTGGTTGGCTGCTCTGACTGGTTTGCTGAGTATTATTTGAATTATATAGCTTTGATGCTACAGATCTTGTAAGCTAGGGTCAGTAACATACACCACAATTTCAATATTGCAGTTCAGAAGGAAACGATTTTTCCACCTAACTCGAAACTTTTGCATGTGATTAATGTCTGCCAGCTTTGATATGTTGTTTACGTATGCCCTTTTCACTCCTATCCCACATGCTGCAGTACCCACTTAATTTCAAGAAAATGGATTTCACTACATGATCAGATACTAAACAACATTCTCGAACAGGGCGGCATCCTGATCATGTCAATGATAATTAGCTAGCTAGCTAGCAAGCAAATTGTCTGCAGACAGACAGATACGAATTCGTTCAGGAAAGTGTCTTTTTATTAATCCCTTTTCGCCACATATTGCATGAAAGGTAATGAAAATGTTTCCAAGCAAGTTCAAATTAGGTAGACATGAATAATCAATCAGAAAAAGAGAGATTTCTCGATGTAAGAAATAGATTCTTTGGTCGTAAGAATGATTAGATTATTTAATTAGTTCTTCAACATCTGGCATGCATATAATGGGAAAATAGTGCTCAACTTTGGCCTGCAGGCTGGGTCGACATGATCAGGTAGTACTGTTAATTTGCCTGTTTATGCAGGTTTCACTGCTGATGGTACGAGTCTTTGGTGGATTTTAGACAAGCTAGCAAGATTATTGAGAAGACAGAAAAAAGTAGAGCATTATTGAGCTCTTCTTTTTTCCCTGAGAAAAAGCATTGTTTGAGCTTTTTGTTCCAAAAAAACATCATTGAATAAAAGATCTTGTTCTTCCTGCTGAGAGGAAGCAGAAAATAAATAATATAAAGTATTTTTGTGGCACACAGAAAGAGAAACCTTTTGAAGTCTGTACCCCAACACCATTTAAAAAAACAAAAGCACAAGGCAAATTTAAATCGATCTCAAAATTATTCTACCAACTAGTTTAAACTGCATAAACCATTAAAGAAACTTAGGCTGCGATTGGTTCTTTGACGGAACTCAGTTCAGTTCGGTTTAGATTTAGACTTCTTCTGATATGTAAATACTTAATTCTTAAATTCCTAAACTTCTCCCAATTTAAAATCTCTTTATACATGAGATCTACAATTTTTTTAACACAACACGTATTTATATGCAGAATCTACAATATTTTTCAATTTTTCATAAATATATATAAATTATCTTAACATTCAAACACATCTAAACTCATATTAGGTGGGCCCACATAACTCACTCAATTATTTCAACTCATTACTATTCATAAATAACTCAATTTAACTCAACATCCAAACACATCCTTATTCTACAGCATTAAAAGGAATTCAACTAGGGCCAGACCATTTTTTTTATTTTTTACATTTTTTTCCATGTTAATCTTATCTAATAAACCTAATTTTTTTCATGCTAATCAACAAACATGAAAAGGAATCACATCCCAGATATTGCTGCAGGCTCTTACATATATAATGAGGAATAGCTGTCATGGGCCTATGTTGGGGGCCACAAAGTTGTTATGATCCCTTGAATTGAAGGCATCTATGATGACAAGTCATGGGTCTGCTCTAAATTTCTTTGTTTGATCCTCTTTCTTCTTTCAAAGCAGTATCCTTCATCGATCTGCTTGAAAAAAGTGTGTTCATTGAGAAAACATCTCCATGCACCACTGGACAAACCCACCTTGTACTATGTCTGGATGTAGGATTTGAAAATTTTGAACACACTTTTCCTTTTTCTATTTAGAACAACTTAGGATGAGCATTATGTGAGGAAGATAGACAAGGATAGGGGTGAAAACCGACTGTATCGGCATGGTTTTGGGATAAAACCGACGCCGACCGATAGTTTATTTTTGGGGGAGGAAACCAGCCGAAACCGATCAATGGGGAGAAAAACACCGGCCGTCTCGACACCGGCAATTCTCTGGCGGTTCACGGTCGGTTCATCGGCGAGTTTCGTCTGAGAGAGTAGAGAGAGAGAGAGAGAGAGTCGCAGAGGAGAGAGAGAGGGGATGAAAAATGCGATGCGTCACTGGGAAGAAGACGCCCGAGGAAGAAGACGACCTAATTTCAAAACGACGCCGTTTGGTCTAAACCAAACGGCGTCGTTCTACTTAATTTTTTTTTAATACGTTATGAATAAAATGACGCCGTCGTCTTCTTAATTTTTTTTAATACCAAACGGCGTCGTTTCAGTTATGTTAAAACACAACTACAGACTTAAAACGACGCCGTTCCACTTAAACTTAAGTGGAACGGCGTCGTTTTGAATACAGAATATATAAAAAAAAAATAACATTTCTTTAATCGGCCGGTTCAGCGGTTTGAACCAGGTTTGAACCGACGCCGAACCGGCCGATATCGGTTTATACTATTTTCTGCCGCACGCCGACCGGTTCTTCACCGGTTTCGGCCGGTTCCAAGCTCCGGCGGCCGGTCCCAAGCTCCGGCGGCCGGTCTGAGTCGGTCTAGGTCGGTTTATCGATTTTTTGTACAGCCCTAGACAAGGATATGTTTTGAGATTTTTAACAGAATCCTTACCGAGCTTAGCAGCATAGAGTTATCCAGACTGTGAAATTCGACATCAACACATATGATAGCAAAAATTCAAAGTCGATACCTAATCGAGCACGAAAATTTTTTAGACGGAATTAATTCTCATGTCTTAAGCTAATATATATATATATATATATATTTATATGCATAAGTCCTGATCGATCATGGTGTAATATGCAAAAGTGGATAAGATAAACCAAAAATATTTTAGGGTTAACATTTAGAAAAATTCATGCACGCTATTTAGCATCCGCTCAATCACCATCCTCTCATTTATTATAGAATTTAGATCCCTTAAAGTTAGTACATAGAGCTTAACGTGGGAATTAAAGAGATATACACATAAATTGTTACTCACCATCCCTACCCGCCACCACATTTACTTTTATTTTTTCTAATTTTTTTAATTTTGTTTTTGGTTTTATTCTTCCTAAATTAATTGAATTCTTCCACTCATAATCCATATACCACACATTTAATTGGTAAGACAAAAAATAAAAAAATAATTGAATTCTTCTACTCATAATCCATACACCACACATTATGTATAGTATGTGATGTAAGGATGATGAATATAATTTTTTTAAATAGAATAGAACCTACCCACGTATTTATTCAGCATTTAATGTTGTTCTAAAAATTTATACAGATAATTACTATAAATGCGATGAGATTCACATTACATTTTTATCAGCTCTCACACTCTAAATCTTAAAATCGAGATAAAAACTACTATATATCACGAACAGTTCTCAATTTATATATATATATATATATATATATGTAGCCTTGAGGAGTAACAAATTAACTTCATGGTATATTTATTTCTTTTCGTTTTTAGGTACGTTTGTATCGAGAATTATGACATGGTGAAAACACCAATGTATTTAGATGAAAACTAGCTAGATGGTAACGCGCGCTATATCATGCGATGTGATGAGGAATTACACGTGCAGGCTAAGATCATCTATTATTTATTTCTTAAGGGAATGCTTGAGCGGAGAATGAGATGATATGAGAATTTTGTGAATAGTAGTAAAATAGTTTGTGAATAGTAGTAAGATAATTTGAAATAAGTATTTATTGGGTTTTGGAAAATGAGAGAGAAAAAGTTGAATAAAAAATATTATAAAGTTAAAATATCGTTAGAATATGATTTTTGTTTTGAGATTTAAAAAAAAGTTGAATTGTTTTTTATTTTTTGTTTGAAAATTTAGAAAAGTTATAATGATTAGTTTGAAAGTGTTTGTATTTGAATGATCTTTGGGAATAAATGAGATAGGATGAAATGAGATGGAATGGGATGAGATGGGATGAGATATGTTTCCAAACATCCCCTGATTGATTAAAAAAATATTATTTTGCTTGCTCTCTGTTGACATCAAATAAATCAGGCCCAATCTACTCTAACAATCATAAAAAATGGGAGAGCCCACCCAGTTAAGTCTGACACGTAAAGATGAAAGTGACATAAAGTTGGTACGTAGGAGGCCAACCACCCCCAAGGCCTCAATAAAAGAGGACTCTCTAACAATTTCTAGGGGGCTTCTTCGAAGGCTTCAACTACCCTCACTACAAGAAACAGGGTCTTTTCCAGCGCTTAAATTCGCTGCAAATAACACCATAAATCGCTGCAAATACTTTTTTGCAGCGATTTATGCTGCGCCGGACTTTCGTCGCAATTGTGGAGCCTTTTAAAATATTCGCCAGCGAAATGCAAAATTCGTCGCCAAAAATTTTTATTTACAGCGATTTTTTTCGCTGATAATATTATTAATTTTGCCGCAAATAACGTTGGGATTTCAGTCTGGTTTCGTTGCGAAAAATTATTTGCAGCGTTTTATATCGTCGCTAATACACAAAAAATCGCTGGAAATACCTTGATATTATTTGCAGCGTGTTAAAAAATCGTTTTTTAAATAAAATGTATTTTTTTTCAAAATCGCTGCAAAAAAGATTGTGTCTTTCGCGTCGAGTAGTAGTTGCTGTAAAAGGATATTTGCGGCGATATTTAGTCGCCGCATATAGTGTTCTCTGACAAAAAAAATTATTTGCGGCGAGTACATTTCGCCGCAAATAGTGTTTCAGAAAATTAAAAAAAAAATCCACGCCAGCAGAATTTTACCTTGCAGATGTGTAAGGAAAAATTCTTTTAACATTCTCTTGAAAGATCCCTGCCCCTAATATGACCATATTATGATCTCCTTAACTCAAATGAAAGGACTATAATATATGCTTAAGAATAAAAAAACTAAAACCAAAAAATAGTAAATAAATTATGCTTGAGAATGAAACTCACCATTCCACAATATGATCCTAGCCTAACTCAATAACTGAAATATTAACCAATAAACAATAAACCATTAATTTCTCAATAGTAAATGGAGATGATATTCTTTCAAGAAGAACAATCATTTCATTTACTCTATACCCAAGTGTCAATTCATTTACTCTATAATAGAAACCTGATCCTGAAATTTTTCCTCTATTCTTATGCCTACAAACAATAGCCAAAACCAACCCTTGGCTAATAGAAAATTAGCTTGGAGCAGATCTCACATAAATATCCAAATCAAAAATGGGCCATAGATCATTTTAAAATCAAACAGGCAACAATGGCAACTAGGCATTCCTTTAAAAAATCTATGATCAGATAATAAATTTACTAGTTTACTAAGCAAACAGATATAAAGCACAGCAAGCAGGCCCAGTAAGAGGAGAATTATGCGGCGCTATAGACATGCCCAATTGACACGCATCTAAAAACACGAATAACTGGAACCTTGGGCTATATCATATTTCTCCCTGTATGCAATTGACAAGTTATGTCATTACCTAAAGCAAACATCTAGTTGAACTTTTAAGTAAGTACAAATGCAGATTAAATTCTTTTTAAACTGAAAGATGAAAATATCTCCTCTTTCAAGAACAGGACCAACGTTAAACCAGTGGGCTACCTCCTACAACTTCAATCCTCACATTTGCATTACCCAACCAACAAGAAAAAAAGGATCTACCATCTGACAATTATATAAACATCAATAGTGTATACAATCATTATGATTTGACGGCTCTCTCCATTTCACTAATCAAATATGGAAAACAACTCGCTTATTTAAAAAAGGATCTACCGTGGGTTGCGAACAGAGCTGGGGAGAGAGGGAGGGCCTCGGGCTGCAGGCCTGGGCGTGGAGGAGAAGGGGACTCCAACGGAGGAATGGCGACGGCATCGAGGTGTGGGTGGTGGCGAACGGTGCCCCAAACGCCGGCGATATAGAAAGATCCGAGAGAGAGAGAGAGAGAGAGAGAGATGAGAGAGAGGAGAGAGAGAGAGAGAGGAGAGAGAGGAGAGAGAGAGAGAGAGAGAGAGAGAGAGAGAGAGAGAGAGAGAGAGAGAGAGAGAGAGAGAGATGTGAGGCCAAATTCGGGGAAAAGGAAAGAATATACATGAATATACAAGGGACGTCCCTTCACAAGATTTTGAATATACATGATGTTTCCCTAGAATTGATTTAAAAAAAAAAAAAAAGCCCTTCACCAAGTCCTTAATTTCTTGTGAAGGGACCAAGGTTTTTGTAGTTAGGGTACATAGTTTGTGAAGATAAGAGAACACAAGTATACTTGTATTAAAACATGAATAAACTACACTAAGAACTGCACCAACACTAATCCTAGACTTGTTGAAAGGGAAAAATAGAGTTGAGCAAGATCATTGAAGTTAACAATAAAGTACTCTACAAAGTTTAACATTTGAGGGAGCCAAAGGACTCCATGTGCATAAAACAACAATCTCACAATTCTAAGAATCCATTTAACGTTCCATAATCATGATTCTTCATTCATAAAGTTAATCCAACCAAAAACAATCGAATTATAGCTTCCAAATTATTAAAATAATAAAAAAAAAAAAAACAACAACAACAACAGCAGCAACAACAACAATGTAACTACACATCGTAACTAATACATCTATAAATAACAACCACTTATAAAATTGCTTAATAGGTTGTCTACAGAATCCAGGAGGATATCAAGGACCATCAGTGCAGCAACAGACTAGCCCAAACCTTTTAAAATAATAAGCCGAATCAGTAGTAGACAGAAACTAAAAATTGCTCTTGCAAAAAAAAAATGCAGACATGAGAGATATATATATCTGTTGAATTTACTTGAACACTTGGTGGGCTACTGGCAATTTCTTTCTTTGTCCTAGAAACAGCAGTCCCTTATAACTACTGTTATAATTCACAGAGGTGTTAGATGTAAAGGGGCTTAGCATGCCAACATCATCACCAATGCCCACACATCACCTATATATGCAGAGCAGAGCATGCTTGCTTGCACAAACAAAAAACTACTTAATGAAGAGTGCTAAAGCAGCCGACTTGTCATGAGGTAAACATATTATCCTTTTCCTAGTTGTTAGTGTTCTTACACGCTAGCAGCATTCTGCTATAAGGTTTCTATAAATTGATAATGACCATTCACATTGTATCAACTATATATGCGCATACAGTTGATACAACAAGAAACACCCAGACTTTAACAAGAAGCGCCACATTAAATAACATATTCCAACCAAAGCAAGATAGGTTCTTAGAATCGTAGGCATTATAGGACGAACTACACATCCTTTCTATGAGGAACACTTCTCTCTGTTTAAGGTACTTACATTGGGAGCTTCTGATTCCTCCACTTCTCACCACAAATAACCCTTCCATTGGATTAATAAACCCCACAAAAAAATTAAGCTTTACTATAAGGATTAATTATCAGCAACCCACTTCAAGTTCTACCAACTTGAGCAAAACCAAGCACTTAGAACCAGCAATTACATTATAAAGAAAAACCAAAATAAGCTAGAAAAGGACTTACAGGAGGTGAGGTGATAAGCAAACCCATTTTCAGCGCAAAAGGAAGCAGGAATGCCTAAAAATAAGCAAACCTATTTGAATCAAACATAGATAAAAATCAATCTTAGCATCACAATACAATTTGTATGCCATTTCCCACTCTAGGAAAAGGAAAAGAGGAATCCCTCTTTCTCACACACACAAGGTATCGTTTCAAAAATCAATCAATTCCCATAGAAATTTAAGCATGCACAGATCAAATCTAAATTCAGTTTAGCCAAAATTTTCAAAGACAGGATTGCATGAACTATCTATAAAGGAAATTAAAGAGAGTTTAAATTTTTTTTTACCTTTAGGTTCTCCATAGTGCTAGAAAGCTCGTTCTTGACCATTTTAGCTTATGGGTTTCAACCTAACACTCCACATCTGTCTCTCAGTCATATCTCATCTCAAGAGAGAAATTTTTTTTATTCTTTAAGAGAAACCACGGAGAGATTTTGACCCATTAATACCCCCCCTTTCCCTCAACTCCATTAGTCCAATAGAAAGGAAAACCAAAAGAATTACATTGATTTACAAAAAAAATTGTAAAACAATAAAAGCTCAAGAGCCATGGCTGGGTTCGCAACTGGAAACCCACGTTGCAGGCGATAGACGAGATTGGAGCTGAAATGAGAGGAACGGCTGGTCGCGGGTCTTCTTTCGCGGCCATGATGTCTAAAGCTTCATTAAATCATCTAACACTGGGTTGAAGCCTCAAGATCCACGACCATGGCTTTCGAGAACCTTTGGTCTCTGGCCTTGGAGTTTTGAGACCCAACTGCATGGTGATTTGCCATGGCATTGTAGAGAGGGGGGAGGGGGGCGAGGGAGAGGCTAGGGCTGGAGGGAAAGAAATGAGGGGAAAGGGCAGGGCGCGGGTTTTAAATTTTATTATCTTTTGCGGCGCCTTTCATTCGCCGCTAATAAGGTTTAATTGCCTCAGATACTTTTAACGGCGATAATGGTTGCCGCAAATAGGTTCAATTGCAGCGAAACCTCTAATCGACGGAACTATAATGCTGCAACAGCTAACAAATCTTTGTTGCGGCGACAAAAATCGCCGCTACAGGTTGTTAAGTCGTCACAAAAAGTGAAGATCTCCATTCTGATCTCCATTCTGATCTACAGGTTTTTACAAAATTTTTTGCAACACTTTTAAAATCGCTGCAAAAGCCTGATACATATTTGCGACGATTTTTATAGAATAAAATCGCTGCAAAAGGCCACTTTTGCAATTGCAGCGATTTAAAAATCGTCGTAACAAGTTTTTTAATATGCCGGCGATTTGTTTCGTCATAAAAAGTTAAAATCGCTGCAAATGATCATATTAGTATTTGCGTCGAATATGTTCGCTGCAAAAAGTAAAAAAATCGCCGTAAAAGACCAATTTTAAAATTTTATATAAAAAGCTCCTGACGATCTAAAAATCGTCGCAATTAAAGGATTTTTGCGGCGATTTTATTTCCAACAGTCATAAAATCGCTGCAAAAAGCCTTTTTTCTTGTAGTGCCTCATCTTGGAGATTCTAGAGACATCGTCTTCTTCCTCTATATAAGAGGGTCCTTATCCTCTATTGTATTATCTATAATATATTGAAAGATACATGAGACCATAAGAAATTGTATTGTAATATCCAAGTCCAAGCTAAGTTCTTGAGATTAAGACTAGTTTCACTTGGGCCTAAGTTAGTGAAGACCCAAAGCGCCTTAGAATTAGAATTTGGTAAGGTATGGCTAATTTTTACCCTTATTACCCTTCTCATACACGCAGGCACTAGGAAGCGAGGTTGTTGGATATTTCGGTTTAAGAGAGTTAAGAGTTGTGTTGTGGCCTTGTGAGTATCATGGATGATTGGTTCGACCACGAGAGGGAAGTCATGCTTAAACCCAATTAGGGGTGTTTGGAGAATGAGATAAGATGAAAATTTTGTGAATAGTAATAAAATAGTTTTAAATAGTTTGAGTTAAATATTTATTAGATTTTGGAAAAGGAAAGAAAAAAAGTTGAATAAAAAATATTATAAAGTAAAAATATTCTTATAATATTATTTTTGTTTTGAAATTTAAAAAAGTTAAATTATTTTTTATTTGAAAGTTTAGAAAAGTTGTAATGATTAGTTTGAAAGTGTTTGTATTTTAATGATGTTTGAAGGAAATGAGATGAGATAGAAGAAAATTGAAACTTTTTCCAAACATCCCCTTATATGGTTTGTCTAGGTTTTTTTTTTTTCTAAGAGTCCGAATCCTTGATGGAAAAATGAAAAAGAAGGAATCTTTGTAGAGATAAGACATATTCGGCCATCACTAGGATTTCATGTGGGGTTTTTCTTTCTCGTTTGGGTAGTAAAATATTTTTGAGATATTCTGTGAATAGTAATAAAAAATTAATAATAGAATATTAAATAATAGTAAATAGTAGAGAAAAGTAAGTGAAAAGTAATAATAAAATAATAAATAGTAGTGAGGTATTCTCAGTACCCAAACTAGATAGCGAGATAGGCAATTGCCTAAATCCCCACAGTGGAAGAAGACCCAAGAAATATTAAAAAAATAATTACTAAAAAAATTCTAAAAAAATTAATTAATTATCTAGACTAATATTAAAAAGACAATTACTAAAATAAAAATTGAATTATCTAGACTCACCGTAAAATAAACAAAGAGACATTAACACTGGAAATAAAAAAATAAAAAAATAATTATCTCAAGTTCTCAAGACTCAACTCCAAGCTCGTGAAAATAAGCTTAATGAACGCAAATGCAATGATTTCAATCTACCACTAACAAAGTCCAAAAAAAAACTCGAACGGAATTACATCTCAAAAACTCTCTTTTATACTTGAAGATTGAAATTGACAAATTTTATTTCATCTCTCTTTTACTCCAATCTCCAGTCTCTAGTCTCTAACTCTCTGGCATCCATCTTTCTCATATTTGGTACCGGCAGACTCTCCAATCGCACTCGTAGACGTTGAGCAGTGCTTCTGTTATTGGCCAAGGAAGGTAAAACAAGTGTGCATTTTGTATATGCAGTGAAGTTTGTGACATTTTGTGGTAATAAAATAGCCAAGCGAATCAACTTGTATTTTAGAACATCCGTAATTCTTTATTGAAATTTTTTCTTACTTTGTTTTTGTTTTTCTTTCAATTCCTCTAATTTATAATTTATGTCTTGATTTTGAATATTAATATTAAGTTATTTTATTTTATTGTGCAGGTTAAGTTTTATATAAAAGTGAAGCTGATTTGTTATATAAATGTGAAGATTATTTGCTAAATCAGGTTTTATTATTAATTCTATGATAATATTTATTTTATTCTAGAATATTCAAAAGCATAGTAAGATTTTATATAATAGATGTTATTCTTTTCTCTTGAGGAAAAAATAGATATTGTTCTTTTCTACTAGAAAATACTTCTAATTAATAAAAAAAAATGCATGTGGATATGATTAGAAACTTAAAAAACAAAAAAACAACAAAAAAAAAAAAAGAAGAAGAAGAAGAAAGAAAATGAAAATGAAAAAGAAAAAGAAAATAAAAGAGAGAATAATAGAAAATTTGATTGAATTCCAAAAAGAGAATGGCTCAATTATGTCCCAAAAGTTAGGCTGGAATTGTACACACTTTTAAGCCTAGAACGGAATCAAGGTTATCTGGTATAAGGGTGGTAACTGATGCATGTGAGCTTTAAGCATTTTAGGAAGGAAAGAAGCTTATGACACGTGGGAGACGTGACGAATATTTCCCAAGAACTCAAGAACGGGAGGAAGGGAATCCTCACTAGAAGGGGGGACAAGCCATAGTGGAGGCAATCGACCAAATGACGAAAATTGTGCTTCAACAAATAGCCCAAGGGCAGACTAATCGATAAGAACCACCAAGGATGGAAAATCGAGATTGTCCATTTAAGAAATTTCTTATATATTGGTACCCAAGTTTTATGGGTATGGAAGGAACATTAAGGGCCAACAAGTGGCTCAATGACTTAGAGAGGACTTTCAACATTAGTGGATGTATGGAGGTCCAGTACACCGGACACTTACTTCAAGGAGAGGCCAATATATGGCGGGACACCAAAAGACAAGTTTCGATACGAGAGCTTGAGAATATAGTTGCTCTTACTTGGGAAAGGTTCAAGGAGGAATTCGATAACCGATTCTTCCATGACTCCAACAAGCATCAAAAGGTTTAGGAATTCACCAATTTGGTTCAAGGGAATCAAATTGTGGAACAATATGCGGCTTGTTTCATGGAACTAGGAAGATTTGCAGTACAAGCCCAAAAGTTCCAAGGAGACTTGCAACCAAGGATTCGCAATCATGTTGCTTGCCTATAGATTTAGACTTTTTGGGAGTTGGTTAATGTGGCTACACTAGCTGAAGCCGAACAAAGGAGTTTAATTACTTAGATTAATGTGGAACGTAAAAGAACCCTTCCTTATGCATCTGGAGGAAGCATGCAAAAGAAGAGAGTCTCATCATCAACCAACAAAGGAAAATGAGTGATGATCGGGAATCTAGCACCGGTAACATTGCCAATATGTCGAGGTTGTGGGCAAAGACACAACAGAGAATGTAGGATAGTTGCAGGAGCATGTTTCAAGTGCGGGCAAACAGGACATCTGATTCGAGACTTTCCTAGTAATACACCTGGAAGCAAAGTTTCCCACAATCTCAACTCTAAGACTCCAGTAAAAGCCCAAGTCTATGCAATGACTCAAGGAAATGTTGACTTAGAAATTGCTGAGGCAGTTGAAGTAAGAGTAATCACTGGTATTACTCTAACCCTACCTTAGTCAATAAGATAATTTGTATAAGCTCTTAGTGATAGCGATATCTTGATTACGTAAGGTTAAGTTGCTCCGATTTACGGCGTGCGCATTGTTTGATTATGGAGCTTCACATTCCTTTGTGTCTACTACTTTTGTGAGTTGCCTGCGAAGCTATTGCCTAGAAAGGTTTTGGTAACAATTCTTAACGGAAGCATAATTTATTGTACTCGAGTAGTCAATGGTTGTTGATTAGATGTCAGGAGACTTGTGTTGAAGGCTAATTTGACTGTATTCCGTCTAATAGAATTCGATGTGATCTTAGGCATGAATTGGTTATTTAGACATTACGCTAAAATAGATTGTCGTAGTATTAGAAGATTTTGAATTAATATAATTTTGGGATTATTAGTACTTTGCTTCGTACCATATTGAAATTGCTCAAACCTTTGATTAATTTGTATTTTTCAGCTACAATTATTGCATGCTGCCAAAAACATGTTAAGTGCATTGTATATTAACTATAATGAACGAAGGATATGTGACCTTGTGTTACATGTCCTCAGATCCCAAGTGGGGTCTGGGGGCATTACATGTACAAATCACCTTGCCCTCCAAACACCCTATGGACATAGACTTTATGTCTAATCGAGTAAATCTATGTGTCTCTCTTATTTATATTTTGCTTATTATCTACTTTTATGGACGAATGCAAGGACTTCGTACTGACACTCAAGCAACTATCATGGGACAATTGTGGGCCGCCAAGGATGGCTCCTTCTTCCTTTCTATCATGTACCAGAATTGACATCAATAGTGGGCGCCCACACTCGTTCATACCCCAACTACTTCGACCACAAGCTCGAAAATTTCTAATCCAAAAAATATGCCACAACTACTCATGGCAAGATCGAGGAGGAATAGGGATCAGAGCATGGTCAAGTACATCTCCCACAAGAGCAGCGCAGTGGAGCATCACTCCCCTCGCAGTGTCGCGATTGAGTACGTCTCCTGCAGGAGCAACGCGGTGGAGCATCGCTCCCCTCATAGCGACATGGTCGATAATGTCTCCTACAGGAGCAATGTGGTCGAGTATGTCTCCTACAGGAGCAGAGCGATCGAGAACATCTCCCACTATAGCAGAGCGATTGAGTATGTCTCCTGCAGGAGCAGCACGGTCAAGTATGTCTCCCACAGTAGCATCAAGAACAATTGCTCCCTTTCAGTGGCATAATCTAGAACATATCCCGCTAGAGTAAAGTGGTCAAGTATATCTCCCGCAGCTACAAAGCGGTCGAATACATCTCCCGCAGGTGTAGCATGGTCGAGTACGTCTCCCACAGGAGCAACACGGCGGAGCATTGCTCCCCTGGCAGAGGCACGATTGAGTACGTCTCTTGATGGAGCAACGCGGTCGTGTTCATCTCCCGCAAGAGTAGAGCGGTCGAGAACATCTCCTACTAGAGCAGATCGATTTAGGCTGAGTTTGGATGTTGAGTTGAGCTCAACTGAACTCAGTTCTTTATGAATAGTAGGGAGTTAAGTAGTGGAGGGAGTTATGTGGGCCCATGTAAACTGAGTTTAAAGTGTGTTTAGATGTTAAAATGAGTTTAGTACTTTTTATGGGAAGTTGAGTTGTGGGTCTAACATATAAAGATGTGCTAAGTTAAAAAGGTTGTGAGTCCCATGTGTAAGAAGGTTTTGAATTGATATGAGTTTAGTAATTTGAGAGTTGGGTGTTTAGATGTTAGACTTAGTTTAAAATTAGACTAAGTTCTGCTGAGCTCAGTTGAGTCTTACAACCAAACGCAGCCTTAGTATGCCCCCATAGGGAGCAACTCGATCAAGTATGTCTAGAACATCTCTCGCTTGAGCAAAGTGGTCGAGTATATCTCTTGCCACTGCTAAACGGTCTAGTACATCTCCCGCAGCTGTAGGGTGGTCGAGTCGTCTCCCCTTACAACGATGCATCACTCCCCACACAGTAGCACGGTCAAGTACGTCTCCCACAGGAGCAACCCGGTTGAGTACATCTCCCATAGGTGCAGTGTGATTGAGTAAGTCTCCCATAGGAGTGGTGCAATCCAGCACAATCTCCCGCGACAACACGAGAGCATCACTCCCCCTGCAGTAGCACGATCGAGTGCTGCTTCCTGCCATAGCAGCATGGTCAAGTACGTCTCCCGTAGAGGCAGTAATCGAGCACTGCCTCCCACCGTAGTAGCTAGGGCAAGCCAAGTCTTCATCGTCACCAAGACAGAGCTACCCTCAAGCCTCATCCGAGCAACTCAAGTCCTCAGTCCAACAACACGGTCCAGGTTGGCGAGTCCAAACTTGTGATTTGGATTATTTGCACTAACCAGTTTAGTTTTCCATGAAGATTTCTTAGCTCCATACCCCCTAAGGGAGAATGCTCAAAGGGAAGCCGGCCTAGTGTTCATTGCTGACACTCGCCCGTTGCAGTCTTCTGGGCCATGCCTTCGGTCGATAACGCTCCCGAGAAAGCCAGCCGAGTGCGTTGATGACACTCACCCATTACGATCTTCTGGGCCATGCCCTCTGGTGGGAGAATGCTCCCGGGGAAGTTGGCCAAGTGCCCACTGATGACAGTCTCTCGTTGCAATCTTTTAGGCCATGCCCCTTGTGGGAGAACACTCCCTGGGAAGCCAGCCAATTGGTCGTTGTTGACACTCGCCCGTTGTGGCCACCAAAGCACCATGCCAACAGTCGAGAGCACTTCCACAGAAGCCAACCAAGTGCTCACTCGATGCTGCCATTGCAGCACCATGCCTACGGCCGAGAAGTTAGAATGCTCCTGTTGGCGCCAACCAAGTGCTCATTGCTGACACTCATTTGTTTCGATCACTACTTTGCCATGCCAGTGGTCGAGAACACTCCCATTGAAGCTTAGCCTCCGAGCTCCTTAACCGCCTTGCCTGGGTTACCTTTGGGAATGAGCTCCCAAGCTCTATAACTGCCACCAATAGGTTACTTCTGAGAACGAGTGAGTTACCTTCGAAAACAAGTCAACTGACATAGCAACTGTCTAAGATGGACCCAGAGAGTTGACATGCTCTACGACCATCTAAGTGTAGGTTCCAACAAACACGCCCTAACCTTCAAACAACAAATCGCCTTAAGAGGGCAAAGAATCCACTAGCGCCAATAGCAACGAGAATGGAAGTACATGCATCCCACATGGATCGATGAAACATTCACATGCAACCACAAATTCGCTTAGCTATGCTACATATGAATGACCATCTCAGAGGCCCATCCCCTACGAACCTTACAGGGATTTACCTATCTCCTTGAGGTCTGCCCTTAAGGACCCTCGTAAATCGTACAATAATGAAAACTAGGGGTCAGCTGCAAGTGTTTATCTTCTTATAGTTTCCGCGGATCATCTCTACATTGATTAATTAGAAGATTCCCAAGGCTTCCTTGTTGAACAAGCCAGTCTTAAAAATCGGGAGTATCTGTTGACACCAAATAAACTATGTTTATCACATTGTGACAATCATCAAAAGCGGGAGGGAAAAAAAGAAAGACAAGACAAGACAAAATTGAAAGATGTGACAAAGCCCAGGGAGTTAATTCAAATATGTAAAAGTGAAAGTGACATAAAGTTGGCAAGAGGCCAACCCCTGCCAACCACCCCCAAGACATCAGTAAAAAAGGACTCTGAGACAACTTCTAAGGGCCTTCTCTAGTGCTTCAACTACCCTCATATTGGAGACTCCAAAGACATCATCTTCTTCCTCTAGGCAAGAGAGTCATAATCCTTCATTGTACTACCCATATTGTAATGAAAGATAAGTGATGCTATGAGAGACTATACAAATCACCACACATAGTGGATTTGCCCTCTAAACACCCTGTGGGCTTAGGCTTTATGCCAAACCATATAAATTTAAATGTATTCTCTCATTTATATTTTGCTTATTATCTGCTTTTATGGAAGAACGCAAGGATGTCATTCCAATACTCAAGCCACTATGGTGGGACAATTGTGGGCCAAGGATGACTTATTCTTCCTTTCTGGCCTATTCCAAAATTGACATCAACACTCTCCATTAAAAAAAATGTCTATTTTAAAATGACTTAGCTTGCTTTTGACTTTTGTAAGCAATTAAGTAGTCACGAAATCAGCTAGAGTTATCATTTCTTGGCAAAGTCATTATCATAAATCGTCCCTTTAGGACATTTGTAACTTACATCATTATCTCATCTCATTGTATAGTTATCCAATGTAACAACTTGTTCTATGAATACAAAAAGCCTTTAATAGTTTTGGTAAGGCACTACAACGACAAAAGAATATGTTTCTACATGGTATCAGCCAGGCTGGTGACTAGCATCAATATGTTCTCTCAATCCACCTCCTCCTCCCTTACTGGACACCACCCTCCATGACTACCTCCCATTTCACTGTCACCACCCCACACTACAACATCACCATTAAATTAACTAACCTATGACAACTACCTCTTTTGGAAAGTCGAGATTGTTCCTTACCTCAAAGGTATTCAATCTCTTTGTTTTCATCGATGGCACCACCGCTGGCATCTTCAAGATCAGCTTATTCTCTATGCCCTCACTTCCTTTTTGACTCCATTCTCACTTGTGTTGTTAAGTACCCAATTTCTCATGCAATTTTGGTTGACACTTGAATGGATGTTTTCTTCAACATCCTAAGCTTGGACCACAACTATTTTCAATGAGTTTGCCACTTTAAAAAGTTCAACTCCTCCATCATCAATTACTTTCAGAAGTACACTAGTATGGTTCACTCTCTTGCACATATTGGTCGAAAACTCAATGAATTCATACTTGGTCCTTTTCTTGGTTAGCCTTGAGAGTGAATATGATTTTTCTATCACATCTATCACCACTCTAGCAGATGCACTCACTTTGGAGGATCTTTATGGTCACTTGTAGCGAGTGAACTTCGGCTGGAACACTAGCAGCCTGCAATTGATTTATAACTAGTAGGTCTAAATATTATTACCGAAGAGAATTCTTCACGTGGAGGTCATGGTGGTTGTCCCTTCTACCCATCTTCTGCTCACTACAATCTATCCAACTCTTGTGGTCACTCTTCTAACTGTGGTAGGGGGCATGGTCGAGGCTTCTCCTCAATACAACCAAACCTGAATAGTTTGTCAAGTATGCAACAATGTAGGTCATGATGCTTTCAGCTGTTAAATCGATTTGGTAGCTCCCACCAGCCTGACTCCTCCTTCAACATGTAGGCTTACTTTTCCACTCCTTAAAATTTGACACATCAGTCTTGGTATACTGACTCGGGTGCCACACATCACCTTAGTTCTAATCTAGCCAATCTTAATCTCAATGTTGAGCACGTCAATGGCACTGACCAAATTCGCATGAGTAATGGTAATGGTTTGTGAATACACTACATTGGCACAACCAATCTCTCTCTTCCCAATGTCTTTTTTCTCTTGCATGACATTTTGCATGTTCCTTCCATTGAGAAGAACATATTTCCATGCAAAAATTTACCAAGTATACTAATACATTTTTTGCACTCTCATCATTCGTGTCTTCTTATAAAGGATCGAGCGTCGGAGAGAGTTTTGCACCATGGCCAAAGTAATAATGGGCTTTATCACTTTCCTATCTCCAAGCCTCCATTTGTCGTGTCGTCTCCTCCTCCTATCCATTCCACTATTTCATTTTTCAGTAAATGCACTTACAATAGTAGCATCCATTGTTAGGACACCCAGCATTTCATATTGTTTGAGGTGTTCTCCCTTAAATTCATCTTCTAACTACGTCTAATAAGGAGGCTACTAGATGTTCTGCTTATCTAGGTCCTTAATATAAACTAATATATTTCACAAATAAATTAATCTGCTTGTGTTTCTATTCCTTTGGAATTAATAGACACTGATGTTTGGGCTCCTCCTCTAGTAATTTCTTCTTTCGAACACATATTATGTATCCTGAATTAGCATACTATTTTCATACAATATTTTGTTATTTGATTTTTAAAGGCCTTTAATCGTTATACTTGGCTCTTTCTTATAACCAACAACAGTGATGTTTGCACCATCTTTATTCAATTTTAAAGAATGCCAAATGCTATTTCAATACCCAAATGAAATCTATTCAACCTAATTGGGGCGGTGAGTTCCATTCTTTAAGCAAAATGCTATATGACCAAATTCTATATTAGATCTTGCCTCTAGACTCATCAACAAAACGAGGCTATTTAACACAAACAATAGCACTTGGTTGAAACTTGTCTTGCCTCCTCAACGTTGCCTGTGTACCCTACCATTTTAAGGATGATGCCTTGCAAACTGTCTATTTCATCAATCATCTTCCCTCCACCCAACTTCAGAACTCCAATTCGTATGAAGTTCTTTTTCATCATCATTTCAACTATACTACCCTACAGGTTTTGGGTGTGTATGTTAGTCTAATCTTCAACCCTGCAACTCAAACAAATTTCAACCATGCTCCCTTTGTTGTGTCTTCCTTGTTTATAGCCTCCATCACAAAGGTTTCAAATTCCTCCATATTCCTACTGGCTATCTCTACATCTAAGGTGAAGTGCTCTTTGAGGAAAATTTCTATCCATTTTCATAAGATCTGTTGCCTCCTCCAAGATTCAATTTGTTGTCCTTAATATTCTTACCAAGGTTAATTCTTATTTAGTCATGACCCACTCGAACACCATGCAACTCGACACTTGATCCTTCTTCCTCAGTCAGGGTTCCTCCCCACCACTAGCCTTTATATTGCTTCCACCAATGCCTCCTCGCCAGAGACTCTATTGGATATCGTTATACTTTCTTCTATCCAAATAACCAAATATTCGCAACATTGGCCTCTCCTTCCTTCTGTCTTTGTGCACGACCTTGTAAGCCTTCAACTGGTGGATTTTGCATCTACCTTGGCCATAAC
Source organism: Juglans mandshurica (assembly GCA_022457165.1). Classification (NCBI taxonomy): domain Eukaryota; kingdom Viridiplantae; phylum Streptophyta; class Magnoliopsida; order Fagales; family Juglandaceae; genus Juglans; species Juglans mandshurica. The sequence continues at coordinate 12,523,521 of CM039634.1, forward strand.
CAAATATCTTACAGTTGCAAAAAGTAGCATATAGTCGTTACGTCTAGCACTAAGGCGGAAAACAAGTCATTGGCCAACATAGCTACCAAACTCGCCTTGGTATCATCTCTTCTCCGTGAGCTTGGTGTTTCCTTGTCTCAAGCTCCCACACTAGAGCAACATCAGTGCACTGAACTTGGGCTTGGGGAGGCTTGTTGGTGATCACTCTCCAAGTTTCTTTACTTTCCTTAAATAAACTTCCACCATTTATGCCTTTTATATCTTCATAAACAATCCAATTGAGTAGCTGAAGATTTGAGTCCAGACTAAATCAAAATAGAAACTCCAAACAACTTGGAGCAACAACCGAACTTGTGCAAGCTTTCACTTTTTATATCCTTTAGTTTCTATTCTAATTTCTTCAATTTTCATACGTAATTTTGCACCATTTAAGCTCTTCATCTTCGCATAACTAAAACCAAAGAAATTGCACAACTTAAAGCTCCAGAACTAGAAGCTTAAATTGCAAAAAATATATTGTACTACATCAAGTAAGCACAAGTCAATACACTTCTAATCTACGTCATTTACCTTAGGTTTTCACTCATTTTCTCCTCAATTCAGAAGCCTCTATAAACTTCCTCCTTCCTATTTACACCATGGCCGATGTTTGTCCATATGCATGAGTCAAAGTGGATAAAAGATCTAGGCCTCGTTTGTTTTCAAAAATCATCTCATCTAATTATTATAATTTTTCTAAACTTTCAAACAAAATACAATAAGCAACTCAACTTTTTTTTCAAATCACAAAATAAAAATAATATTCTAACAATAGTTTATTCAATTTTCACTTTTCATCTCAACTCATCTAATCTCCAATCACTATCCAAACCAGGCCCTAATTGAACAAAATGCACAATAGCAACGGCACATAAGGTAGTGACCCGTTTCGATTTAAAATTTTTGTTTTGTGTTCAGCCTTGCATAACAAACCCTACCCCATTTCCCTCTGTGTGTTTTAAACTACTTTTCTCTTCATTTACCCAATATTAATTTGCCATAACATCACCTAACAAGCTCCAACAGTTTCAACCTTCAATTTTGTCCAAATTAATGAAGACTAGGTGTAGTGATACCTCTTTTAAGCTTCTCCTTACAGATTTAGTCCCTCAATCTCTTTGTGACCCGAACCTCTTCTCTTCCTTCCTTATCTCCCTCACTAAATATTCATTCAAATTCCTCCACCATACCAAGCTCCAAACTCCTTATGATGGATCAAGATGGTTTTATTGTTGGAGGTTGGATGTTGAAGTTGAGAGATGATGTAGGATTGGTTGATCTCAAGGACTGGCCGGCTATATATAAACTTAGAAGAAAATCTGATATTGAATGGAGGATTGAAAATGTAGTTTTGGTTTGGAGATTAAGTTACATGAAACAAAGGTTGTCTTAGGCCTTCTTTCTTGAAATCTCATAACAATAACAGTGGCATGTTGTAGTTAGGAAAACCAAGGTTTATATTAGGTATTGGTGTGTCGTTTATTTTCATTGAAAATGACTCTTTTGAAGTGCAAAAGGGTGACAGTTTAAAGCTAACACGTAAGTAGTGATGATTCTATACCTTTCATAATCTTTTTTGATAGAAAAATTCTATATTATACAAATGTATATATGTAGGAATGTGTTAATAAATATATATATATATTTATATATATATTATATTATTATATTCCTTAGTAGCCCATATTAAAGCACCATACTAATTACAAAGAATGAATCTATATATCTATGAGGAAAGAAAAATAAAAAATGAATATGAGGAATGAAATGAAAGCAAATGAATGATTGAATGCATGAAAACTTAAATGATGGGCCACATGAATGATCTTATAATGTTATGATACTAAATGTATGGGCAAATTGTAATGCCAAGATTGGTTTATTACTAGATGCACCTAAAGATGACCATTTCAATGAACTGGGCTTCACCTATGTTTCCCATTCATTGACTAGGTAACGTCACAAGGATCGCTAACTCTAACACATACGGCATAATATATAGTATGTACTGGCCAAATGAAAGTAAAAACTATAAATGTATAGGTAATTGGATGTTATAGAATCATATGGCTTTTTTATTAAGAAATATATTACGTGAAGTAATTATATTGTTAAAATTTAACAATATGTTTAACTATTTAATGAGTATCAAACTCACTTTATTTTGCAATATTTTATATGTCCTAGGTAATGCATAGGATGAAACTGCGGAACAAGACATGACTCCTATTGTAGCAAATGGAATTGAACTTTTCTTGATACAAAAGTTCCAAGTTATCAGAAATAATGTCCTTTGTATATATAAAAAAAATATTATATATTAAGTTCTTTTATATAAAAACTCAAGGATAAGTAGTACCTCTGATGCTATGTAGGTTTGTTATCAACCTTTTGACAAATTGCTCATATATAGGACATTGCATGCATGTGTCCATTCCATGTACACACTATAGCGCTCCTAGTTGAAGAAACAACAACGAAAAATGGAGAGAAGCCTTCCAAGAGAATTGGCAGCATGGTTGGGAAAGTAGTAAGAGTGGATGTGGATGCTGATGGGGTGGGTTGGGGCCCTCTTCTGAGAGTCCAAGTGGAGGTTAGTCTGGTGAAGCCCTTAATGAGAGGGTGGATGGTTACTAGCTTATATGGCCATCCAACCACCTTTAAGAGGTATAGAAGTTGAAAGTTGCTTACCTCCTTAAAACCCAATATTGCCATTCCATGGGTTTTTGGTCTACGCAGAGCAGGGGCCCAGCTAACGTGTGAAACACTCCGCCTGGGATTACGGTCTCAAGACCGAAACTCGAAAGAATTGACGGGGGCCTGCACAAGCGGTGGAGCATGTATTTTAATTCGATACAACGCACAAAACCTTACCAGCCCTTGACATATGAACAACAAGACCTGTTTGTTTGGGCGATTTCAATGAACTTATTAGCCACGATGAGAAGGTGGGGATGTTGCCTAAGCCTTATAGGTAGATGGAGGCCTTTAGAGAAGTTCTTAGGTTCTGCTCTATGGGCTCAGTTGACACAAAATGCCAAAGGTTTACTTGGTCTAATAAGAGGAGTGGAAGATATTTTGTGATAGAGAGGATTGATAGAGTGGTGGATTGATAGAGTGGTGGCCAACTCAGAGTGGAATGCTATTTTTCCTAATGTTGTTTGTTATGCTTTTCCTGCAGTGAGATCTGACCATTCCCCATTGCATTTACAGTTGTCCAGTCCAATTATCAGTTTGAGGGATACTCGAGACATATTTAGATTTGAAGCAGCTTGGCAGCTTCAAGAGGAATGTGCCAACATTATTCAAACAGCATGGGTGAGGCCTTGTGGAGGTGATAATGCTAGCTCCATTCTCAGGCATAGACTCGCTAATTGTGTTGCTAGTTTGAAGCAGTGGAACTCTGCTAAGAAGAAGATGAACACATATGGCTTAAGAGGGAAACTTAAGAGGTTAGCAGCACTGCAAGACACTACTGATGGGAATCATTCTCACATTATTGGCCAACTTCAGTATGAGGTGGAAGGAGCTTTGGCTGAGGAGGAACTAAAATGGAAGCAGAGGGCTAAGCAACACTGGTTGCAGCATGGTGATAGACTCGATTTTTCCATATGCAGGCCAATTAGAGGAGGAAAAATAATGTCATTCATCAGATACTTGACAATAATGGTTTATGGTTACTGACAAGGACCAAATAGCAGTTGTTTTCTCAAGTTTCTACTCTCAGCTGTTTACCTCTTCTAATCCTTCTTATTTTAGTGAATGCCTACAGAGAATGCCCTCAAAAGTCACTGCTGCAATGAACTCTAGGCTGCTGTTTAGATTCACAGAAGAGGAAGTGAAGACTGTTGTGTTCCAGATGAAGCCATTGGGGTCCCCAAGTCCTGATGGTTTCCCTACAGAGTTTTATTAATCCTATTGGGACACTCTCGGTAAGGACACATGCAAATTTGTATTGAACATACTCAATCATGGTGGTTCTCTTAAGAGTGTGAATGATACTTTTATAACCCTAATTCCCAAAGTCAAAGATCCTAAGAGGGTGACAGATTAAGGCCCATAAGCCTTTGCAATGTGTGCTATAAAATTGTTGCTAAGGTGTTGGCTAATAGGCTCAAAGTTATCTTACTTGAGATCATTTCTATGAACCAAAGTGCATTTATCCCAGGTAGGATGATAACAGACAATGTGATTGCTGCTTATGAGACTCTTCATTCAATGAATTCTAGGATGACAGGTAAGGCTGGTTACATTGCTCTAAAGTTGGACATGAGTAAAGCCTATGACAGGGTAGAATGGGGTTTTCGTAAGTTTGTTATGGAAAGGTTGGGGTTTGCTGCCAAGTGGATCTCTCTTGTGATGGATGCATCTCCTCAATGTTCTATTCTTTGTTGCTAAATGGAGAGGTTAGATCTACTTTCATCCCAACTCGAGGCCTTTTTGGCAGGAAAATGCCCTTTCTCCGTATCTCTTCATCATTTGTGCTGAGGCTTTATCTAATATGCTGCATCAAGCGAAAGCAAAAGGGATCATTTCGAGTGTGCCTATTGGTAGAGGACCAGTTTGTGTCAATCATCTCTTCTTTGCAGATGATAATCTCCTTTTCTGCAAGGTCAATTCACTATAATGGAGTAGGATCCTTTTTATCTTGGAGGTCTATGAGAAGACATCTGGTCAAATGCTTAATAAAGAGAAGACAACAATCCTTTTTAGCATAAATACTCCTGGTGATGTGTAAAGGACAATTTTGAGGATCTCAAGCATTAAATATGCTAGTTCTTTTGAGAAGTATATTGGTTTACCTGCTGGTTCTTTTGGGAGATCAAAAGCTAGAGCTTTTCACTCACTCATTGATAGGATTTGGTCTTGGTTGGTAGGTGACCAACTGGAGGACTAACAATTTGTCTGCTGCAAGAAAGGAAATCTTGCTTAAGGCAGTCCTTCAAGCCATTACAACTTATGCAATGGGCATTTTGCTATTGCCTAATTCCATAACTCAAAGGCTTAATAAGCTGATGAGGAAGTTTTGGTGGGGTTTTAATGAGGACAGTTCAAAGATTCAGTGGCTTAAGTGGGATCAACTCATCAAGTCTAAGGATAGTGGGGGCCTTGGTTTTAGAGACTTCAAGAGCTTTAATCTAGCCATGTTGGCAAAACAAACTTGGTGTATGTTGCTAAATCTAGACTCTCTTACAGCAATGATTATTAAGCAAAAGTATTTCCCTAGTGGGGAGTTGTTGGGGGCAAATTTGGGGTCTAGACCATCCTTTTTGTGGATGAGTCTTGTGGCAGGTTTGGGTTTGTTGAAGGAGGGCCTTTTGTGGAGGATTGGAAATGGGCAACAGGTGAGGATTTGGGATGATAGGTGGCTCTCTAATCCCCATTCCTATATGATCAACTCTCCTCGACCTGCTAATGTGGATTACAGGAGAGTTGCTGATCTTTTTTTTTCCTAATCTGAAACAATGGAAGGAATAGGTTCTTAGACAGCTATTCAGTGATTCTGAAATTCAGCTTATTAAAGTTGTCCTAGTGAGTATTGGCAGCAGAGAGGATCAGCTAGTATGGAGGGGCACTACTAATGGGCTCTTCTCAGTTAGAAATGCCTATCACCTACATAGAGATATAGTTGCAAGAACAAGAGGGGGCCCTTCTCAGAATGGAGTGCAGTGCAAGCTTTGGAAATCTATATGGCAGCTGCAAGTTCCAAGAGCTGTTAGAATGTTTGTTTGGAAAGCATGCAATGAAGCCTTACCCACAATGGCCAATTTACACAAAAGGAAGGTGGTGACAACTGACTTATGCCCCATCTGTCAGTGTGCTAGTTAGAGTGCAGGCCATGTCATGTGGTCTTGTGCTACTGCAAAGGATGTTTGGTCTCAAGGGTGCAAGAAAAGTACAGAAGTTGAGTTTGGAGGGTCATACTTTTCAAGATGTTTGGCAGGTCCTTATTGACAAGTTAGATCAAGAACTCCAAGAGGCTACTATGATCTCTCGAAAAATTTGGACCAGGAGGAATAACTTTGTGCATAATAAAGGCTTTTAGCATCCTAATTTGCTTGTCAGAGGTGTCAGGAATGATTTGGTCCTCTTTCATAGTCTGCAAGTTTCTCAAGTATTAGGTTCCAAAAGCACAAGCACTTCATAGCAGCAGAATTGGGTGAAACCACCTGAAGGGTGTTATAAGCTCAATTGGGATGTAGCTATCCAAAGGGGGCTGGAGTGATTGGCTTAGGGGCTATTATCAGGACAGTGTAGGCAGACCACTTGGAACTCTCAGAGCTAGAAGATCCTTGAGATTGAGCCTTTTCAGTGGGGAGGCATATGCCTTGATGATGGGAGTTCTGTTCTGCAAGGAGATTGGTATTCATAACTTTATACTTGAAGGAGACGCTTTGCAAGTGGTCAATCTGCTTAAGGATTCGAGACTTGATTGAAGCTATGGTGGCCTGTTGATTGTAGACACTAGGAAATTGCTGCAATCCTTTGCAGATTGGTCTGTTGCTCACACAAGCAGGGAGAATAACAAGGCTGCTCATGGCTTAGCTAAGGCTGGTCTTCTGTGTGGTGAGGATTTGTATGACTTAGAAGAAGTCCCTGAGTGCATTTATCAAACTGTACGTGATGAGATGATGTAACTCCTTTTGATTAATAAAGTTAGTGTTACGATCCCACATCGACTAAGTATGAGATCGGTTGATGGTTTATAAGCCCCTAGGCACCCTTCCCTTGTAAGCTAGTTTTCAAGGGTGAGTTCTACCTAGTGGGTTCATAACAAATGGTATCAGAGCCACCCCACGTTTAAGACCATGTTGTGACAGTTGCAATCGTGAGGCACCGGGGGTGATGCTGGCATGGCAATGTTCGCCCGGAGCTAGGAAAAGACCTAGCGCACAACCAACCCTTATGAGCGCCGGGACCGCCATGGACGTCGGCTGCAGAGTGTGGTGGCTGTTACGATCCCACATCGACTAAGTATGGGATTGGTTGATGGTTTATAAGCCCCTAGGCACCATTCCCTTGTAAGCTAGTTTTCAAGGGTGAGTTCTACCTAGTGGGTTCATGACAGTCAGTTTCTTTCAACAAAAAATAATAATAATCATCCATAAGCAATTCTTCTTACTTTTCCACCAACGTTTCAATATTGCTAGTATCATCATTGATATAACGTGTGGTTTGTCGATTGTAGTAGTGATGGAATGGCAGATGCATTGACCTCTAATATTGCAAATTCAATTTTTACAATAAGTTTCATAAAATCCTTTTAAATCATGATGATGTTGTCGTTTATCTTTTATTCATTACTCATAATTGTCCCTAGAACGTTATTGCAAATGTTCTTCTTGATGTACTTCCAAGTTGTGTCTCGATGGTAATAAATTAGATAAATAAAATATAAAAAATAGAAATTTAATGGAATTTTTACAATTAACAAGTAGACCCTTTATTGAATTAGAAAATTATAAAAATTTATAAATAATTAATATGTAACTAGTTGATATTTATCTATAATAACCATATAATATATGCCTACATGATAAATGACCAATACATATAGATAATATAATAATATATATCAACATTTCATATATGGTTCCTACATACTAGTATATGAAATTATTAAATCTTACCAACTAACTATTGTACAAATTATAAAATAGTTATGTAGTATTTCAATATATAGACATAAGTAATTAGGCTATATACTATATATTTAATTATAAAATGTGTTATGCTTATATTATTAATCAATATATATGTATATATACACATTTATCAATATATGAATGAGCTTTAATCGAGTCGAGCTAACGAATTGACTCGAGCATAAACGAGCAAGCCTTAACGAGCCTTAGTCAAGTCGAGTCGAGTTTAGTCAGGTATATGTCACTTACCAATTGAGCGGGTATCTACTGTCACAGGCGAGTTTTTTCTTCACAAGTCGAGTTCGATTCGAGTTTAACTGAGCAAGTATCAAGTAGCTATCAAACAGACTGGTTCATTTACAGCCTAGAAGCAAGATACAGCTATGTACGTACCTTCATAATGGTCGCTATCCAAAGATGTTGTGTGCATGCAATGTTTATGAGAAGCCATAATGGTATCAGCACTACATGATGCATCTGTGAAATCACTATTTGTCCAAAAAGTTAAGTTGATTGAAAGACGTAGGTTTAATTATTTAATTTATATCTTAAAACTCCTCATCACGTGTAGGCCAGACTCTCCCTCAATAAGTGAGTCCAACACGTGGAATATTTAATTAAATGAGGTAGAGTATAGAGTTAGGGTTTGAACTTAAGATCTCTATTTTAATACTATGTGAAATCACCACTAATCCCAAAAGTTTAAATTAATGGAAAGAGATAGATTTTATTATTTAATTTATGTTTTGACGGGAATATCTTAATTCCACTCTCTCTCTCTATTGAATGATTTGAATGGATGGTTAAGCTTGTAATATATATACTACTTTTACGTCTTTTTTAACCTAAACATAATTAACAAAGTGGAGAGTATGATAGTACAATATATCTGTATGAATAAGCTTTTTGTTGTGCAAATAGCACAACCATACTTCCCATTCATGGGCATTCTCGTTCGTTCTTGTTGCTTTTCTTTTTCTTCCAAATATAAACCCATTAACTAGCCTATTGTTTGTTTACTTTTGGCCAAAAAGGCTTTCTCTCTGCAAACTCATTCTCTTCTTCTCCCTTTACAAGAAATAAATTAAAAACAAAAACCAAAGTTAAAACCGTCTCCTACTAGAGCTCTTCCCACCATCCTTCCCCATATATACCCTCTCCATCTCCTCCATCCCTCTTTTGTCCAAACTTTTTTGTGTATTTTGTTGCTTTTTATCGTATAGCTAGGTTGTATAAAATCTCTATCTATTTCATATACTTTCTATCCACCAAAAGTTCACACACGTCAAAGTTCAAACCACCACTACAACATAATTGGGTTTTAGTTGCGATTAATTTCGCTGCAAAAAGCAACTAAAACGGTCAGAAATAGCTTGTCACAGACACAGGGTTGCCGGTAATAACTTGTCACAGAAAGTAGTAATTGCCGCAACATCAAAAGTGGTCTAAAATAGCTTCATTCCAATACGAGATATGTTGGTCAAAAATGTTTGTAATCGGCCCCAGCTTATGAAATTCATTAAGGAGTAAGATCCACATCAATCTGTTGATATCACAGCTACATGATAGAATATCCAAATGGTGCAACCATTGGATCTCGGATGCATCCCTACCACATTCTATACATAAGATTTTAAAAGAGAAATTCTATAAAGAAGTCTTACACAACACACCTTCAGACTAATGTCAGACTAGTCGTTTCCACACACCTTTAATCAAAACATCTCTCCCTTGAATTGAACGGAATTCATTTCCCCTTTCCTTTTGTCCCCTAGAAAAAAAATGAAACAGATTCTATGGAGAAGAGAAGGATTTCACAACAAAACAAAACAAATTTATTTATAATTAAAGGTTTTAACAATTTTCTTTCTAGATTTTGAACCTGCTCTTCCAAATCTTCTCTTCCTACAAATTTTGGTATGGATGCTCATAATCCCAACCCCCACTTTCGTTTTCTAAATGCTTTTTCCGGAGTGTTTTTCACATTATTACATATTCTTGCTTCACAATTTTTAACTCCTTTGTTTCCACCTAAGCTGAGTTTAAATGTATTTGGATATTAAGATGAGTTTAAATGTATTTATGTAAAATCGAAAAAGGTTGTGGATTCCACATGTAAAAAAGTGTTGAATTGAAAAAGGTTATTAATCCCACGTGTAAAGCGGTTTTAAATTGAGATAAGTCTAGTAATTTAAGAGTTAGGTATTTAGATGTTAGACTTAATTTAAAATTAGACTGAACTGAGTTGAACTTAAATGAGTTTAACAACCAAATGAGGCCTAGTGGATGTATTCACAAATCTGTGAACTTTCTTGTCCAATCTCAAATATTTTTTTGATTGGAAAATTCATTACGTTGTTCTCTGTGATCTTTTTTTTTTTTTTTTTTTTTTATACTTACTTTTGTTGGGATTTCTCTGCTGGTTAAGAAAATCTGTTCACGGATTAGATCTATTAAAATTTCTGCAAATTGTTTGTATGATCACGCTCCCCTGTCAATGACGGAATCGGCTATGGACGCTTGCTTCTCTGGGTTTTGGAGTGATTTTCTCCCTCCCCCTCCGCTGGATTTACTTTTCTGTGAATCGGCCACAGATGCTTGCTTCTCTGAGTTTTGGAGTGATTTTCTCAAGTAAGACTTGCATCCAGACCAAGGTAGCATACTTGATTCAACTATGGCACCTTTTCAAAAATCTATTCTTAACTGTATGTCAGCTTCCTACAAAAAAGGAGTTCATATCATTATATGGGGAAAAAAAAAAAAACAAATCCAAACTGACATTGTGTGAAACATTACATATAATTAAGAATATCTAATAAAAGAAATGATAGTTGCAGTTATGAGTGAGCGAGTGCCGCGCAATTATTTTGAAAAAAAATGAATAAATACGAAATCTACATGAAAAAAATTAATTTTTTAATAATATACCTCATTATTTTTCAAAACGATTGCACGGCACTTGCATATTTCACGATTGTATATATCATTACTCATCTAATAATAACTCCCAGTTACCATTAATGAAATCCCCCAGAACAATCTTACGCATCAGGCTTGATCATTCACATAGATATAATAGGGTTATCATCTTTGATTACTAAGTACCACCACAAAAAACCTTTTTCCCTTTCTTTCTCATGACACCTGCCGTATTATAAACAGAATTGTCGATGCTGACCAAAAGCTATCTTGGTTCTTCCCATGCTTTTCAACTCATCTCCTCTTCAAAATAAGCAAAAAATCAAAAAAAAGCTTTGGCTCCCAAAATGTAGCCTAAACATCCCCCGGAGCATCTCGTCGAGACTCTCTGTGAGTCTCCATTTTTGACATGAGGGAATTGAGAAGTTGCTCATTCTCTTTCATGCGGTTCCTAATGGCTAGCAAATCACACTTTAATGTCTCAAATTGGTCCTTGTAGTATTCTGCATTGTTGAAGTTTTTCTCATTTTTCGCAACAATGCCGTGGAATTCAAGGCTGTTACGCACAGATGGAGGTGCTCCAGGTATAACGGAGTGTCCCAAACCTTGCACATAGCCCGATCTCTGCCCCTCTCTGAATGCAGCTGCTGCAGCATCATTTATATTTTCATTCGGTTCCATCTCATTCAGTCTTTCAACCATTTGATTCTGGGTCTCATGCAAGTTATAAGAATATAATTTGTTAATTGAGCCAGTAGCAGGGAAAAATAATCTATATTCCATAGATACTTTTTCAATGTTGAGCACATGTTTACTCACATGATTGTGTTCAGTTGTAGCATCGACGAATGTAGACTTCTTCCTCGACATGTGTACTTCCATGTAAGATGCTACCAGGTTTGGACAGCCCTCACGCTAGCAAAAAATATTCAACAATGAACTCATTGTTAGTAATGATATTGATTCATTATAAGATCACGATCATGTCACCAACAATAAGACTATTACCTTCTCTTCCATCATCCTAACAAATGATTTTCTCCCACCAGTGTGCTTTACCTTTTGCTTCTGCCTATTGGCAGTGTTTCACAAAGACACCTTCTGCAACCATCTCTCATAAACTTTCAAAAATGATTACTCGTGCAAATGGGAAAGAATATTGCTGCTGTAAAAAATATTGAACCATCACTAGCTCTTATAAACCTCATGTTCCAAACTTAATTACCTTGAATCCTTCGCTGCTCCACCTATCACATAACCATTCCCAGACTGGCTGTTGTACCAGTGTTGTCCCACTAGACAGTGCAATTTCATGTGAGCCATACTCCAAATATTTTTGGCGCAACTGATAATGGAAAGCATTATACTGCCGCGAAAGTGCTCTTATCACTGTTTCACGATGATTGGCTTTTGTCCAATCTAATATAAAATCATCCTAATTAAAGAAAACGTTTTACCAATCAGATTGCCAATATATGAGCAACAGATATCATTAGGAATTATTAAATGAATATATATATATATATATATATAAATTTTATAAGTTTCTTTTTTAATTTTTTAAGCAAAGCTCTGCTTGAAGTTTTTTAAAAAAACAAACTTCAAGCATAAATGACTATATAGATTTTTAATGACTATATAGATGTAAAAAAACATAAATTAAATCTCTATTTACCCGGAGACGATCAATTAATTCCTCTTTCTCATTGTCGTGTAAGTGTGTCCAGCTAGCTCGCCTCATTTCCGCATGAAACTTCACAATCCATGTCACTCGCCCAGCAAAGATTGTGGCATTCTCACATGATGAAGCCGTTTGGCCCTCCTTAATTTTCAGCGGTATCTTACCTAGCTTGCGAAGTCGATCAAATTCAGTGCTCTTGGCTGCACCACGACTACGTTTCCTTGTGGGTGGAACTATAGAATATGCAGTCGTTAATTTAATTAGAATCATAGTCCAACCCAATTTCAGTGTTTCAAACACAATCCTCAATTGGAAAAATCGATTACAGTAAACCTTACCATTCACTTCCACATTCGGTTGTGCCTCGGTTGCGTCATTGGACTCCTCAATCATCTTTTCAGGTGCTTGTGTTGAGTCATCAGAGCCTATGCCAACCTCATCTCGTAGATGGCCTATGGGCTGCTGTGATTGTTGGGATATGCTTCTGGCTGCAGACACTTGGGTGGATCGTCCACCTCTACCTTTCCTTCTCACTTTCGAGATATGCAACATTTTTCCTGCGGACAAGATAGTGTTAGGCACCATCCATACACCTATTCTGGAAAAAGAAAGTTACGACGAGGTAAAAGAGAAATCAAGAGAATTGCTAGGTTGTTCCGTCCGTAATGTCGGAAGTTTCTACACTTGATACAGAGTTGGGCAGAACAAAGGATTTTCCCTTTCAACGATAGTTTTATCAGCTAGCACACCCAGCCGTAATGCATGAGCCTTTGTAATTTATTTTACTTCACAATCCCAAACTGTGGTTAACTTGACTAAATAAGGACTAGAATTTCTGTTATTAAAGTACATGAACCGTGCTGTCCAGCTATGGTTCCATCACTTCCTGAAAATTTCAAATTTTCACATTTAACCTTTCAGCCACTGCTCACGTTTCCTTCTCCCGCGCAAACAGACCCAATAGACTGGACATGCTTTTATATCTAATCTTCTGGCGCCACAAGCAGTGGATTGCAAATTTGCTAAAATTTACTAAGTGTAGGGATTAGAAAACCAAGGAAAGTGCTTATGAAAATTGCATTGTGTGAAGAATGCTTCATATTGGAGAAGTCTATATCAAACGACATGAAGTAACTTTACAATAAATGACAGTTGGGACAAGATAGATATAGGGGACATGATGCATCATCCAACAATTGTTGAAAAGTTGAAGATTCACCAGTTTGGAACGTTGGACCTTGAGTACCTCCATGATGCCTTGCAGAATTATCCATAAATACTCCAGCTTGAAGGTCGTTTGACATATCATCCATGTCGTCAATGACATCTTCACTATCATTGACATCTTCACTATCATCTGAAAAAGTAGTATTCAATAATTCTTCCTCCCCATGAAATATCCATTCTGTATAATGGGGATCAATCCCAATTACGAACAAATGACCCTCCACAGTCGCTATTGGTTGGAAGTAGTTATTACGGCATCGACGACACGGACACCTTATCCGATCACTTCCACGTGCATTGGCCAATGCCATAGCCATGAATGTCCTGACCCCTTCATCATATTCATTGGATCGAAGCCTATTGGAGATATGCATCCAGGATTTGTCCATCTTCCTGTCACATTAATAAGCCGCAAAATTGAGGAATGCGAGAAAGAACCAAAGTCCAAAACCCCTTACTAATATACTTACATATGTCTACCTAAAATTAGAAGCAGTTATATCATGTAAATGATAGATGTCAGAATGTTAAGTTGCTAACAGTCCATATATTGTGATCGTTCAACTAAAGAAGTGAAACCTAAACTCTTATCTTCCTCAAGTATTCCAAACTCAAATAACAAGTGAAAATCAATAATCACTCAAATATGAAGATGTAAGGAAAGACCCAAGCATTATAAGATGTAGGTGGTGAATAAAAAACGGTGAACCTAATAGTGCTAGTTGCATACTAACTTCTTTACCATGATAGAAAGTTTCAATACCATTTAAAACTAAGTTCTATGGATGGTAAATGACGAAAGGTCAAGTTTTAGCCAAAGGGGGTCCCAAATTAGTCACCATGTTTCTAGGTGAACACGGCCACATTGGGAACAATCAAACCAGATGAGATGTAACTGGTGCATCTTATCTGGCCATGTTTAGCAAAATATGACTTTCCCCAACCGATATTGTTTGTCTTTTAAAGAAAGAGAAGTTGAGCAGGAAATATGAAATCATATCTTCCAAAAAAAATTAGGGAATGAAGCATTATCCAGAAATGCAATTCTCACTTTTTATTATCAAATATGTGTTTTTGCTGAAGCATGATCCAAAAATTAGGAAATGAACCATTATCACATATTAAGTTTTTTTCTTGCCCCAGAGAGAGAGAGGGAGAGAGAGAGAGAGTTACTTGGGAGTTTATGTAGAAATCGATGACCCCTGATGAGCAAGCTTCCATTTTTTTATCATCAGCAATGCAGAAAGAAGAGAACACAGTAAGATAATGTTTTTAGAATTCAAATTTACAAAAACAAAGCACATAGGCAAGCATTCAAAAAATTATCCTTATACTACAGGTTTGCACCTGTGGATTTTGCAGTGGCAAGACCTACAATCGCATCCCTTTTAGCAGATGCATTCCACCCCTAGCAGATCGGTTATAAAAGAAATGAACGTCAAACCTAAATTTGAAAGTGTTATCCTATTCACATTTCCTTACCAAAAGAGTACGTTGACAGTGCCTAAAGAAGAACAATAATCAAATACGAAAAGTTAATGACCTCTCTGTATACTCCTCAAACCCTAACGTTGCCATTGCCCACAACAAATCATTGCCATGAATGGTCTTCCTCTTCTCCTTCTGGCACTTTTGCTGCAACCCAACAAGTTACAAAAACCCCAAATAGTATATAAACTCCAATTCAGAAAGTTCTTTTCTTGGCGCGCATTTTCTGAGTTGTTTTGAGCGCTAAATCAGTCTTTTTTCGGTTTTACGAAATATTTAAGTTAGTAATAATATGATATTTCTATATATTAAGTTATTAGTCTATTTATATTATAGTATGAGTACATTATTTTATAATAATTAATACATATTAGTATAATATTGAATTTAACTATAAGTTATATAAGTTATAAACTTTTTATATGAGTATATATGATCATGTGTAAAAATATATTTATATTTATAGAAGAAAAGATATTTACAATCGGCAACCGTCGCATAAACACATGTCTTTGTAACTTGTTCGGTACCTATGATATAAATTTTGTGACACGATATAGGTATCTTTGTAACTTGTTCGGTGCCTGTCATGATATAATATCTCTATGGTATTGTATATTCATCCCCATGGTACCATGTCTTTTTGTAACACGATATCTTTGTGGTATATTAGTCATTTATTATTATCACGTGTTATTGGATAACATGTTTGGTTGAGTATTATCTCGTGGCTCTTCTACGGCCACTGAAAAAGTGGCCGGAAGATATCTCCCGAATAGTGTATTTCATTTTTTTATTTTTATTTTCTCTTTTTCATATATTTTTTTTAATCATCATAAACATTTAAAAAAAAAATTCACAACATTATTAAAAAACACTTTATTAATTACTAAGTAAAAAAAATAAAAAAGCATTCGGGACACACATTCGGAACCCAAAACATTTATGTTTATAAAAATGTGGACTCCATCATATATGGTGCAAGTCTAGACATGTCGCGCACAAATAATATCCTTAAAACCCTAGTTTCATTCAAACGGGATGAAGACTAGAACTCCGGATAGGCCACAAGAAAACCCTTCCAAAAAAGGGTTTTCTTGTTTTCCCCAAATTGTCAAATTGTTTCCTAATGTGTTTTAAGGGTCTTTTGTGAATAAAATTTGTGTGCTTTTTTGGACACTATTATTTTGAGAAATTGAGAAAAAAAACGATAGAGTTCCACCGGAGAACCAACGTCGAAGTAATCATCCATAGGCTCTAGAGTTACTGAGAAAAAGAGATACGTCACATCAATTTGTAAATTTACTTTTATGAAATTTATTTATAGCTGTAAGACTTCTCTTTTTACATTGGATTATAAATTGAAATTATGTACATTGTATTCTTCTAGTTAATTGGCATTTTAGATTGGGCTGCCTTGAAGAGTTCTTTAAGAGGTTTTTCACCTTTTTAACCAAATTCTTGCATATGCTTGATTTAATATATTTTTTGCATATTTGGTGATTAATGAGTTATAATAATTTTTATTGGGCATAATTACGATAATATGATCAAAACACTTAATTCAACCTCCTTATAGTTGCTAAATTAAATTCGTTGAGTATTTTTTGTAACATAAATAAATTCTTTGTCGAATTTAAAAAGCTCGTAAATAAGTCAAAATCATTAAAAAAAATGAATTTTTCATGAATATAAAATATAATTTGATGATAAACTCGATCTTAAATTGTGTTTGGATGAAAATTAAATGACCAAAGACTGACCATATGCATACCATGCTTCATTGGTAACACCACAATAGGGCCATTTGAATAATGCTTGGACCTAAGATCATTATTACCTATTTTTTTCAATTTGGAATCTCTTATGATTGCTCTAATTATGGTTGGTTTAGTTACACAAAATTAAACTATGTCATCTCATCTCATATAATCATTACGATTTTTCTAAACTCACACATAAAATATAATAAACAATTCAAAATTTTCAAATTTTAGAACAAAAATAATATTAAAAAAATAATATTAAAAAAATATTTTATTTAACTTTTAATAAAACATTGAACTGCATAATCAAACGAGACCTAATCTTGTCAACATCATTGTTTTTTTAATTTTTCCAACTATTTATAATCTTAAGATATTATATTAACGATGTACATTCTTTTTAGGAAAATGATAGGGTTACTACTCTCTTACTACTCATTTACTACTCTTTTTATATTTGATTTTTTTATAATTTTTTTATTTTACTTAATAGTTAAGGAAGTGACCATTAGTAAGTTTATACATTTTTTTAATTTTTTCTTAATGATTAAGGATGTTAAAAAAATACTTAAAATAAAATGATAAAAAAATAAAAATACTACAAATAATAGATGAATAGTAGATGGATAGTAAGCCTATCAGTACCTTTCTTTTTATCTTTAGCACTTTATATCTTTCTGCAGCATGCACAGATCACTCGTGACGATTAGATCCACGATTCCAACTTCTATTTTTCATTTCTATAAAGCTTAACATCATCATATTGAAACTCCCTTGGTGTTAATAAGAAATGACTTTTTTTTAATGAGGCAGCGTTTGGTTCTTAAATTCAGTTGAGTCAGTTTAATTTTAAATTGAGTTTAATATCTAAATACTTAATTATCAAATTATTAAACTCATCTCAACTCAAAACCTTCTTATACGTGAGACTCACAATCTTTTTTTAATTTTCTATAAAAAGTACTAAACTCATCTTAATATCCAAACACACTTTAAACTCAGTTTAGATGATCTCACATAACTTAATCTATTACTCAACTCACGACTATCCATAAAGAATTCAACATAGCTCAACATTAAAATTTAACCTTATTACTCTCATGCCGTATGTAGCTATCGTTGCAATGCTACATGTCGTTAGGATGAAAGTCGGCTGGTGTTAAACCGACGTCCAATTTCAGAATCCGGAAATGGAAGGCTTACAAGAGAGTAGAGAAAATAGAGTGGAGTTGTGGGAAGAGCCGAAGCAGCAGTGCCAGACAAAGAGAGTTGGGAGGATTCGGGAATGGGTGGCGGTATATCCTGGTGGTCGGAGAAGCCTGTTTTTTTCAAGATTAACCGGAAATCGGAAGCCGATTCCCTTCTCAAGTCGTCCATTTCCTCCAAGCTCCATGACTTCCTCTCTGATTACTCCGACGACGTTCTTTCCGTAAGCGATTCCAGAGTTTCCTTTTTCGGTTTTCACCCATCTGCCCAAATCCAATACTCATTCGGAATCTGTTTTTGTTTATTCGACGATGAAACCAACAGGAGTATATAACGGTGCTTATTTGCAACGGAAAGCATCAATATCAGGCGAGGGATGATTTGGACGCATTTCTTGGCGAGAGGACCGCAGAATTCGTTACTTGGTACCTTCCCTCCGGCTCTCCCTGATTGCTTTTCTTCTTTATTATTTGTTCGGGTACTTATTGGTTATCTGACTTGTCTTTCTTTGTAGGCTATGGGATTTCCTCTTGAGTCATGCTCTTCAATCCAGTTCAGAGATTATTGCTTTATCAGATTCAATAGATGTCGCTGCTGTCACCGCCAAACACGACCATGCTTATCCCTCCTCCTTGGTATTTTTCTCAGAGACTTGAGCCCTTTCTCCTGTTCTTTTTTGGGTCAGTGTATTATGTGATAGATGCATGCTTAATTTTTTCGGTGAAGTTTTTCATAACGTGGGTTTGCCCCAGTGGCTGACCTAAATGGATGAGGGTATCAATGCTGGACAAAAAAGCATTCAGTTTACTAATAAATCTAATAAGAAGGTTTGCAATAACTAAACTTTGAGTGATCAATTAGTGGAACGGGGTTTTATCAGCGATTCCTTGAGAATCGCATTTTATCCTTTTGTCTAAGTTGTTCATAAATTTTTGCTCCTTTCATTGTAGAGCAGGTTCTTTTACACGAGTCCAATCGGTCACCTAAACAGGTTTTACAAGAAAAAATTGTAAAAGCTCCTTCTAGCCATTTTAAATCCTCCTCATCAGGTGAGATATCTTTGCTTTTCCGAATATATGTATTCCTATTTGTTGAAATTAATGTTGATGATGGTTCATTCGAAATCCATAGCAATTTGTATGCAAGTTTGTGGTTGCTTATATGCCAACCACATTGAGCAGCACGTTCACTTTGTCCTTGCAGGAAATGCTCATCCCCAAAATTCTGCTAATAATGTGACTGGAACAAGCCTCTCTGCACATGCAACTGGTGTGGTATCCGAGTCTCACCACATTGGAAGGCCACGGGGCAGTGTTTGGGATAGACTTAGCAAGCCATTGGACAATGCTTCTGAAGGGAGTGAGACTATTGATGTGAGTGCTGTTGCTCAGATTAATCAAGATGAGCAACTACTTAACTGGCGATCATCAATGCATACTGCACCGAATGGTGGACATAGTCGGACTGTGAGAGGGGAAGTTCCTGGTCTTAGTAAGAATGACCTTGCCGAGGGTAGAACATTAGTGCACGAGCCTCATCCACAGCATTCCGCAAATAACATCAGACAAAAGAGACACTTTGGTGACATCAGTCTTGGCCTTGGTGCTGGTTCAGTTTCTTCAGTGGGTGAGAGGAAAACGGGTCTCCAAAGCAAAGAAAATTTACAGGATTTGAAAAAACCACATAAGACTACTGCTCCAAACTTGGCTTCGGTATGTTCTGTACCGGCTAAACTATGCTCATTGACCAATGAATAAAATCAAAGCTGCTAATCATATTACAATGACATTATGTAATGGTGTTATTACTCTGTTAAAAAGAACTGATTTGTGTATTTTTATTCTCCCATGGAATAATCTTTGCCTTTTCATGCTAGAAACTTTATTTTGTTTCCTTCAAGGACATCCCATAAAGTTGGATTCGTACAGGCGAAGGGTTTACTTGGTTCATTGTGTTCATTTATACAGGAAGTTTTAGATGTGAAACAAAAATTGCATCAAATTGAGACGGAAATGTCTAGGCTCCGATCAAGGCAGATGGAGATGGAAAAAGATGGAAAGCCAAATTTATTGTTAAATTTTGGTAAGGCCATCCCAGAAAATGCAGCAATTTTTATGTCCTCATAATTATTCTTGGTTTTAAAGTTTTTCAGTTTAACTGATAAAAAAAAAAAGTTTTTCAGTTTCCTTCATATTTTCGAGCTGAAACAGTTTCTCCATCTTTTTTTCCTGTCCTTCACCTCCTCTATTGGGATATCACAGTCGTTATTTTTCTAATGTTAGAATAAATTTAATAATTGATCTTTCCCAAGATTTTGACACGTCGTACAGTCAAATTGATCAATTAGCTTCCTGTTAGGTCTTTAAGGATACTTTTCTTCTCCGCCATTGAATAAAAAGATCTGGCTTGTTGAACCCTCTTTCTTTTAAGTTCTTATCTGTAGTGAGCTTTAACTATTTGGCCATGAAGCTCATTGAATGTACTATATTATACCAAATGCCCAACTTCATGCTGGATTTTGTTCACTTGGGACTTTGCAGGTTCGTCGAAGCGTCTGGAAGAAGATTCTGAATCAAGAACTATAATTGTGACAAATGTAAACTCATAGAACCTTTTCTAGATGCCTTTTCTTACTATGAGCATTGTTTCTTAGTTGTGCTTACAATTTCTGTTGTAGTCTTCTGTACCTTTCCATCTTGGCAAGGCTTGTTGATGCATACTGTATTGTTATCCAGATATTTCTAGATCTTTTGTTTCTAGGCTGTTTCTGGAACATATATCTTCAAATTTTTCTAAAAATAGAATGGCATAAATTTTTATGAGAATCAATCATGTAATAATTACTTTAATCGCAACTAAAGTCACTTCAGAAATAGATTTCATATTCTTTACTAGTAAGTGCAAGATCATCTTAACTGCAAAGGGTCATGAAGAAAGAAGAAATAAAGTCCTAACTATGAGTTCTTGGGGCTGCTTAACTCTGCTGTATTGTGGTCTAAGAACGGGCTTGGGATGAGCCGTAGAGTTAGACATCCTGAGTTCGGTTCTGCACTAAGAGTTTCCATGGTATCTAATACAAAATTCTGGTGGATGCGGTTGCATATGGTTCACTCCCCAACAGTGAGTCTGATGGGCCGTGAGGTTCCACGCATCAAGAATACTTTGTTGTCTTTTGGTCTCAACAACAATAGTTGCTATCAATTTGTTAAATTGTGATACCCCATATGATATGGATAAGGGTAGGTGGTGTATGAGATCCCACATTGCTTGGGAAGGAAAAGTTTTTGCTCTTTATAAGGTTCTAATGAGGCTCTAATTGTATCATTGACTAGTCATTTTGGAGTATAGACCATGTGGTTTGGGCCTTTCATTGGGGCGTTACAAATGGTATCAGAGCCTATCCCAACCAGAAATGTGGGACTTGAGCTGTGTCAACTACAATTGACAGGCCCGATGAGGACGTCGGGAATTTAAGGGGGGTAGATTGTGATACCCCATATGATATGGATGAGGCTAGGTGGTGTATGAGATCCCACATTGCTTGGGAAGGAGAAGTTCTTGCTCTTTATAAGATTCTAATGGGGCTCCAATTGTATCATTGACTAGCCCTTTTGGAGTATAGGCCATGTGGTTTGGGCCTTCCATTGGGGCGTTACATAAACTATTGTGATTGTAGGGAGACAATACTAAAATGCGAAACGGGAATTTGTGTGAAGGGCATTGAAATTTTTATGAACTTCCAACCATTGCCATATGAGATGTCAAGCTTGTAAGTAGGGTTTTAAGCTTTTAGGATAATTACATGGAATCTAATGGCCATCTATATGCTTGTTGCCAGTGCTGATAGACAATGCTCTGAAACAGCTACCTTGGCACAATTTAATTTTTTAGTAGCATTTTTCTTTTAGTCCAGTACCAAATTGACAAGGGATGGATGCTCCCCAAATGGACACTGGGCAGCAGAAGCAACATAGATATTGAGGTTTTAATTTTCTCGAGGTTGAGAAAGGGTAATAATTATGGCAAAAAGCTATTGATTAAAACCGTAGTACAAAAGTAAAGATTCTTGTGGATAGGGCTTGAATGATTATAATTGGGGTAAAAGGACTTAATGAGAAGGCTTTAGCAGTGGTAGGAGTTACAACATAGACTAGCACCTGATGGTTTCATCAACACCCAATTCATGTCATGGATAACATGTTATAGGGATGGACTTATCTCACCACCAAGATAGACTGAAGCAAGTGTTGATTTTGAAGTTGCTCTTACAATTGACGTGTTATACTCCTGGCTATGAAGTCTGCAATATTGATGATCCTATTCTTTCCATTCTGCCAAAGACAGGGAGACACTGTATATTTTTGGAAATCCCAGGCCTACCCACATATAGTAGGCAGCCTAGCGGTCGTGTCTTCCCTTAAAACTACAAATTGTGAGGCCTGTCCTCTACATAGGAAAAAAGGTTAATTAATTCTAGGACATAACTGTAATCAACAGCAGGCATCACTTTTAGACTTCGGAAGTGTCACACCTAAGGTTTCCTCATTGCTGCACCTCATTTTTGGAAAGAGAGCATTACATTAATCTTTTTTAGATATAGGTAAAAGATGTGGATTAAGGGTAGTCTACTGAGAGCATTACATTAATAAAGACAATTCTAGAAGTTAATCTCTAGGCATGACACCCAGATTTCCTTAAGTATCGTAGTAGGGTTTTATTGTTCATACATGATTCTAAGAGTGCGGGAACCACTTCTGGATGCCAAAAACTGCACTCAATTCAATTATAAAGCCCAGGATCTTACTTTGAACTTTCACTTGTTTGGTCATAAGACCTCAAATATACCTCTCAAGAACATTGAATGTTGGCAGGGTCTTTCTCATCTGTTAGGGAGAGTGACCAAATGGATGGGCTCATTCAAATATAATTAGTGATCCCAAGCCCTGCCTATAAAGATATGTCCCTGAAATAGGGATTAATTGATTGGAAGATAAACCAGATATTGCATTACTTATCCAAAAAACAAAAGTTAAACCTGATTTTAGTAATCCTAGTTCTTTTAGGACATATACTCCAAGAGAGTCGCCAGTGGAGGAACCTGATTAGGCCTTGCATTTAAGGTTCTATTTGTCGATTGCGTTTTCAATTAGGGGGGCATAAATTATTCCTTAGAACTTCAATGTAAACTGTTATCAAAAGTAGGGCAAATTCCGTATACTAGTTTTGGTCAAGTTTATCCTTTAATTTTCTTTTTTTCTTCGTCAGCATCACTGTCATCTAGTAACTCATGGACTTGTACATTGGTTGGTTTGGAAATATCAGGTACATTTTGCAGCCACTAAAGAAGCATTATCCTTGTATTTTTCCAAATGTGGGTCAGTTGTCAACGTGGTGATTCTGACTGATGAAGCAACTTCACGACGAAAAGGGTAATAACATTTTCTCAATTGTTTTATAATTCTTACTGTGTACATGTTCTATTTATATATGGTATCTTTTTTCCTTTTAAAAGTAACAAAACATTATTAGAAACACAAAAAGCACATCAAAGTATACAGGGTGTATACAATATAATGACATTAATCGTCTTTTAGGTCTGCTTATGTTACTTTTGTTAGCAAGGAGTCTGTTGACAAAGCATTGGAATTGAGTGGAAGTCAGTTTTTTTCAAGGACTATAAAGGTAAACAATGTTCCTTTTGTTTTATCTCGTATATTTCTATTTGATCATTGATTGGTATGTGAGGATTAAGAAGTGACAAAGGACTGAACTGAAAGTCTTATATGGATTGTGTGACGACCAAGACTTTCTAGGCTTTTGTGTAAATTTCTTTTTTTCTTTTAAGCCCATGAGAGTTTCAGCCCTTGTAGGAAATTAGGGTTTTTGAAGCCCAATGGAATTAGGGCTCACGCCCCACTTGAGGTTTATGCATGATACTTGTCATCCAATGAGGTTATGTATAGGACTTGATGAATATAGATGGAAATAAGGGAAGAGAGGTGAGAAGGAACTAGGGTTTCGCCTACCATAGGAAGATCTAGCACTTTTGCCATGTGTCATGCATGCATGAAGATCTTTGCTTGTGGAAGAAAGCTTTTGACACATGTCACTATGGGGGAAGGAACCTAGAAGGAAATGATTAGGAATATGGGAAAGTAGAACTAGGAAAGGCCGAGGCCATGGACGGCAGCAATGTAGAAGAGAAAGGTTGCTTTTTGCCATGTGTCATCCATGCATGAAGGTAGGTAAAAAGGTTTTCTTGGGAAGGAGCAAGATCAAGATTGGAAGGAGGCTACACGCCCAAGGGCTTCTAGAAGGATATTTTGTGTAAGAAACCCCTTGAGGTGGACTGATAAGGCAAGGTTCTTTGTGCCAAAAATGACCAATCACTTGTTTGTCCAAAGGTATGGTGAAAAAGAAGATCTTCTAGGGAAGTGTTGGGTTTCGGCAGCCCATGTATATGCACACATTCTTCACATGCCACTTGGCACTAGGGGTGTGATACCCCATATGATATGGATTATGGTAGGTGGTGTATGTGATCCCACATTGCTTGAGAAGGAGAAGTTCTTGCTCTTTATAAGGTTCTAGTGGGGCTCCAATTGTATGATTGACTAGTCCTTTTGGAGTATAGGCCATGTGGTTTGGGCCTTCCATTGGGGCGTTACAAATGGTATCAGAGCCAGGTCCAACCAAAAATGTGGGACTTGAGCCGTGCCACCTATAATGGACAGGCCCGACAAGGACGTCGGGAATTTAAGGGGGGTAGATTGTGATACCCCATATGATATGGATAAGGGTAGGTGGTGTATGAGATCCTACATTGCTTGGGAAGGAGAAGTTCTTGCTCTTTATAAGGTTCTAGTGGGGCTCCAATTGTATAATTGACTAGTCATTTTGGAGTATAGGCCATGTGGTTTGGGCCTTCCATTGGGGCGTTACAAGGGGTGATCTCGGTCCGGTCCGGTCTGGTCTTTTGGCGGTTTTATGGACCGGACCGGACATATTCAGTCCAAGAATTTTCCACCCTGGACCAGACTGAGTCATGTATAGGACCGGTCTGGTCTGGTCCATTTCGGTCCGGTCCGGTCCGGTTTAGGGTCGGTCCATTCGGTCTGGACATGCCTAAAATGGGTCATTCAGTCCATCTAAATTTGTTTTTTTTTTTGGCTCAATTTTAATTATTTTTGGCCCACTTCAAATTTTATATATTTTTTTAGCTAAAACTACTAAAAAAACTTGATCTTGAAAAATACAATGATAAAAAAAAACTAATCTATATAAAAGACTAAAAAAAAAAAATACAAAAGTATTACAAATTACAAATTATAATCCAAAACTTAACAACTTAAGTACTTAACATATAATGGGTAATTTATAGAGCTTTGAAAGACCAAAATATTAGAACAAGGTTGAAAGTTCGCATCAACAAAGCTGGTTAGTGATATTCAAGCCAGTTTTTAAAGAGGAGTGACGTTCATATCTGCTTAACTACTGGAGCTCAAGTTCCCATGTAAGAAATCCCTGCAACCAAATTTATGCAATAAAGCAAAAGTTACCAAGGAACCAAAATGAAAAACACCAAAAACCAAATTGAAATTATCCCATATGCTTTGGTTTGATTATGTAATAACCGAATAAAAGCTTGTCAAGAAAAATAATTCTTATTGAACCGCCAAAAGGGGAAAACAACCATTTCCTCATTGTCATTATGATTGCAAGCACACCCTCATTTGCCAAAAATAATGCGAATCTTCACCACATCTAGATACTTCTAGAATGATATATAGTATATCTGAAAATATATACAGCTGGTTGATGGCATGAATCTCCAAGTGGGTCTTTTCAGCTTGTGCTCGAATTATAGCTGCCTAGCATCTGTCTACTTCAATAGAGGTATTGTTATTTGACTCTATGAGGAGTGCAAAAATCTGTTGGGCTATTCTGTTGCAAAAAACTTGATATACTATAGTCTGTACTTGCTCTCCATTAATGCAAAAGTGTATATATAACTACTCTGAATCTTCAACATTTGGATGAATGAATGTCCTTTATTAAATTGGAAAAAAAAAGATGATTGCACATAGTTTTGTTGATGTGGATCCTAGATGCATGTTCATCAAAGTAGACAAGTCATCAAATTCCTATATATATGTTACCAGTTTGCAATGGGAGTCCCACACATGGATTACTAGTAGTAATAAATATGCAATGGGAATGTGGTCACAGGAAGTATCAGGTCCATGTCCATTAATGCACCACCCCAGTGTATATATAACTACATCAATGCGTATTCCCAACTGAGTTTGGATGAATGAATGTCCTTAATTTATTGAATTATGCAGGAAATGGTGCCCCATAGATTTTTCAATACCCAAAACTTACAAATCATATATCTTATGGCAAATAGACTAGATTTTTTTGGTTAAAGTTGCATTACGCAAAACCAAATCCTCCACACCACACTTGGGAGTGAAAAAGGAACAAACTACAAATATCCAGCTAACAATAAACACTTCACATGGAACACAATCCCCACATGCATCCCACTAAACAAATATAGACAGATTAATAAATCATAACCCACGTAAAGAGATCATCAGAGCCTAGCTTACCAACAATCTTCTCACCTCTTTAGTCTTTAATCAACATTGGGTGTAGGGCCAGTAGGCATTGAATTTGACGCCTCCACAGAGTCAGCAAAGTTTGGGTCCCCAACGAGTTCTATCTATAAAAATTTAAAACAAAACAAGTTAAATAAAGTTACATAACATAGAAGATAAAACAAAATAAACCCCAAAAGATATCAAAGGTAATTTTATTACATACCCATATCCAGCTGCTTCTCAAATTCTTCCACTTCATCTATTAAAGTCCTAAGGCTTATTGGAGTAGAAGAAGAACGAAACCGGTTTTGTGCACATATGAGATCCTCAACACTCATTGGATTTAAACTACTTCGGAAAGGGTCAAGTACACGACTCACAGTGCTAAATGTAGATTCAGAGGCTACAGTAGATACCGGTATTGCAAGTACATTGCGTGCAACATTTGAAAGTACACGATAACTAACTGAATTCACCTTTCACCAAATTAAAAGGTCAAAACTATCATCTTCATCCTCACATCTTTCAACTAGATATCTATCAACCTCTGACTTACTTTCCAAATTGTCTTCTGACTGTAACTGTTGCTTAAATTCGGCCATCAAATTTGCCTTTCTACTCACCACCTTGTCAGCTGAAGGAGCTACATCTTCATGTTGGGAACTTGTGCACTGAGGAGAATGCCCTTCTTCATTTTCCTTGTATGCCTCATACACACGGATGAATGCATTTTTCACCTTCCAACTAAAATCATTTTTTTTGCATGATCATGTGCATACATTTTTCCCAATTCAAAATCAAGATATCGCATCTTGTAGTGAGGATCAAGAAGAACACCAACATAGAGCAACAAATTTTGATTTTCCAAGTTCTCCCAATACTTGTCAAACTTTCTCTTCATATTTGTGGCCATTAATCCCACCACAGGGTTTCGTTCTTTACATTCCATGTTAATGGCATGTTTAATAATAACCAACTCCGGGAAAAAAACATTACAAGTTACATATTCACCTCTCGAGAATTTTAAAGTTGCATCATGAAATAATTGAAGAAACCTCACAAACAACTGTACCTTTGCCCAATCGGATGCATTGGGAGGCCCTAACTTCTTTGACTTTCTCGTATTCACCACATGGTCCACATTTTCATCATCGACATTGTCATCGTCATCTCCAATACTACTAAGGAAGCACGGATCTTCTTCCTCCAACCGATCAAAAGCCCTTTTAAATTTTGAAACCCTCTCCAACATAAGATAGGTGGAGTTCCACCTAGTCGGTACATCTAGGCAAACTTGGCTTTTAGATTGAATCTCTTCCAACCCCATACATTTCTGAAATGTACTCCACTTTTGAGGGGAAGATTTAACATACTTCACAACACCCCTCACCTTCGCAATAGACTCATTATACTCTTATAACCCCTCACGAACGATTAAGTTCAAAATGTGGGCACAACATCGAACATGCAAGAATTCATGTTCCAAGATCTTGTCTCTCCTATACTTTGTTTTTTTTTTCAAATAAGAAACAACCCCATTATTAGAATTTGCATTATCAAGTGTGAGTAAAAGTATTTTTGGTCGCCCCAATCATGCAAACACATCTCTATGCCCTTACTAAGGGTATCACCCTTGTGATTTTCAACCAAACAAAAGGAAAGAATCCTCTTGTGTAACTTCCAATCATCATCAATAAAGTGTGCTGTGAGACATATAGTTTAGGTTTTGCACGGATGTCCATGTATCCGTAGTGAGGGAAACTCGCTGCCCTCGAAGAGCATTTCTCAATTTTTGTTTTTCCTTCAAAAATAAATTAAAGCAATCATTGGCAACCGTCATACGAGATGGAGTCCCTACCCACTTAGGGCAAACCACAAGCATAAATTTTCTGAAACCCTCCCCTTCAGCATGCCTAAAGGGCAACTCATAAAAAATAATCATCTCTGCTAAGGCTTGTCGGCAAGCCTCAACACTAAATGCAATAGGCACAAGTCTCTCACTACCACTACCACTACCACTACCACTACCACTTCCTCCCTCCACCTTCCAACCTAGAGTGGTCTGGGATTTATCCGTTTTCTTAAACATACATTTTTTACATTGGTGCTCAATGTGATACTTCATGTTTTTCGTACCATTGGTCTTCATATCACATGCATACGAAGCACCACAATAATTACATGCAGCCCTAGGTTTACTTGGATCACCTTTTGGTATTTTAGTAAAGTGATCCCAAACAAAAGACCTAACTCTACCTCTTTGTGACCCACCAACTGATTGATCACTTACATTGAATGGGGGTGGGGGTGGGGGCATGTTTGGTGTTGACTCTTGCACATCATTTGTAGAAGACTCCATCTATAAAAAAGACAAAAAGACAAAAGGACAAAAGAATTAGAAAACAAACATTAATTCATGTACAAGCAAAAAGATGATGGATAACACTTTGAAGAGTAAAGAAGATATATAGTTAAGGAGGTTCAATAAACAATGGATAGTTTCCAACAATATGCATAAAAGCATAGCAAGACACTATGATACAATTCCTATAAACCTTTGAATTTGACCGTGGTCAAATATCCCCTATGCCAATCTATTTCTGAGCTTTCCTCAAGAAATTATCAGACAATTCCTATATATAAACCACTAAAATGACACTTCTAAATATAAGAAATTACCCCGTTGAGTTTCTCATAATACAGCTTTAATGTTGATGCAATCAAATGCACTTTGTACAGGACTACCTAGGAATCAGTCGATGCAATCAAATGCACTTTATAGTATAATGTGTAGCATAGTTTCAACGTTTTGACAAAAACCATGAACTATGACATTGTATATATAATTATCAACTAAAAGAGAGATGTGCTCTTTCTCTCAGAATTCTTTGGAAAAATTGGGCATGCACAGAAAGTATACCCAAAGTGAAAGACAAGCCATAAAATGATTGAAGCTAATTTTTCAAAAAAAATACAAGGGCATGCATGCAACAAGAAATTGCTTTCTGGTGCCTTTTCTTGTCAAATACAGAGAAAAAAAAAATAATACCTAATGAAATTGCAACAAGCTAATTTTCCTTGAAAAAAAATCTTAAGTTCAAACATGGTTGTCCTCAACCTCAGGTCCTCAAGTAAATAATACCTAATGAAATATATAAATATTGGAGTTGTCCTCAACCTCAAGTAACCAAGCAGATGTTCTCTAGAGCAAAACAAAACCATTTTTATTACAAGGAAACGGAAACCTGTTCAGGGAGGGAGAGATAGTACCAACTACCAATCGAGGCCTGCTGCAGTCTTGCAACGGAGGAGACGGAGGGGGATCGCGATTCGCGGCGCTTAGGGTTCGCGGGACAGCGGGAGGGGAATTGGGGAAAACTTGAAAAATGGAAACTGGAAATGAATTTCGCGGGGGGGGGGGGGGGGAGACGATAGTCATTAGTCAGGTTATTCCCTAAATTTGGACCCAAACGGCACCGTTTTAGGGACGTTAAATT
This sequence comes from Juglans mandshurica, assembly GCA_022457165.1. Taxonomy (NCBI): domain Eukaryota; kingdom Viridiplantae; phylum Streptophyta; class Magnoliopsida; order Fagales; family Juglandaceae; genus Juglans; species Juglans mandshurica. The sequence continues at coordinate 12,553,596 of CM039634.1, forward strand.
GAAAAACAATAACTGGGTTGCGTGAAACGACGCCGTTTCACGCAACCCAATTATTTTTTTCGCCTGCAGTGACTAAAACCGCGCCATTTGGGTGCAATTTTGTACCCAAACGGCGCCGTTTCTGGTAGCAACTGAAGTTTTGTAACTTTATAACTTTATTGTAATTTTATTGTGACTTTATTGTAACTTTATTGTGATTCTTTTATCTTTTTGGCACATAAATTAATTAAAAAATTTATTTAAATTAGTAAAATTAAAATGAAATAAACTATTTAATGTGGATTATTTAATTAACTCATTAAAAAAATAATTAATGATAATTATATTTATGATGTTAAATGTTAATTGCTAATTGCTAGTTTGTTACTAACTTAGAGTATGTCAATAAGTCAATGACTCAAATTCAATGTATTATAAATTTATGATAATTTTCAATTTTTCAATAATTTGTTACTAACTTAGAGTATGTCAATGAGTCAATGACTCAAATTCAATGTATTATAAATTTATGATAATTTTCAATTTTTCAATATATTAAACTTTTTAAGTTTTTACATTTTGTATATGTAAATTTGTAATATGATTAATAAATCATTGTATTAGGTATATCATTATATGATGAATAAATCATTGTATTAGCCTATTAGCCTATTAGGTATGTATAGTTATAACTTATAACTTATAGTGATATTAATACTATACTATTATACATATATTATGCTATAATACTATAACTTTTATAATATGCTATTAAATTATTAATACTATAACTTTTATAGTAACATATTAAGTTAACTATACTATTAGTCTATTATACATATATTATATAATAATACATTGATACTAAATTATTACTAATACTATATACTGTATTATGCTATAACTCTCATAATATATTAATATATACTAATACTATATATAATACTATTATAGTGTTACTGTTACTATTGCATATAGACTTATAGTGTGTGTATATATATATATATATTATAATGATATAGTGATACTAATACTATATATTATATAATAATACATTAATATTATAGACTTATAGTGATTAGTTATTATGAATCATGATTTAGTATAAGTTATAATTATATAATAGTATTAGTATTAGACTATTAGTAATATACTACTATTAGTTATAGTGATTTAGTATAAGTTATAACTATATTATAATATTAGTATAAGTATAACTATAGTTTTAGTCTATATTAGACTATTAATATTTTTTTTTTTAATATACCATATTAGAGTCTAGAAGTAGAGTCTAGACTACTAATATAATACTTGTATTAGTATAAATATTAGTATTAGAATAAAATTATAAATATTAGTATTAGTATAAAATTATAAACATTAGTATTAGACTATTAGTTAATAATTATTTAATGGTGAGTTAGTGATAGGATTAGGTTAATTGGTTAAATGAAAATTATATAATTAATATATATAAATTATATATATATTTTTAATTTTCATTTGGTCCGGTCCGAAAAACCCCTGGACCGTGGACCGGACCGAATGAAATCGGTCCTATGATTCGGACCGAGGCCGACCGGGACCATTCCCGATTGTCCGGACCGAATTGGCGTTCCGGTCGGTTTTTCCGGTCCGGACCGACCGATTCTCAACCCTACTTGGCACACATGCACACTTGTAAGAGATGGAGGGAGATTTGAGTTTAGTAAAAGACCTTTTAGCCATGAGGTACATTGTACCAAGGCATGAAAAGAAAGGGCAAAAGAGGAAGTGAGTTTTGGCTTGGAGGAAGAGGACGCCACATGCAAGGAGGTGTCTTAGGGTTTCCAACTCAATCTAATGATGAGATGGAAGAAAAAGGTGATAGGGCTACACGTCACTTGGCATCCATGCATGAGCTTGTTTCATGCAAAAGGCTTCTTGAATGTCTATAAAAGGGGACAAACCGAAAACCCTATAACCTTTGGCCATTTTATTCTTCTCTTGTGAGTTTCGGTCACCACACATTTCCTCCCAAGTTTCCATCATTTTCTCACCAACCAAACACTCACTTCAATATTCTCTTAAGGATAGTGAGGATACTTTCAAGAAGAGGAACTAAGGAGGTAAGTAGCTAACTTTTCTTTGTTTCACACATACCACACGCATGGCTTCATGAAAGGAAGGGAGATTCAGTTTAAGCATAGTTCATCTAGAACTTATGCTCTAACATCCACACACACTTGAGCTAGATGGATTTAGCTTGTGTTTTGAAAGGTTATTTCACATGAACCACGCCTACACTCACATGGTTAGATTAGGGTTTCTTCAAGAAAGATGAATGTAACCCTATTTGCTTTTAAAGCCTTAAAGCGTGGTGTTTTGAGGTAAGAGGGTCACGGCACTAGTGAGTAGTAGCTAGAGTTTTTGTTGAAGGCAAGTTTCAGATTCAAGAGGGAAGGGTCCGAAAACTTGGAGTTTCTTGGAAAGAAAAAGGTGTAAGAAGTACTACACATAAACACATGGGTTAGGGTTTTCTTGAGTAATGATCCTAACTAGTATTACATGTGATTTTCAGCTTGCTTGCTATAAACACATATTTCATATTTTTGTAAGTACACCTCTAACTTGTACTTAGATATTTTATGTATATGGCTTGTGAACTTGTTGGTTGTTTCGGTTTTTTATGGTCTTTTATGATATTATTGTTCTTCTATGGGCTATGAATATCTTTTGATATGATTGTTTAAAAGTATGATTGAAATGAGTTATGGAATATGTGTATAATGTGGAAAGAGATGAAGTAAGAAGTCATGTAGGGTTTCGGCATGTTCTATGTTAGTTGAATATGAATGTTGTATTTTACCATTTTGGCTTGGACTAAGATCATGAAAGGATTACCCATACACACAAGAAAATGCTTCAGCACTCATGAGGTTTCCTTGTTAAAAGTCTTTGTTCAATGCATTAGAAGATTCCAAGTTCATGAAAAATTGATTGGATTGCATGTTTCTCCACACAAAGCTTTCGGCCAACCTTATAAATGAAGTAAGATAATTGGTGCTTTGACTTTTATGTGATAAGAACAATTTTTGGTTATATTAGGGTTTGAAGGTTTCGACCTTTACATAAAATCTTGTAATGTATGCATTTGATTGATATGCATGCCTTGAATTGTTATGAGGGAACATGTTCACATGTTCTAATATTTTCAAGCCGTTGCGGGAAATGTATTACATGTATGAATGTTTTATTTTATGATGAAACATTTCGGCATCTTATGGTTATGATGAAGCATTATGGTATTTCATGCGTCTCATGAAAGTTCTAAGGTCCATTGTCATGTCACATACATTGGGATTGTGAAAACCCTTTTTGAAAGGAAAATAGTCTTTTTAAAAAGTAAAGTTTTTATCACGATCCCAAATGTTGGGACAGGGGAATGTCCTAGTGGAACTCCTTTGTCCTTTTAGGAGTGTTTAAAATGGAGGGATACCTCTAGGTCGACGAAGTACTGTCGGCGGATCTCGAATGGTACCTAAAAGAAAAGGATAACCGGAGCGGAATCGCACCTAAAACTAGTGGGTGCACCTACTGTGAAGGCGAAATGCAAGCTGCCGTGTATGAAAGTCAAGACGTAGTCACTTTGATCAAAGTGGCTAATGGTTGATGTGGTAACTAGTGGGGAACACACGGTACATAGAGGAGCCGTGAGGTATCCAATGTATGTTATAAGCCAAGAAACGCCACGAGCTCATAAGTATATTAATGAACAAGTATGAAATGATGAAAGCGTGTTTATGAAAGCAATAGTTATGAAATGTCATGTTTTTATATGAAGTCTTTGAAAGGTCAAGTGTAAGTATAAGGTCATGTCCATGCATTCATTGTTAAGTTTGCTGCATATACTTATGATATATGTTGCACGTTATTTGTTTATTTATTGAGATTTCTCGAAATCTCACTGTTGTATTTACCCACTATCATTCCTCACTCGGAATGATAGAAGCTGTGACAAGTTTAGTCCACGCAAATGACGAAGCGCAAGAGGACAGTACCTCCTCCGGAGAGGATTGTGCCTAAGATGGTTATAGGCTCGCTTGAGCCTTCCATTTTGGACCATCTTGAGTCGTTTGATAAAACAATTATTGAGATAATTAAAGACATAGAAAAGTCTAGAAGGTCCCATAATAGGGATAAGGACCGGGCTTTAGAGAAGCGAGTGAGGCCCGAATCTCACTGAAGATCAAGACAATGTTATGTGACCACTTTTGGGAAAGGATCTTCTGTCTAGCTTTTAAATGTTTGGTCCCGTGTTTTTGGGAGTTCTTTAGAAACTCGTATCAACTTTGATGTCTCTTATGAATTATCCAATAGTATTGGGATCTTATGTTTCGGTACCATGACTAATGTTTCCTTTAAATTGACTTAAGTTGACTTTCCACTGTGATGTATTGCATACTATTAGTTATCAGTAGGTGCATTGCATCTTATTTGTCATGTACAAGGGGCAGGTAACCCTGGTGTTGCATGTCCCGGTGTTTCAGTTTCTGTCAAATCCCAAGTGGGGGGGTTAGGGGCACCACAGATTGACCCCGTTGACTCTTTTCTTTTTTGTTTATGTAATATTTGTTTTAGTTGATTGAGCTTGAAGTGACAACTTAAAGAAAACCTGATAGTTGCATGTCCCCTCAAACCCAGGAGGGTGGAAATGAATTAAACAATGAATATCCTCTTCCATCATAAACTATTTTGTTCCTCAATCCCTCCCCCTATTTATATAAAGTATTTGCAACTTCAGATGGGTTTAAATCTTTCGTTGTCCAAGTGATCTTAATTGTTGTAGTAGAGATTAAAGATGCTTGATATTGAATTCATTTTTAATTACGCTTATGATTCCTGTGTAGGTGCTGAGGAAGGCTGCATCAGTTGCTGCAACACCGGGACCAGCCCAACATGCTGGGACTCCATCCCAAGCACCTTTAACTCACATCAACAGAAATTTTACCACTAACAAACTACATTGTTCGAGCTCTCATTTACAGTGGCGAAGGGTGGACGTCTCTGTTCCATCAGACCCATCAGCTACAACAAATGTTAAATTGAAAGAAGCCGGATCCTCTGCCTCCCAACAACAGCTTCCCGGCTCAGCTGCATCAGTAAAAATGAGATCTCTGTCTCGAGAGCACCCTGGAGCTTCCTAGTTCTGCTTATAGTCACATTTACTAAGCCTTTAATCTTGTTTTTTTTTGGGGTTGGGGGATCGGAAGTATTGTGATTGGGTTCTCTGTGTTCTAAGCAAATGCTGACCACGGTTGGCTAGTGTTTGGATGTATGGACTTGTTTGAGAATCAGTTGATATGAAAAATCTTGTTAACCTTTGAAATGCAGATAACAATGAATCAGATTCAAAATTTTTCTTATGCTTTCTTATTCATGTATAGAGTTTGCACAGGATAAAGAAAAAGATATACAGTTCAACAGGGCTATTTAGCCAAACATTCATATGTTTACCAAGTAGTCTAAGAGATGCTAACCTAGCATCCTCTTAGTTAAAACTTGTATGTAATGTCTATTTCTAATGCATTGAAATGTTAGTAACTTAGTATTCTGAACTATGTTCTGGGTTTGGACGGACAACAATATCAGTTCCAAAATTGTACCCTTGGTTTTCATGGAAAGTTATTTAGGTAGTTTTGGAGTACGGATGACGAGGTATTCTCAGAATACGGATGATGTGGTATTTTCATGATCATATCTCACTACATATTATGTAATTAAAATTTCTCATGTAAATACTAATTTTAATTGACATGACATACTATAATAAGATGTACTACATATTTGTATTCCGGTAGTATTTAATAATTACTTGATTTTCACCCTCCCTTTCTGTTTTTTATTTTCTTTTTTGGTACCAAGTAGTGCTGTAATTGAACCGGTCTTTGGCTTGCCGAGCTCAGCTCTACTCAAGATACTCGAGCTCGAGCCCAAACTCGAGATTTTTATTTATTCTTTATTCGAGCTCGATTCGATAAACTAAACTCTCAAGTCAAGCTCGAGCTCGAGCTCATTCTACAAACGAGCTCGAGTTTAAGCTTGAATTGTTTATTTTTTTTTTATTTTTTGAATAAGATTTAATAATTAATAAATTAGATAAATAAAAAAATAAAAAATCTAATATTGAATTTGTACAACTAACAAGTAGAACTTCTATTGAATTATAAGATTTTAAAATTTTAATTTATAAATAATTAATATCTAACTAGTTGATATTTATTCATAATAACAATATATTATATGCCTACATATATTATTAATACATATACATAATATGATAGTATATATCTATTTAATATGTGGTTCCCACGTACTAGTATTTGAAATTATTAAATCTTATCTACTAATTATTGTACAAATTATAAAATATTGCTATGAAGTATATTCAATATATAGACATAAATAATTAGGTTACATATTATATATTTAATTATAAAAGTGCTATGCTTATATTATTAGCTAATATATATATATATATATATACATAGGTGTATGTATATATTTATCTATATATGAATGAGTTTTAATCGAGTCGAGCTAACGAGTCGACTCAAGCATAAACGAACGGGCCTTAACGAGCCTTCGCCTAGTCGAGTCGAGTTTTGTTGAGTATGTTTCATTTACTAATCGAGCATATATCTGCTTTCACGGGCAATTTTTACGGCCCTAGTACCAAGCTTGATTTCTCACAATTTTTATTTACTTACTAAAAAAAGAGACCGTAGAACTTTCCCAAAAAAATACCCCCCTCAGTTGTGTCTTTAAAAAAGAGATTGTATAAAGGGAGTCACTGCTTGTGCTTACATTCCCTTGTAAGGAAGCATTTTTCTGGATTATTTTTAGGATCCTATGCATCTTTTGAGCTTATCTATGGGATCCATTTCAATAAATCCCAACTATTGCTTTCAAACTCAATCGAAGTGATTTCGGAACATCAGCATTTATCAGTTATCACTTTACAATTTGGGAATTAAAAGTAATTTCAAAACATCAACATTTATCGTTTCAAATTTAGGAATTATGATCGTCTAGATTTCTTAGCATACTTTATTAGGTAAATTAGTTTTCAAAACATGAAAATCGAAACCGAACCGACTAAAAACCTAGTCGGGTCGGGTCGGGTCTCTAGGTCTTTTCTTACAGCCCTATTCTTTGTATGAATTTTCCCAAACTCATATTTTAACGCTTTCAAACCTAATATGGTAAATACTAATATATTAAATATTCGAGTTTCCAATGATAAATGTTAATGTGGCAAAATCCCTAAGAAAAATAAAGAAACCCACCGCCTGGTAGACTACCCTAAGAAATCTAGATGATCTCCATCCAAATTCAAATATTTATCACCCTTATTTTATCATACCAATCACCATGAATTAAAGATTCAACTATCCACCATCTTTTTTTTTTTTTTTTTTTTGCATGTTTTGGAACTCAGCTCCATAGAATAACATACTGCTGCTGAAAGCTAGTCTACAATCAACTGTACTAATGAATATCTTTCCACACCAACTATATATTAAAATCATATTAACAGCAATGAAGTTGAATTTAAAGAAATATTTTGAATTTTAACTACACTTTTCTTCACGTTTCTCTAGAGCCAAACATGACATTCTCAAGTGGTAAGTTTTGTCTTGACAAATTTTTCTACATTCTAGACACATCAACCATTGGAACAAGTAACGGTTTTCTTTATACAAAACATTAATTTTCCCTAAAAATCCAAAAAACAAACAGCAAAAAATTAAGCAAATGTAGATCATAGAGAGTATATGCTACTTGGGTTCAACTTTTGCAGTGAGGGTGTATCCACCACTGTAATCAAAGGCATCACTGTCAGTGACATCCTTTTTTGGTAAAGAGTCCTTGTAAGGATGCTTAGAAGCACCTTTTGATGCAACAAAGTCAGTTGCAGAAGAGGATGCAGATGTTGAGTTTGTGGCCATCCCATCATTCTGTAAAATAGTTTCAAGTGCCTTTACCACTTCACTCATTGTTGGACGGTCTGCAGCTGAATCTTCAACACATTGCATGGCCAACTCAAGGAACCTCCCAAACCCTATAAGATTTGTTATGTTTCTAATGGATGAATCAATCATGTTCTTCAAGCCATAGTACTCGTCATCGTTCTTATTCATAGCTGTCAGCACCTCACGGACGACGTACTTTCCCTTCTCAATTGGTTGCTTGGCTGTTACCAGTTCAAGCATAACCACTCCAAAACTGTACACATCACTCTTCTCAGTTAACTGTTGAGTCATGTAGTATTCAGGATCCAAATAACCCTGCCAGTAGAAGACATTTCAGAAACAAAAAATATAGAATTCAAGAGAGAACTCCAGTGAAGATAAATTATTCAAGCACTTTTACTTTCTGTATTAGGATGGGAAGGATCCAATGTATGTCTGATTTTCACGAAATCATACATGAACAAGAAAAAATAAACAAATAAACATTAAAAACGAATTGCAAATACTGTTGAGATATTCTAAGTTACCCTCCCTTCCTCCCTCCCTCCTGTAATCAATCTATCAACACAATTATTATGCTGAAGAATCCCAATCCATAAGGTACTTGCTTGGATTGGTCACAACATTACCAGTAACTGAACATGGAGAAATTAACTTACAATTTATGAGATGAATTTGTAAAGAGTTTTCAAGCAAACAATTTTCTGAGAAAAACGAAAAATGAAAAAGAAAGAGGAATGAAGATCAAAAGTTAAGGCATTTTCCGTTAGCAGCATGTTAATAATACATGCATGTGTCTGTTTGTACATATGTATGTGCATCACCAACTCTACATTAAATGCAGGAAAAAATAAACTGTTCACTACCACTTGTCCGATTGAAAACCTCAATAGGCTAAGAGGTTCTATATTACTTACCAGTGTGCCTTTCACTTGAGTTGAAACATGCCCTTTTGAACCGTCCGATACCAGCTTGGACAAGCCAAAATCTGCAACCTTTGCTGTCAAATTTTCATCCAACAGAATATTGGTGGACTTAACATCTCTGTGGATTATAGGAGGATTAGCAAGCTCATGTAGGTAAGCTAGTCCTCTGGCTGAGCCAAGAGCAATGCGGAGTCTTCTCTTCCAATCGAGATAAATGCCAGATTTCCCTGCAGTTCATATTTCGACACAATTTCTGTTAGACTTTGAAAATAGGTGACTAACTAGTATTTTCCTTGTGGATTTGGTGTAGATTATTCATAAAACTTGAAATATTGTCGAGCAAAATGATTAATTTATTTTGCAAAAACAAGTTTTGATATCCTTCTAAGCTAGAATAGCTGATGTGGGTGCTTGCCCTTTGGTTTAACTAAAATAAAATGAATGTACCTGACAAGCTTTCCCTAAGCGTTCCATTAGGCAAAAATTCATAGATCAACATCTGTTCTCCTTGTTCAAAACAAAAACCCACTAGGCCAACAAGATTCTTGTGATGAACTCGAGAAAGCAACTCAATTTCAGTCTTGAACTCAAGTCCACCCTGCATTGATCCATGCTGAGCTCTTTTGATAGCCACAACTTGTCCATCAGAAAGCATCCCTCTATAAACCTAAAAGAACATTAAAATGTCATAAAACAGTGCTTGGAAGCAAATTTCACAATAATTGATTGAATAGTGAGACATGTACCTTGCCATACCCTCCAGAACCTATCTCATTGCTTTCATTGAAATTATTGGTGCACTTTTTGAGTTCATCATAAGAAAACCATCTTGCTCCCTTTAACTGCGGTGCACCCCCACTATCATTACCACTTGGTGCCCAGGAAGCTGGAAACATAGAGTAAATTAGCGATATAGGACAACAAATATATAATGTTTCATCTTACCTACATACAGATGCCGAAATCTTGGATTAAAAAATCAAACACAACCGATTAGTTTCTATATTAATTACCAAATGGTTTACTTAATCCAATGGCTCTTTCTGCACGTTTCTTTTGCCGAACAGCATATATCCCTACTCCAACAAGGACCAAAACCAAAATGGCACAGCCAATGGCAATCCCAACTATTACAGGAGAGCTAATAGTTGCTCCATGAGTGGCTGAAAAACATTTTCATTGTCAGTTGCCCATTTTAGTACCAGAATCCCATGCAATGTGAAAAATATTTTTTCTCAATGAGAGAGAGAGAGAGAATAGATGTCATTTCAACCTGGGAAAGCGTAAGGAGATGCAATAAAATAATAGGGCCCAAACTCTGGAGGTGGCTTGTATGTTTGATTACTCAAGTCGAACCCAATTCTCAGAACTTCTGACCTATTAAAATATTTTCCAATTGCTGGAAAGAGTGCTAGCTGCACTTGAAGATAGTCATCAGTATTGAAAAAGGGGTTTTGAAGAGAGACTGAACCAGGAGTCAGTCCTAGTTTTACCCACAAGCTCATTTCCAATGAATGAAATATATTCACATTGGACAATTCCCTGAATTTGGGTGCTCTAAAATATAATGTTCCTGCATATGGATAGGCACATTCACAACTCTGAGGGCTGAGCTCTTGTTCAGGAGGACATAATGTACTTCCACAATTAGCCAGGCTGGTAGAATAGGGCTTTGTAGGTTGTTGCTGAAGCTGGCAGAAGTTTGTATTTAATAGATCAGCAGCACACACTGGGTTTCCTATTAATCTGAAGTACATAAAACAGACAAATAAGAATGCTGATTTTGAGAAAATACACTTTCAAAACTGAAGATGAAGGGCCATGAGCTCTTTCACATTAATATTTTTGTGTAGCCAGAAGTCACTGTTACTGAGGAAATATCGTTGTTTTGCAAATCAACTAGCTGCAGTTGTGCACCGATGTTTACACCCATGTTCAATGTGTCATTAAATGCATTGTTTTTCAATTTCCTGAAAATTAAAGAAAAAATTGAATTGTCAAACTTAAACTTTCTACACATATCGTCATGGTCTAATGGACTCTTAGTCTAATCAGAACTTACACTTGTTGTATCTGTGGAAAGGTGAAGAGTTTTTGTGGCACAGACCCTTCAAGCGTCCCATATTCCATAATCCTGCACATCAATCACACAAGGTCATGCTATAATTCAAAGAACTAGATCTCTCATTGCCACAATTTTTTTTTTCTATGGAGAAATGTTGGGAGAATTTTCCTTTGTTAAATACCAAAGACTTACAGAGTGGTGAGTGATGGCAAGGTCGAGAACCAAACTGGAGCTTCTGATGGGTCAAACGAGTTGTTACTAAGGTCCCTGGTTAAAATAAGCAACAGAACAGGATTCCTTAGTACATGGAAAGAACATGTTAATTAGAAATTTAAACTTTCGATGGAAATTCCATGCCATCCACTTACACATAATTGAGGTCCGTCAATTGAGTTAAATCTGGTAAAGCGCCTGTCAGATTATTATGGCCTAAATTCCTAACAAAGACACAGCAGCAGGGAGGAGAAATCTAAGTACCCACCAAGAAGATTGTAATGAAAGAACTGACATATAGTAAAGAAACAAATACCCACAATTCAGTGATGCTTGTAAGGTTGCCGAGATTAGATGGGACCTTTCCTGTAAGAGCATTTCTGTCAAGTCGACTGTTGCAAATGTGAACAGATTTTACTCCAAATGTCAGAGAGAAGACATGTATATATAAAAAAGGTGTAGTTAAAAATGAAATAGAGATTAAATTAAGGTGGTTTTTACTCACAGAATCTCGACAGTCTGTACGAGCCCTAAGGTTGATGGGATATTTCCAGAAAGTTGATTTCCATCAAATAATCTGTGTTTTTTTTTAAAGAACCGCAAGCATTAGAACTAGAAAATTGAAAAATATAAAAATAACTGATGGGTGGTATCAACTTACATGTGTATCAGTACCATCTTAGAGCTGAAAAGTTTGGCCGGAATGGAACCTGAAAGCTGGTTCTTGTTGAAATGGCTGCAAGTTCATAGACATCAAACAATTGTTGGGCAACATTGTATTGCCTTAAAAAGCATATTAAAAAGAGTAATGCTACATACAGTCGTGAAATGTGCAAACGCCGTGCAGTCGTTTTGAAAAATAGTGGAGTCTATTATTAAAAAATTAATTTCTTTTCATGTGTGTCCCATATTTATTCACTTTTTTCAAAGTGATTGCACGGCGCTTGCACACTCACGACTGCAAGTATCATTTCTCTATTAAAAAACCATAAACTCATCTAATATTTTGGCCCCATGAAGGTAAACAAATATAAAAGAGCAAATACCCACAAATGTTTAGCCTTTAGAAGGAGGTCCAAGCCTGGGGTAGAGGAGGTTGATATGGGGAGGGGTCCTATCAACTGGTTATCCGCGAGGTCCAGCCAGTAGAGTTTGAAGAGTTTACCCAAAGACGGGGGTATTTTACCAGTTAAGTTGTTTGAATTGAGAGCCCTGAAAATGAGAGCAGAATAGAATATATCAGACATGAAATACCAGAGTATTCTTTCATGTAGTTATCTTATAACATTGGAAGTTCTTACAGGAAGGAAAGCTCTGCAAGATTGCCCAACTCATCTGGAATTTCACCACTGAAGCTGCAGCCTGCTAGGATTCTGAAAGATGAAAAACAAAAACATGTATGCTTGTCTGAGTTATATAATTGTAGCTTAGATACAGAGTTTTTTGAATGGAAGATGGGAAAATTAGCTTGCGTATTGGATCTTACAAGATATTAAGCTTTTGCAGATCCCCTAGGCGTGGAGAGAGAGAACCTGTAAGCCCTCGGTTAAATGACAGGTCCCTGGAAATGAATAGTGTCAGTACTTCATTGAACAGACCAGAACATGCTGTTTAAGATTGCATTTGTCTCCTCAAATTATCAGGAAAACAGAATATGTTTGGTGATAGTTAAATTTTCTTTATACAAGAATGAAAAGAAATACATTTTAAATCCAATTCAAGATGAAAACATATGGAGCATTGTGTTTTTGAAGGACCCAAGATATTCAACGCATCTATGGTAGCGAAATATCATGGCTTACTGATAATAACTTTTCCTCTGCAACTGAAAACTCTTATTTGATAAATTGTGATCGAGGGGAGGAGAATGAAGAGGAGTGAAGAAATGGTTTGAAGGGACAACAGAAGATGGAGGAAGGTCATGCAGAAGAAGTTTCAATAGTAATGAAATCTTCTATTTTACTAGAATCCATACATATATTTTTCAGTTCTATGATGAAGTATGATTTTCTTTTAGCTTTTTTAGGGATATGGATTATTTCTAATTTTCCTTGAAGGGAAAGATATATTTAGATCATTTTTAAAGATGAGGGAGGAGTTTTTGTGGATATTTGAAGAGAAATAATATTTACAGTTTTAGAGTTTACAAGTCTCACACACTTCTTTTTTAAAAAATTAATAAATATGAAACTTACATGAAAAGTCATGTTTTTAATAATGGGTCTCACTTTTTTTCAAAAGGAATGCGCGAGGACTTAACACCCTAAGATTATATTAGCATTACTCCTTTATGAAACTATTGGGGGAGGGGGGGGGGGGGGCTTATTTAAATTGTTTTTAGAGGTGGGAATGTCAACTTTTCCTTTGCGAGAATTGCTACAGACACAAAAAAAATTACACAAAATAAACCCATAAACTGATGTGGTTTCATGGAATCCGTTAATTTTACTCTATAATAAAAGTAATTTTACAATCTGACGTACCACATCAGTTTGTGAGTTTACTTTTGTGTAATTTCTTTGTACCTGAAGTATTTTTCTTTGCAAAATAACTAGAACTATGATCAATAGATGCAGTTACCTATATATTCCTATTCCTATACATTCTGATTAAATCAATTCAATCAATAAAACTGGAATTTATACTGAAATAACTTAGTGGAATTCATACTAAAGTAAAAGAAAACGAATACTCACAAGGATCTCAATTCAGTGAGTTCCCCAATGTCACCACTAAATTTCCCTTCTAGACCCATTGTGGATAATCCCCTGAAAACGTTTGAAAACGGTATCAACAATAAATGATATTTGCAGTGATATTTACAGTTATAGAATGCGCGAATAAGTTGTTATAACAAGGATAATGAATAAGGAATTACCCAAAAAGTGGAGACAAAAATAAATCCACTAATTACTGCTTTGAAAACAAGGATACTTACAAAGCAGTAATCCTAGTATCGTTGCATGTTACTCCTTCCCAAGGTGCTCCACAAGGATCTTGTGAATGTCCCCAGCTTGGTGGTGTATTTTTCCACATGTCCTTCAGGGATTGGAGTGCAGCGGCTGCACCAATCAAATGTTTAATCACTAACCACTGATCTTGAGATTTCAATTAAATGAATAAAAATATTAAATAACTAATAAAAAGCTATGGATAACTTTGATAAAAAAAAGGTATTAATAAGCTAAATATACAGTATTAAATATTAATTATATGATTAAATTCACATTTTCTTATAGTTTGAAGATCATTTTTGGATGCATGATGCATGGTTGATTTAGCTCGTTTGGATTCAAAGAGTGTTTCATCTCATCTCATCATTACAATTTTTTTAAATTTTCATACAAAATATAATAAACAATTCAACTTTTTCAAATCCTAATTCAACATTTTCAAATCCCAAAACAATAATAATATTAAAAAATAATATTCTAACAACAATTTATTCAATTTTAATCTAAAACCATTTCATCTTATCTCATTATCTAAACCAGTCCTAATATGAATGGTATGAAAATCTTGAATTGAAACCCTAATACCACTACTTCCCTTTATCTCAATTAATATTACAAAAATCCAATAGAAGAATCTTTAAATTATTATCTACCCATAATCTTAAAACAACCGCAAAACAAAATCTTCAAGTGAAACGAAGGATTGATACTAAAATTTTCTTGTAAATCAAGTCATGTCACGTACTAAGCTTATAAATATAAGTTTTTTTTAATAATAAATATAAGCGTATTACAATATCCATACTATTGACATGACAGAATATGATCGCCAACACATGATCAGATGACAACCACTGTTGAAATATACACACCCATAAGGCATACTACTACAGATCAAAGACGTGGGATCAAATTGAATATATATATATATATATCCAGAGAAGGAAAAACCATATATGAATGAAGAATCATGTATATATAGCAAGCAACTACTGTATGTAGAGTACATGTATGAAGAATGAAACCAGATATATCAATCAAAACTGTTCTAATACTTACCATCATGAGAATCTGTAAGTGAGGAAATAACCAGAATTCCTGAAGAGAACAAAGCCAGAAAGAGCAGCAACCGGATATCCGCCATTGGTGACTAGCTTTCTGCAAAACACTCTGATCTCTCTCTTTCTCTCTACAGACTATTATCAGTATTTTAGCACTGAAAAGCTATGACAAAAAAGAGAGGAAAATACTTCTTGTTCTTCTTCGAATCGTCTTAAAGAACCACATAGCACTTGCTTGAATGGCTGAGGAAGATGACAGTGGCCACTGGCTATAAGAAAATGAGAGGTCAGCCGCAGGAACGAGAGAAAAAAAAAAGAAAAGGCACTTTTGGTCTTCTTGTAGGAATTGATTTTCCTTGTCTTTGAAGCCAAACTTGCCTGCATCCCACTAGTCTCCAGTACTCACCCAATGCCACTAATACTTCACACTCTTATCTTAATAATACCATCTTAATAATTTCTATGGTAATGATGAACATGAATTTTGGATAGTTTTAACGTTTTCCTCAGCCAGTCAGCCAGCCAGCCTGCCAAACCACAATGACAAACACCATCATCATTCATTACTTAGTTACGTAACTTAAAGTCTGATGGTTGGGTGTTGGTGGGAGTGGTCCCATTTCCTCGTGAATTTAGGAAAAGAGCCTTTACTCTCCTCTGCCTTCAATGACTGTGACATTCACATCCGCCATAAACTCCTCTCTCTCTCTATGATCACTCTGATTTTTCTTTTTCTTTGTACGGTCTATCTACTTGCTTAGAGCCCAAGGGATTCCTAATGGTTTTGCCATTTTCCTCCGCTTCTATAACTGTAATTTTGAAGTTACAATGTATCTGTTACCAAGCCTTGGTAGATAATAATGACAATAATAGTTTATTTGTTGAACCATGCAGTTGATTAAGCAATCTAATCCATAATTGTTTGACTAAAAATGGAGAGAAAATAAAACTAAAACCTGCATGATCATAAATACACGAAGGGCAAAATCCACCTATGTTTATGTATATATTGTTCATGTGAAAAGTGCACTCTTTCTCTATTTTTTTACGGTGTCCAGCACGCGGAATTGACTGATCAACGACTAACTTTCTGATGTTTAAGTTAGCAAGTTGGCCAACATTTCTACTAGCGAATTGGAGATTTTCCAAGTCTATATTGTGCCAACAGACAAAGTCAACTCTCGTGCGTCGACTTTGAGATTTTTTCGGAGACTGGCTTTAGCTTGTGAACTTCCTGTGCCTATAATATATATATATATAGAAAATACATTTATAACTGTAAATTATGTAATTGTCGTATAAATATCACTTTGAATAAAGTGAATAAAATATGAGATTTACATAAAAAAATTAATTTTTTAATAGTAGACCTTACTATTTTTTAAAATGATTATAAAGCGTTTAGCACTTCACAATTATATGTAAAATTACTATATATATATATATATATATATATAAACTTCGTGTGGCTTTTTCAGAGATTTTTTTCGCGTGGCTTTTCAGACACCACAAGTTTTGTGTGTATATATATGTATATATATATATATATATATATATATATGAAAATGATAGACAACTTTTTTTTATCTCTTTATATAATTATGTTTTAAATTATGAATATTTATGCAAAATAATTTTTAAAAATAACATCACTTTGCAAAAATATTTATATTTTAAAATATATATGATTATAAAAATGTTATAAATAACAAAAAGTTTTGCATGTATCATTACTTACATACATGATATACGTATACATGTATGGGTTTTGCTACACAATCTCTCTCACACCAAATACCACACATGTTTTAATTTTTTTAAAGTTTTATTCTTACTAAACTAATTGAATTTTTCTACTTATTATCCCGACACCACATACTTGTTAAGAGAAAAAAATAAAAAGATAAAAAAAATCAAAATAGGTGTGTGATGTAAAGATGATGAGTATAATGTTTTTACATATATTATATATATATGAGAAATACATTAGTCACAAATGAATTATGAAAAAATAAACTTACAAATTGATGTGGTTTTATGTAGTAAGTTAGATTATAAAATTACTTTTATTACAAAATAGATCTAACGGATCACATGAAATTGTGGACTTACTTCTGTGTAGTTCTTTTTTGGTTGCATTTGGATGTTGAGCTGAATTTAGATGAGTACTTGAGTTATTTATGAATAGTAGTGAGTTGAGATGGTAAGTGAGTTTTGTGGAGCCTACCTAAGATGCGTTTAGATGTGTTTGAATGTTAAGATAAGTTTATATATGTTTATAAGAAGTTGAAAAGGATATGAGTCCCACCAATAATTGAATCATTAATTTATTAAATTTTTAGTAATAAATAACAAATTAAAGTCAAACATAAATTCTCTCAATGCATGTAAAACATAATTTCTCACTAATTTTTGTATATATGCAAATTTTTTCTTACTCAAAACTTCTAAAAAAAATTAAAAAAATTATTTTAATTTTAACCATGTCGTAGAAAAGCCGTGGAATAACCAATGAGGTTTGTCAGTGACATGTTACATCATGAAACAGTAAGCCTGGCTGAAATTTGTGTGTCTAAGTAAGTTTTGTAACCAATTCAACTGATGTATGGTATGTTGTAAAAATCAGTATGTAAAATAAAAAAAATAAATTTTGATGATGTATTTTAAAGAATAAGATGAAGAAACTATTGTGAGTGCTCTAAGTCACATGTTAAAGTCGAAACCCATGTTGTTGATAATTCTTTGTTGAGAACACGCAAGTGGTCAAGTTGTACGTACAAGACAACTTGTCTAGTTGATCAGTTGGGTTTTAATGCTTGTCTCCCGCCCGTTCTTCTTTTTCAGCTACATTACATATATCTCTTCAGCTCTCTCCCAAGCCATCCATCCTTTCTTTGGAATTCCCTTTTTGGCGCTCGCTGCTCAACTCAACAGTCAACACTGCTTTTGCGGTGGGTCGGCCCCGCTTCCGCCCCGTCCCGTATAGAGAGGGCCTAGCGGGGGCGGGACAATATATACAATATATACACAATTTATTAGGCCCCGACCCCCGCCCCTATTCCACATATATAATTTTTTTTATTTATATATATATAAATAAACATATTGTATATATATATACACAATTTATTAAAGACTTAAAATTATATTCAAGTCATTGGATTGCCTTGACCTTCTAGACCAACCTTTATATAAGAGGCCAAGGCAATACAATAGTCATCCTCCTATATAAAGGTTGGCCTAGGCCACCATATATATATATATATATATATATATATATTATTTGTTTAACCAAAAAAATAATTAAAAATTAAAAAAGTAGTAGATCCCATCAATGATTAATTTTAAATGAGTTGAGTTTGGTTCAATAATAAAACACAACCTTAAATTGGAACGACCTTTGATAGCATTTAATTAATTTGCTGTGATGTAAAAAAAAAATGCAGGTTGGTTAAACAAAATTTTGCAATTTTATTTTTTATTTTTTTATGAGTTTCAAAATAGCAAATCAAATATTTTCAAATCTTAAAAAAATACATTATTTTATTTTTTTTAACTTTTTATCTAATTATTACTTAAACACTATAACTACTTTTATAAGAAAAAATATATTCTTATCAAATCAAACCAAATCATTAGTTAAATACAAAATCAAAGCATCACTTTTTCGGTGGTGGTAACATAGCTCTATTTTTATTGTCATCCACTAAGGACATTCACATCCGGTGCCCCAAAACACCACTTTTTCTATAATTTGAGGTTTATTTTATGATTTTAATCAAAATACCATCTACATCTGAATCCCTATTTTAGAAAAAAATGTTTAGAGGAAAAAAAATGGTTCTCCAAATAGAGGGAATCACTATTCATCCCTTAAACCATTTTTTATCAATATTTTATTATAATACATAAAGCAAATTCTTCTTCCAATCATCTACACCTTCTTTCATATTCACATTTGTTATAGTTTTAAATAATAATTTTAAAATAATTTAATTACTTACAAAATTATAAAAAAAATTAAATTTAAAAATATTATCATATCCACAAAAAAAAATTAAATTTTTGTTTAAAATATTAACTAGAGTAATATATAATTCAAAATATAAGAAAAAATATTGAATAATTAAGTTTGTAAATGGAAGTGACAGAAAAAAAGTATTAAAGAAAGAATAGAAAAATTTTATTTTAATATAATAGAAAAATGATAGGGAACATGATGCATGAGATTTTTGAAATATGAATAAAATTTTAAAAAATATATTTTTTAACTAAATTATAATTTTTTTTTTTTTTTTTTTTTTATAGAGAATGAGACGTGAACGCTCTAATTTATAGTTCCAATCGAAATAGTTTTGACCGAGCTAATTCGAGTAGATCGAGTTTGAATGGTGGTGAGAGCTGGGAGCTGTTTAATTTGTAACCTAGCTATATAGCTCTAGTAGTACTGGACGGTTAAAGGCTTTATGCTATGCCTTAACGAATGGCCTAACAAAGACAAGAACTAGAGCATCAACGTGTCAAAGTTGTGTTAATATTGCGTAAGCAATCACTATTATTTATTATAATTTTTTTTATTATTATTTACAGATTAT
The DNA here is from genome assembly GCA_022457165.1 of Juglans mandshurica. NCBI lineage: Eukaryota > Viridiplantae > Streptophyta > Magnoliopsida > Fagales > Juglandaceae > Juglans > Juglans mandshurica. The sequence goes on from CM039634.1 coordinate 12,573,404, forward strand.
TTGAACTAACCTTAATATACGAATATAGCCTCATTCGTTTGTTTTTAGAAAATTTCTTAATTCATCTTATCTAATCATTATAATTTTTTTAAAATTTCTATACAAAATAAAATAAATAATTTAACTTTTTCAAATTCTAAAATAAAAATAATATTAAAAAAATAAATTCTACACTACGAGAAAAATACTTATTTGTAACTAGTTATTTTATGCAAAAATGACTATTTCTTGTTAAAATGAGTCTGTTTTCATCATATATAGTCATTCTCGTCGTAAATAATCCATCACAAATACTCATTTTTCTTGTAGTGCTAATAATATTTTATTCATCTTTTTAATTTTAATATTAACTCATATCTTTTCATTTGTAAAAATAAACGAGGCTAAGTTCATCATGACAGAAGGGATGTTGTATTTGATGATATGCGATCGAGTAATCGCATAAAATCCCAAAAATCACGGATAGGCATGCAAGTGCAAAAATCCAGAAGCCAAAATCAAAGCTAGGGTTTCTATAATAAAATTTCTAAACCCTTATATATGAATAGTGCCTTTCTAAACTACCCGTCCTTAGTGTTAATTTTATCTTTGATTATCACTGCCCATCCTTTTCTAAAAACAGTTTGTTTAATTTTTAGTTCTATTTTTTATTTTAATTTCTTAACATAAAAATATATTTAAATTTCATTATAATTTAAACTAAAAAATCCATGCGAAAGTTTATGTTTTTAAAATTAGAGACTGCCACTTATTTTTCCTTAAGTCCAGGGGTGGACCTATGAAGGGGCGGGGCCCGGGCCACCCCAAGGTTTGAAAAAAAAATATATTAATTTTTTATGATTTAATAGGATTATATTAATTTCATTTTGTATTAGTCCATTCTATAAAAAATGATCTTGGCTTCCTCTATAAAATTATTTTAATCTTACAAATTATTTTAATTTAGAAATAGAATAAAAAATATTTTATTATAGTTTTAACTTTAGTCAGCCTGTTCTTCTTCTTCAGCTACATTACATATATCTCTCCAGCTCTCTCCCAAGCCATTCATCCTTTCTTTGGAATTCCCTTTTCGGCGCTCGCCGCTCAACTCAACAATCAACACCGTTTTTGCGGTGGGTCGGGCACCAGCAGGGACTTCAAGCTGCGAGAGTTGTGTCATTTACCTTAGAATTTGAAATTTCACATTTAGGCTAACTTTGTATGTTGAGATGAGTTGAATTCAAGAGTTGTTAATAGTAATATTTTATGAGTCTCATTGAGATGGGTTTAACTTTTTTAAATTGATATGAGTTTAACTTTTTGGATTGAAATATATAAAGTAGGTTGAGATGAGTTTAATTTTTTATGCAAAATTAAAAAAGTAGTAGATCTCATTAATGATTATTTTTAAATGAGTTGAGCTTGGTTCAATAATCAACCACAACCTTAAATTGGAACAACCTTTGACAACATTTAATTAATTTGTTGTGATGTAGAAAAAATGCTGTCAAAGGTTGGTTAAACAAAATTTTGCAATTTTATTTTTTTATGAGTTTGAACATAGCAAATCAAATATTTTCAAATCTTAAAAATATACATTATTTTATTTTATTTTTTTAACTTTTTATCCAATTATTACTTAAACACTATAACTACTTTTATAAGAAAAATTATCTTCTTATCAAATCAAACCAAATCATTAGTTAAATACAAAATCAAAACTACTTTTATAAATATTAAATTGAAAACTACTTGTAAAAAATTATAATATTCAATTATCTTTTTAACTCTACCTATCCATGATTTTGAGAAAAGCTATATACATTCGTACGTATAATGTATATATAGTTTTACTTTTCTCCAGATGTATTGTTTATTGACCAGTTTTGGAAATGTAGAGAGAAAATTTTGAGTAAATTTTTCAAAAAATAAGTTTTGAGTACTTATATATTTCTTCTTTTGTATGCTTGCTTTTCCTTTTGAATGGTGAGTAGAAGTGATTGTTCTCCGGCTCTATGGGAGGAAGAAATCATTGCCCAAAGGACATCTCAAGATAGAGAGCAGTTGCAACCTCAGGATTGCAGGGATTCTTTTTTAAAGAAACATCAAAGTATCCCAAGGTTGGTGAGGCTCAAAGGTCCCATGCTTCGTAAGTAGGTGTCTTTCAAGTTAAGCAAGTACAAAGTTTGTCGGTTCAAGGATAGGCTAAATGAAGGGCTTTGCCTTTCAATGTCCAACTAATCATGCAGCGTATATGTTAAATCCTGCAGATGAATGAATCAACTCTTCAAATAGAGTCGTTTGGATTCAGAGATGGGTTGAGATGGTTTGTAAATAATAGAATAAAAGTTTTATTATTTATTATATTTTGTGTGAAAACTTGAAAAAGTTGTAATGATGAGATGAGATGAGTTGAGATAAATTGTGGTGAGTTTTAAATGCAAACGAGGATAACAGGGTGGGGGGAATTAGGGCTGGTTTGGATAGTGAGATGATCAGATGAGATGGTTTTAGATGAGTTGAATAAAATACTGTTAAAATATTATTTTTTTAATATTATTATTATTTTAGGATTTGAAAAAGTTGAATTGTTTATTATATTTTGTGTGAAAATTTAAAATTTTTTTAATGATAAGATGAGATGAGATGAAAATATTTTTGCATCCAAATATTGCCTAGTCTCTCCCGCCTGACTCGAGACTCGTTACAACTCATCAATTTAATTAAAAACTCTATCTAAAATTTGAAATTGTTCTGATCAAGCCATGTTTGCTCAACTGAGCCTTAAGTGAACTTTCTATGTGACTCTTGTTTGATCGAGTCTCGAGTGAGGGTTGGGTGGACTCTATGTTTGACTCTCGTTAGACCAAACATTGAGCGATAGTTGAGCATACCCTCATATTGTGCCTTTTGTTATATGATTTCTTTCACTTTCAAGCTAGTCATCTTGTTCTCTAAGCCTTTAATTCATACCCTTAATTAGTAGCCATGGTCCCTGCATCACCAACCAAGTAGTAGAGCCCTTAATGCACCTACTTCTTGCTTTTTCTCATTTAACACCTAATGGTTGGAGCATATATTGTCGGCCTGCTATACTGATCTATAACTTAGATCTTTTATTGGAAGTGACCACCATAAGAGTACTACATGAGTTTCCATTCCGTTATCTGATGGATGCATATGAATAGAGTGGCTTCTATTATCATGACTCTCTGAGAACCCTTTTACATAAATGTATCGTGTCCAACGGCAACAAGGGGTTGAAAGCAATGATTTTTTTTTTGTCTCAATAGATCGATGAGAGTTTTGTCTCTAGGATGGAGACGAATGAGCCGGGGCATCTCCTGCCTAAGGGGAGTTTGGTTATTGAGAAAATCTTGTATGCCGCCCATAATTGACCACTACAGTGTACCGCTGAGAAATGTTTTCTTTTTCTTTTTTTACTTAGTGATTAAAGACGTGGTTTTAAGTGTATTAATGTATTTTTTTTATTTTTTAAAAATATTTAAAAAATGTGAATAAATAAATAAATAAAAAGTGACTAATGGTATAAACAAGCGGTGCTACTCAGGCAGCAGAGTAACACTGCTCTTGGTTATTTTTTATTGTCCTTGACTAATTTATAATTCCAATCGAAATAGTTTTGATTGGGCTAGTTCTAGTAGATGGAGTTTGAATGGTGGTGAGAGGGAGCTGTTTAATTTGTAACCTAGCAAGCTAGGTTACCCCCATGAACATGGGCAAGTACTCTTTTACTTCCCAATGTAATAGGACAGTGATTAAGATCAACTAGTACTCGACGGTTAAAGGCTTTATGCTAAGCCTTAACGAATGGCCTAACAAGCCAAGAACTAGAGGACATGTCCACATTAGCATGTCAAAGTTGTGCTAATATAGCGTGAACAATCACTATTATTTTTATTACTATTTATTATGATTTTATTATTACTATTCACAGATCATTTGATCTCATCTCAATATCTAAACGCAGCCTTAAAGTTCATCATGTTCATTTGACAGAAGGGATGTTGTCTTTGATCATATGTGAGCGTGTAATCGCATAAAATCCCAAAAATCACGGATAGGCATGCAAGTGCAAAAATCCAACAGCCAAAATCAATGCTAGGGTTTCTACTAGCTAGCTATAATAAAAGTTTCTAAACCCTTACATATGTATGAATAGTGTTAATTTTGTCTTTGATTGTCATTGCCCGTCCCTTTTTTAAAAAAAGTTGGTTTAATTTTTAGTTCTATTTTTTTATTTTAATTTTTTTAAATAAAAATATATTTAAATTTCATTATAATTTAAACTAAAAAAATCCAAGTGAAAGTTTTATGTTTTTAAAATTAGAGATTGCCACTTGTTTTTCCTCAAGTCAGATGGATGGAATTAGTAACATAGGAGCAAATATCAAGTTTTTTTCATAAACACAGAAGATTATTTATTAAATAAATGCATAGGAGATGAATCTCAGTTGGGACAAAGCACATGGGGTTATTGACCAAAGTTTCCTTAAAATTATTTACCAATTTAGTAAAAATAGACAATTTACAAAATAAAACTTTCTTCCTCAAAGCATTAAAAAAAAAGAAAAATAAAAAAGTGTCATTTGTTGCTCATCAAAATGTCAATTCAAATTATGTAGATATGATTTAAAGTTCAGTTTTTACATGGAAAAAATGATAATCATAGAAATGGTCAATTGTTACCATAATCAAGGATAATAGTAATTGTGGTAGAGTAATATTAGATGCAAGTTTAGGGAGTGCAAGTCCCATGCAATTCCTTTAGAAAATAGTAGGCCTTACCATTATTGTTTCCAAGTACTTTTAGCATGAGGTCATCTAACGTGATGACCCATACTAGGCCACTTCTTGATTGTCGATCCCACATGGTTCGTCCACCGGTGGCATGACCTAGGCGACTAAGAGATAGCAGAGTTCGGCCAGATTCAGCATCCCATGAAGGCTTGGCAGGAAGGGGACATCTTGTGCGGAATGCTTGGAGGCAAGGGGACATACTATTAATGGAGTTGAGTGGAAAGAAAGATGAGGAACACTCCATTGGTTTGGTAAAAAAGAACTGCAGGTAGTGGGTCTATAGAAGAGGTTACGACCTGATAGGTAATATCACCTGAACCCAGAAGTATGACCCAATGCCATGTATGAGCCCCTCATTTGAGGAAGGACTGAGGATTGGACATGCAGATCATGCATTGGCCATCTACCTTTATCATCCTACAATATGACAATTGAGGCTAAATGACACCTATCCAAGCATACCTAGAGTCAAAGGAATGTCAGAAAGACGTTTGGCAGTCCCGCGCTATAAAAGGGATTTGGACATGGGACAAACTCTTATTTTGGAGATCTTTAAACACCTGAAATCTTATGGAGCCGGATTCTTCAGAGGAAACAAGGAGCAGCACAACGACGAAGCGATCCCGACACTGAGAAGTAGGTTAGCTACTAAGACAGTACTGGAGAATGCGGGGTGAATGTTGTATGTAAGAGACATATGCATGTTCTATAACCTTTTCCCCTTCTGATCATGAATAAATATAATTTTTGTCATTTTTTTTATTCTTATATTTACTCTCTGATTTCCAAGACTTTGAATGTGTTTACCGTTTCATGGATTCACATCTCTATGTGAGAAATCATTATCTATCTATAAGAAACCATTATCTTTGTGTGAGAAACTCATAATGTGTGTTTATCATCATGAGACAAGATGGAGAATTCCCTAAACCGTTCCTGTTAGACTTTGCGACAAGGTTCATATGGGAAGGAGAATTCTCTATGATGATTGGGGTGTAACGATATCATATTAACCTCACCTGATAGATGGGAAGGAGAATCCCCTAGACATATTGTATTGGTCGAGTAGACGTTCTCTAGTGCAACATGTTATCTCTATGTAAGAAATCTGTGTGATGGCCATTGTATCTATGTGATGATATTTGTGCCTTTGAAAGCAATATAATTTTATAAACTTTACACATTGGGGAGCAGAGGTAGATTCATCGCCTTGGTAATATTTATGCTTTAAAATACATCGTGTAGAGGGTAACTCCTCAGATGGTGATTTTTCGGTCTGCTTATATATATGTTTCACAAAAAGGGTGATTCTTCGCCATGTTTGCAGATCCACGTATTTATGCCAGGGAGGGTGATTCCTCGCCATGCATACATATATGTGTCTTTCCACTATTTACATGAAATTATTCATTGCATATTTAGGAGCATTATCTCTCATTAGCAGATTTGTCATAGCTGTTTAACCTACCTATGGTTTCATTCTCGGAACCATAGACTTTGATACAAAGTTAGATTCAGGGGTGATGCTCTAGGAAAAAAAGTCGATCCCCCGAAACTCGTTGTAGGAACCATATAACATTTTGAACTATACATATTCCTTTCAAATGGGCGACTACTTGTATTTGGTTTGCTGCCTCTAGGCGATAAATAAAATATTTGGGTTTATGTATTTCTAAGAATGGATTTAATGAGGAATGGTGTTACTTGTATCTATAAAGTGATTTAGACTTATAGTACCCCACAAGGTCTTAGGCCCGGTTTAGATACCTAGATGAGATTCATCTTGCCTGTACGACAAGTCTCATCTGGGTATCCAAATGGCTAGTGGGATGTTTTTATTTCATCTTTATTTTTTCAGCCTTCATTTGTATTTTGAAATTAGTAATTGATATAAACAGTAAAAAGTTAAGTCAACAATATAAAAATTGATATAAACAGTAATAGACAGTACAAAATTGACAGAAACAATAAAATGAATAGTACAAAACTGACATAAACAATAAAATGAATAGTACAAAACTAACATAAACTGTAAAATAAATAGTACAAAACTGACATAAACAGTAAAATGAACAGTACAAAACTGATATAAACAATAAAATGAACAATATAAAATTGGCATAAACAATAAATGAACAGTACAAAACTGACATAAATAGTAAAAAGTTATGCAAACAATGCACTTTTCTTTTTTTCACATCCCATTTTGAGATCATTCTTCTGCCCTTTTCACGCATATTCCCATCTGCCAAAGCCCACCATTTAAATTTTTGGTGGGAATATAGAGTAATTTCGATTAAAAAATATATCTTGAGATATAAATTTATGTATGATATATTTTTTTAATTAATTTTAAATATTAATTTTTATTAATATATTTATAACTATTACTCAATAATTATAAAATGATTTTCAATCATTGGTGGGACCACACCTTTATCAAATCCCAAAAAGTAAAAATGATCTCATCTCATCTCATTATCCAAACACATACTTTTTTACAAATTATCTCATCTCATCTTAACTAAAAAATCTCACTACTATTCAAAGTATCTCATATCACCTCATTTGAATTGCATAACCAAACGAGGCTTTAGTTTTCCGACTAAATCTCTATCTTTTTTGCTGAGATTTTACATCTGTAGCCTTACATGTGTACTTCCATTTGGGAGTTGATTGATAGGCTAGCACCACAGATCCTCGCTAGGTCCCTTATCGAGAAACTAGGAGCCACACGTCTCCCCACCCATCCTCCCTTTTTTTATTTTGACTTTAGCCTTTGAAATAAAAATATTTTTTAAAATCTTTTGTATATTTTAAGATTTACAAACAACTATTCTCCACATGCTATTAAGTTAAACAAAATTGATAACGAAGGAGACAATATCAAGTTTGTCATAGTATAAAGGTTATTTCTAAAGTATCATAGTGAATGAATCTCAATCAAGCCAAAGCACAATGGGTGGGTTAATAACCAAATTTTCCTCATTTTAGTCTTCATATATTTCTTCTATTTTTTCTTTGTTAAGCAATGTTCTCAAAAACTTAGTTCAAAGTTTGAATGCTTTGATCTTCTATACATTTGGTTCATAATTTGTTTTATTTTTTATTGGAACTGGGTGTTCGAGATAAAGTCTCATCTAATCCTAAAGTGCATAGGCTCTCAACAAGAAATCTTCGACAAGTGTACATTAGGAAATTCAAGGAGAAGTCCCCAATCCAATAACCCCAAAAAGTATAAATGCAGAATTTCAAACCTACGAGTTTACATCTCACCCCAAGACCCCTTACAACACTTCTTAGGGTTTATAATTTGTTCTCATTTGATATATAGACTGATCACACAATTTCTAGTACCATCTCATATAAATGATTCTTTTTAATTGTATCTCATATTAATATTTTAAACTCGGACATTCAACTACAACGCATTGTTCTTGAGAAATGTTTGGTTTATAAAATAAGTCTAATGTATTATGTCTGCCTACCTAGGCATTACAAGGGCGCAAACTACTTGAGTTGTCCCACATATTGTTATGCACAATCTAAGGGTTGCCCGATTCTTCTTGTGTTGCAACTATTTGATGCTGATGTGGCATGTTAATAAATTATTAACGAAAAATGAATTAGATCAAAGTTAAAACACATAAATCTAAAGTTCAAAATTAAATTATATATACAAATATAAGCAATAAAGAAAATCACATAAACTAGATTCGGATTAAGAAAACAAAGTATATACATACTAATCTGTTTCAGAATTTTATTATTCAAACCGAAAAAGTCACCTAAACTAAATTTAGAAATCCAAACGATATGAAAAACTCCACCAGCATCGTAATTCTCTGGTTGGACAATACAAAGAAAATATTAGGCTCTCATTAAGAATCATATGGCGTGGACAAGTCTTACGCTTTGCTTAGACACAAGACCAAACATAAAATTCTAAGATGGTTTTGTATGGCTAAGAACTATTTGGATATCAACCAAGAAATTTATGAGGGATAATTCAAAAGTTTTACTTGCACATCAGTTTCCACCTCTGAGCACTAGCACCCTACATATAAACCGGCAACCGCAGGGCCGAAGACGTGGTCCTTCTAGGTAAGCATAAATGGCCTTCCATTTTACTACATTGAGCTCGGTGTTTGTTCGAATTGAGTTTGGTGCTCTGAGCTTGATATTAATTAATTGAATTATGAAACCGTAGTCTATTTAGAACCATTGCTTATTTTGTTTGTTGTATTTTAAAATTTGTATCTTAGGATTACACACCAGGCTTATTTTTTTTAATATTACTTGATTCCCATTGGTTTATTGTGTTACTATGGCGGATGGAAATAGGGTTTGAAATGTGATTATTGGTTCTCATTGAAATTTGTTTGCGTATGTTGTTACCCTAAGAGGCAACTATTTCTGTTCACCTATTTTATCATCTTAGAGTTTAGACTTACATTTTTAATCTGCCAAAAGTTCCCAAGTTGCAAATGTGTTTATCTTTCAATATATCATTTATACCTTAAAGTTGACATTGTCATTCTCTTTTTTAAACATAAGAACAAAAGGAAAAAGTAAAAACATGATCATACAATAAATTTGGTGTACATAAATTCACAAGGCTTGTTCAACAATAATTAATGATGACCAGTGAAGTTCTTGGATGCCCTTTCTATTGAATAGGAAGAATAATAACTGATCTTGTCCTTAACCAATGTCACAAGAGTAATATATGAGCCTCTATCATATATCGTAATATATAGTTATCAATGGAAGATAACTGTCTAAGTGAGAAGACATTGCATACTAATGCAATTAGTAGCGAAGACGGATCAGTTATTTACACTGATGATGGTGATGTGCTATTTCAAGAACTGCTTGTTGTTGCTCTAGTATTGCTCACATCTTCTCATAGATGAGCAAATAGACCAATGCAACAATACAACATAGGACTACTTGTGGATGCTTATATAACATCAATATTGTATGGTAATCCTTTAAATTGTAAGGACTTGTTTCAAATGGAAGTGGACGTATTTTCATACTTTATACAACACTTTATGATGAGATGATGTGATGCAATCTACTTAAAGAGTGTTAGTGGAAGAATAAGTAATAATGTTTTGTCTCGTGGTGGGTCATGTGCATGGTCAACAAGTAATGGGAGAATGATTTCAACATTCTAGTGAAACTATAAAAGACAAATGAAAATAGTGGTGCACATACTCTATAATCTTGAGAGATGGCTCGTAGCACCTACGTACATGACTTATTGAAGGCAAATGCATGCATTATAAATGGGTTGAGGCCATTATTTTATTTTTACTTATTTCATTCACAATTTTTTTATTGTTTTTCGGGGCCTAATTATTATCATATATGAGCCACGTTCGACAATACAATTCTATAAATGTATTTGTTGCAATGGGCAACTCTTTCATTGACATTTGGGTACCAACTAATTTAAGTAATGTATATTGAAATCGTAGTCACCGTATTGCGCGGAATGTGTTGGGATCATGTGACTTCGATATGAAGTTCACATTCATCTTAATGGAGTGGGAGGGAATATCCCATGACGCTCGTCTCTTTTTCAATACCTTAAGTAGGAGGGCGAATCATTCCCATGGCCAAACAAAAATAATTATTATATATTATTTATATGGGACGCATCAAGTTGTTTGTATTAATTTCATAATTTATTTACATAGTAATTAATTATCTATGTTTTAAATATATTCAGGTTACTATTATCTAGTTGATTTTGCTTTTCCTTGCACTATTGGATTTATGCCTCCATATTTAAGGAAAATGTATCACAAGTTATCGTATAGTTGTAACCATTCATTTAGGTGATACAAATTGTACTTCAATTATCGACCTTTTTTGTTTTTAAATGTTATCAAACACACATCTGGTATATTTAGTGGTGTGCCTATGTAAAGGTTGGGCCATCACTCTTGAGCTTGGAAAACTTGAAAAAATTAACTAATTTTTTGTAGTTTAGTAGGGATGACATTAATTTCGTCTTGTGATGGCAGGACTCTACAAAATTATTTTAAAACTATAGACTAATTATTTATAAGCTCAGCTTAAAAAAGTAGCCAAATCTAAAAATAAAATAAATAAAACTCATCTCACACAAAACAAAAAGAATAAAATAAAACTATTTAATAGGATGATGATATGTTTTATCTACCACTAAAGATAAAAAGAAGAATTCGGATGATTTTTTTGTCTTTGTTGGGAACTTAGTGGGGCTACATGCAGTGGGGCATTTTTTCAGCTTTGTCATCTACTCATTCTAGATCTTTTATTCAACTTTTTTTAAAAAACTTACAAGGCTACAACCTACATAGACAAAGGTGAGATAACATACAACGCTACAAGCCTACAACGTTTGTCTTTCTTTCTTCTTTTTCTTCCTTCTTTCATATATTGATGTAGTGAGGCTTCATGCCTGATTAATTTTTTAACATTTGTTTTAGGCTATTTAGTTTTATAAGAAAATATACATTATTTGTCGTATAAAAAAAATTCATCTATTGTATTTTTAGAATAGTTATGTAAACAGTAAATTTCATAAATTTATTTATGAAATTAAGTTTTAATACATATTGTCTTGCCACCTCTAATTTAGTTACTGATTATAATTTTTCTTTCTATTTATGAAATATACTAATTCGTACTTGGTTTTGCTATGATTATCTCTATTGAATGACTATTTATTTTGTGATTATAATTTGATTTTAAGTTCATGTATTATGAGTACTTAAATTCATGTCTATATCTAATTCTATTGTATATGTTGTAATTCAACTTTAAGTTTAAGTTCATGAATTATTTCCAAATTAAAAACTATCGACTCATTCTTTAAAAGAAAATAAGTTGACATTCAAAGAATTGTTCTAAAACTCTAAGAGTTGAACCCGATGAAAATCAATTTAATTCATCTCTTATATTTTTTGAATAGTTATGCAAACAGTAAACTTAATAAATTTATTTATGATATTAAGTCCTAATACATCTTGTCTTGCCATCTCTAGTTTTAGCTATTTATTAGAATTATTATTTCTATTTCAAAAAATAGATTGATTAGTACTTGGTCTGGCTATGATTATCTCTATTAAATGATTACTTATTTTGTAGTTATAATTTGATTTTAAATTCATGTATCATGAGTAGTTGAATTCATGTCTATGCCTAATTTTATTGTATATGTTGTAATTTGAATTTAAAGTTAGGTTATTGAATTATGTCAAAATTAAAAATTATCGAGTCATTCTTCAAAAGAAAAGAAGTTGACACTCCAGGATATTCTTCTAAAACTCTAAGGGATGAACCATATGAAAATCCTTTTAATTCATATATTGTATTTTTGGAATAGTTATGTAAATAGTAAACTTCATAAATTTATTTATAAAATTAAGTCCTAATACATCTTGTCTTGCCACCTTTAGTCTAGCTACTAATTAAAATTATTCTTTCTATCTCTGAATTAGATTCATTAGTACTTAGTTTGGCTATGATTATCTCTATTGATGATTATTTATTTTGTAGTTGTAATTTGATTTTAAATTCATGTCTCATGAGTAGCTAAATTAATGTATATGTCTAATTTTATTGTATATGTTGTAATTTAACTTTAGGTTTATGAATTAAGTCAAAGTTAAAAACTGTCAACTAATTTTTCAAAAGAAAAGAAGTTGACAATCCAGAGCATTCTTCTAAACCTCTAAAGGTTCAACCCGATGAAAATCCTTTTAACTCTCAAATGATGGAGATTGAAGAGATTCATTTTACATCTTCAACACTTGATTCTAAAGAGGTTGGTATATTTTTTTCTACAATGAGATCCAAAATTATGTCCTCCCATGTGAGTATATCCAATCAATAAATGTGATGAAATAAAGACTTATTTGAAAATAGAAAATATATCTTTCGAAATACCCTTTTTATGGCTCAAAAAAGCATTATCGTCACTTTCAAGTTTCTTGGTTCACATAATTTGAATCTTAGCATGAGTATTCTCCATCAAATGATGATGCATATTGTTTACCATGTTATGTTTTTATAATGAAAGCATTCAGCATCATGGATGTGATTTATTTACTATTATTGAATTTAAAAATTGGAAGAAGATTAACGATGAAAAATCTTGTGCATTTTTTAATCATATTGAAGAGAATCCTTATTCTTATTATAATAATGCTGTATAATTTTGTGAGGACTTACTAAAACAATCGTAACATATTGATAAAGTAATGAATGCACAAAGCTCTGATCAAGTTCTCAACAACCAAATTCGGATAAAAACATCTTTTCATGTTGTGTAGCAGCTTGCATTTTAAGGATGTATGCTTTTAGAGATCATGACGAGACTCCTAATTTGAAAAAATTGTTTTAGAAAATGCTCCTAAATTTTTAAAATATACTTCACTTAAAACTCAAAAAGAGATTTGGAAGTTTTTGCAACAAAAGTGCGAAATAAAATTCGTAAAGATGTTAGAAATTATGAAATCTTACATTATTGTTGATGAGACATGAGATGAGTCTAAGAGAGAGCAAATAACTATAATCTTGAGATTTGTTGATAATGACAGTTTTATACAAGAGCACTTTTTTAATCTTGTACATGATAAAGACACATCAACATTGATTCTAAAGAATGAAATATCTGCAATTTTTTCTCATTGTTGTTTTTATATTCAAAATATTCCTAGACAAGGATATGATGATGCTAGCAATATGTGTGGTAAATGAAAATGATAGCAAGCATTGTTTCTTAAAAATTGCCAACACGCATACCATGTTAATTGTTTTACTCACTGATTATAGTTTAGCATTAGTTGCTTCTAGAGAGGTAGTTTCTATTCACGAGTTTTTCACAAATTTAAATTTCATTATTAATGTGGGTGCTTCTTGTAAACATAATGATGAACTACAAGCTGCTCAATTGAACATATACTAGCTATTGATGAACTTGAAATTGGAAAATGAGCTAACTAAATTGCACTGCCAAACAAGTTGGTGATTCTTGTTGGGGTTCTCATTTTTATTTTATTTGCAGTCTACTACAAGTTTTTTAAGCCACTTCCTCGATACTTGTTGCATAATAAAAGAAGGATCTGGGGGCAAGTTTGGGGGGTGAGATGAGAATTTTGTGTTTTATTTTGTGTTTAAAATATTATGTTTTAATATTATTATTGTTTTGGGATTTGAAAAAGGTTTATAGGGATTTAAAGAAAATGAATTGTTTATTATATTTTGTATGGAGATTTGAAAAATGTGCAATGATGAGATGTGATGATAATTTTATGTTTTGTGTTGTGCCCCAAACCTGCCCTCGACGTGAGGATCCGAATGGTTCTTTTAAAATGAGTATATCATTCGAATTTATATTTCTTTTACATTTAATGAAGGAAATCATGAATATTAATGATATATTTATCAAGTCTTGCAGCAAAAACCTTAAGACATCTTGAATACCATGAATATAGTTTTAACTACAAAAACACTCATCCAAAAGTTTAGACATAAAGGTTGAAAAAATTTTCTTGAGAATGTTATCACTTTCTCCAAGCAATTTGATATTAACATTTGAAATCTGAGCACTCGTTGTGTAGAAAATCATGGTCGTCATCAACAAGATCACATTAAGATAGAGCATCACTATCATTTTGACATATTTAATGCTACTATAGACTTTTAGTAGCATTAAAAGTCTTATAAAATGAGTACATTTTATAAGACTTTTATAAAATGAGCATCACTATCATTAAAAGTTTTCTATCTCTTTTTCCAGACGTGAGGATCCGAATGGTTCTTATAAAATGAGCACATCATTCGAATTTATATTTCTTTTACATTTAATGAAGGAAATCATGGATATTAATGATATTCTTTGTCAAGTCTTGCAGCAAAAACCTTAAGACATCTTGAATGTCATGAATATAGTTTTAACTACAAAAACACTCATCCAAAAGTTGAGACATGAATGTTGGAAAAATTTACTTGAGAATGTTATCGCTTTCTCCAAGTAATTTGATATTAACATTTCCAATTTGAGCACTCGTTGTGTAGAAAATCATGGTCATCAACAAGATCACATTAAGATAGAGCATCACTATCATTTTGACATATTTAATGCTACTATAGGCTTTTAGTAGTATTAAAAGTCTTCTAAAATGAGTACATTTTATAAGACTTTTATAAACTAAGCATCACTATCATTAAAAGTCTTCTATCGCTTTTTCCAGCCGTAAGGATCCAAATGGTTCTTATAAAATGAGTACATCATTCGAATTTATATTTCTTTTACATTTAATGAAGGAAATCATGGATATTAATGATATTCTTTGTCAAGTCTTGCAGCAATAACCTTAAGACATCTTGAATGCCATGAATATAGTTTTAACTTCAAAAACACTGATCCAAAAGTTGAGACATGAAGGTTGGAAAAATTTACTTGAGAATGTTATCGCTTTCTCCAAGCAATTTGATATTAACATTTCAAATTTGAGCACTCGTTGTGTAGAAAATCATGGTCGTCATCAACAAGATCACATTAAGATAGAGTATCACTATCATTTTGACATATTTAATGCTACAATAGACTTTTAGTTACAAGAGCAGAAGACCTTGATAGTAAGTTGGTGAAGGAGTGACAAAACTTTTAACACTTAACTCAACTTTAGATCCAAATGATGCTTACAAATCCTTTAATATTGATGATAGCTATTGTCTTTTGGAGAATAGTTATTCTTTGGATTTTTTTTAGAATGAGAAAATTAGTCAAAGGTTTCAATTGAACTATTTTGAAATTGATGTGCTTGGTAATCCAAAATTTTAGAAATTTTCATCCATTGCGGATTTATGTTGAAGATTGGTAGAGATAGAGAAATAAAAAACATACTATCTTTAAATTGATTCATCTTGTTTGGTCTTTTCATTATCTATAGCGATTAGTGAACACGCATTTTTAGCTATGAAGACTATTAAAACAAAACTTCTCAACAAAATTGACGATGAGTTTCTAGCAAATAATTTAGTTGTCTATATTGAAAGAGAAATCACTAAGAACTTTAATTTAAAAGAACGTAAGTTACAATTTTAGCAGCTCTATATATATTTGTTTTTGATATGTTTGTATGAGTGGTTTACAATACCATCCCATAATTTGATGTGTCGGTCCATGCTATGTTTAGTATCAAGGATGATATTGTAATCCTGATGTGAGTGCTATAAGGCCCTGAAATTAGTTAGATTGTTAATAGGCAATGAAAATTTAGGAGAGGTTTCATGGATACAAGACTAGGTTAAATTTCGATTCATTAGCATAGTCAAATTATGATCATCTAAGGGAATGAAATGTTGTTTGAATTTTTTGAGGCGTTTAGGATCATAATTAGATGAAATGGATTGCATCATTAGGTTCATATGTATTTTTAGAACTTTATGGTGCAATAAAAAGTTTCAAAATTTTCGAGTGCCAAATGGACTAATCAGAGAACACTACGTGGCACCTAGCATGCCATATCACCAACCAACTGTCACATCTTTATGTATGATGTCCAAATCAGCTTACGAACACTAGGGAGTCTCATGGACATATGGTACCATCATCACCCTACATTTAGACCTCACTTTACACATGTCAAGTTTAGTACATAGGCGTAAAGAGGTTGAGTGAGAATCAAGAAAACCCAATGCTCTTTTACATGCCCATGCCTCTCTTACACCCACCATTCCCTTCCACCTACACATGTACCTTCTTGCCCAGTCGTCAAAAGGAGATTTGAAACCCAAAGACACAAATTGATACCGAAACCCAAAATGGCCTCAATGCCCCACCTGACTTTGTCATTTTTTTCCCTCTTGACTTAAGCAAATTTTATAAGCAACCATCACATTCCTATGTACTTCTCTTACACAAACATGCCGCTCTCTCACACTGTAGTACCATCCATGAAAAATCTCATTGGATTGAAGCTTGAAACCTCAACCAGACCCTAAATTGATGCAATTGGGTGCTAAGGAAATTGAACTAACTGATAGACCTCCACAAGCAATGACACTCTTGTTTAACTACTTCCATAACCTACAAAGTACACTCATGTCAGCCCAAATAGTGACCTTACACTCAAGCAAAAATCACACTCTTCCTCCTCTCACTCAATCGATCAATCTCAACCCAACCATCTAAGATCTTTGTCCAAGCCATCAAGCAAGCTTCCCATCACCATGATCTGCCCAAAACCGAGTGAGTAGGAGTTAGGCTTTTCCTCTTGTTACTCAAAGCTTTGTAAGTCTTTTTCTCAACCTCTTCTCTTCTATTTTATGTTTCCCTAAGTTAAAATATTGTTAATTGAGTCTTGGATTATCTTTCCTAAAATTTTTTGTGGTTGAATATTGAAGATGCTGAAGTGATGGTTTTGGTTTACTTGTTTTGTTTGCCTTGGAGATTTTGTGTTGAAGTGTTATTTTTGGTCCTATTGATGCTATTATTTTGTTGGAGTCCAAAGCTTTGGTTTGATTCACAGCACAAGAAAAACTTGCATGCTCTGGTAGTGTTATGGAAACCTAAACTTTAAGCATGAAACTCTTTGTTTAAACTTATTCTTTGAGCTCTAGAGTCTTGGATTGATGATGGGATCCTAGAAACTCTTGTTAATTAGATTTGAATCGATGTATTGAGTTGTATTGAGCCTTATAATTAGAGCTTAAGTTGAGTTTTTGATGAACATGCAAGAACACATGGTTTGATGCAAGTTAGAAGGATCATGACATGTTACTTGTTTTAATATTTAAGTTTGTTATGAAATGTTTTAAAATGGTGCTAAGGCCTAGCTAGGGCATGTATATGAAGTATATGGATGATTTAGTTTATGAAAACTAGCATGCTACCTAAGGATTTAGTCAAAATTGTATAGAACAAAACATGAATGATTCATTTTTGGGCTTATGGCACAAACCACTTCCTATCACTTTGTTATCTTGAATTTTATTGCTTGGTGTTATGTATTATCAAACTAGGAATGAGTACTTAGCATGATAGAAGCTAATGTTGGTGATTTGTTAAGGTTCTTCAAGTCATTTGCAAGAGAAATGCCACTTTAGGATTCAGATTGCATAGTTATTCATATTTTGAGTTGATTGCTTCATGTGTTAGGTATATGACCATGATGATTGTATGTATGGTGTCTTAATATGTTACTAAACTAAGAATTAAGAGTTGTTCATGTGTTAAATTCGGATCATAGCATAAATGGTATGCAAGGAGGACCAAAAATCACATCAAGTGAAAACTAGGGTTTAAAGGTTTAGGCCAAGGGAGGGTTATTATAGTAGATATGTGTTTTTGTCAATTCTAAATTCATAAATGGACTTAGAATAAAAAATACACGAAACTTGTAAAGTTTGGTGAAACTTAGGGCTCGTTTGTAATTATTGAAACTTTAGGGGCACTTTTGCAAATATACTCTAGGATTAGTAAGTTTTCTAAGTTAAATGAGACTTTATAAACTTAGAATATTTCTCATTTCAGCCCGCTCTACTTTTATACATAAAGAAATTTGTAAGTTTATAACTTACTCTCGGTATATGCAGTATGTTAGTTAATAAATGCTTTGTTAATGATTCATGTTTACCTGAATTCTTGTCGTGATTGCAATAAATGTGTTATGCCATGATGCCATATGTCACAAGTATGAACATTTGTCACATGTCACAATCATCTGTCATGAAGCATGCAAGTCTGTCACGTTTTCGAGTCAAGCATGAATAGATAAGTTTTATAACGACCTCAAATGTTAAGATGGAGGATTATCCTAGTGGAAGTCTCCTATCTACTCTGGAGTGAATAAAATGAAATGGAGTCCCCTAGGTTGACAAAGAACCGTCAACAGCTTCGAATGTGACAAAAAGGTTTCTGAAGCGAAGTTGAAAGCACCTAACACTAATGGATGCGAAATAAGATACTACGGTGAAGGTGTTATGATCTGCCATAATCTAAAGTGGACTCACGATGAAAGTGTTACAATCTGTTGTAATCTAAAGGTTACTCATGGTGACGACGTTATGAACCGCTTGAGTACTCCTCTCTGTAATACACACAGCTGGTGTACGAACTTGTAACGTGATGTGGTATCAACAGGAGCACACAATTGATGGGGAACCGTGGAGCGGCCATGATATGAACCCGTGGGAGGTCCATCTTGGTGCCCATAAGTCCATTCTCTGTAAAAATGAGAATAAGAATGAATGAAATATATTTATGAAAACAAGTATGTCATGAAGCACGAAAGGTTTAAAGTCTTTTCTTTTAAGGGTAAGGTCATGTCAGTCACACATTCATGCCATATGTAGTATCCTGTCTGCTTTATAAATTGTTAGTAGCATAGATGCTTAACATGCTGAGATTGTAGAGTCTCACTGTGGTAGTCTCAAGTACCATTCCTATTCGAAATAGTAGATTCTGTTCCAGGAGAGGATGATGAAGGACAGGCAGGGCTCAATGGAATTGTTTAAGTATTAATGTCATGAAGCAAGTATGTCATGAAGCAAGTATGTTATGAAAACAAGTATGTCATGAAGCACGAAAGGTTTAAAGTCTTTTCTTTTAAGGGTAAGGTCATGTCAGTCACACATTCATGCCATATGTAGTATCCTGTCTGCTTTATAAATTGTTAGTAGCATAGATGCTTAACATGCTGAGATTGTAGAGTTTCACTGTGGTAGTCTCAAGTACCATTCCTATTCGAAATGGTAGATTCTGTTCCAGGAGAGGATGATGAAGGACAGGCAGGGCTCAATGGAATTGTTTAAGTATTAATGTAATGAAAGTTATTTTGGGATTAGTTATTCTGGTGCAGCGTATGTTGATTAAAATTTTTTTTACAGCATTTATTGCATATTGCTAGAAGCATGTTAGGCACAGTGCATCTTATTTGTCATGAACATGGGTATGTAACCTTGTGTTGTATATCCCGACATGTCAATCTCTGTCAAATCCCAAGCAGAATTTGTGGGCGTCTCATGATTGTATCAAAGCAATGTCTCTAGGTAAATTCCCTAGGAATTGGTATCCAAATATAGGACTGGAATATTAATGTTTTTGCATAGGCTTGAATTATAGAAGTGTTTAGTTGGATTTCTAGTCTGATACATGTGTGCCTTTGTGCTCAAGAAGGAACACATGGCTCTTGGCAACCACCCATGTGACACCCCCATGTCACCGCTTGAGAAGTGAAAGATACTTGGAGCATTAGGACATGCAACGTATGGTTACATACACCCGTTCATGAGAGTTCATACGCAATGCAACTTAGTATGCAACTATCAGTATACAATAATCATAGCGAAATTTAAAGGTGACAAAAATATTTGATGCCAGAAGAACTAAATATCCCAATGATTAATAAATCATAAATAGATACTTCCTCACTTAAAATGTCCACATAAGCTCAACATAAAGTGGGAAATAGAATCTCTCTAATATAATTACTACATAATCAGATAAACTCTCTCATCTGCTCTATAGTATATAGAGTCAATGCTATGAATGTTAATATCACGTCCAGCCTCTTCTCCAAATTAGGCCCATCCTCAACCATCTGAAGCCAGCAGTTCATCCTGCCTATCGTAAGCTGGTCCTGAAACAAAATTCACAAAGAAAGCTAGTGCTGGCCAACGGTTTTTGATTCATTAAAGCTATCCAATTTTGATCCCTCTCTTGTCCCATCCTCTTGGTTTGATTTGAGGGCATAATTACCACCATTGAGTGACTTTCTCAAGTGGGTAAAGAGGTGGGGTTGAGTTCCGATTAGTTAAGTTTGAATAGAAAATGAAAAGGAAGGTTGAACATGCAAGGGTTTCGGTCAACAAGAGCTACTTCACCTATCCATTTGCTAATCGGTTTTGATGCTCATGGAAGGGCTTGGCCAAGCATAAAATTGAGTGCTTTGAATAAATTTCTTAGGGAGAAATGGGCAGAGGCGGTGGCATGTGAAGGTGGCCAATTTAGTTACATAAAATTCTTGAAAGACAAGGCACTCGGTTGGGACAAAACTTCATTCCTAGGTCAAATAGTGGTGATTTTAGCTTGGCTTATAGAATTGTTTTTGGCCCACTCTTAGTTCTGGTTTTAGGTGACATCATGAGGTTTGAATGGTGCATAAAAAATTCATGAAAGCTTGTGTAAGAGGCGTGACTTTGGGAGCTTGTTGAAGGGGTTGCATGGTTTTGCACCAAGGGTGCCGATCGATGGGTTGTGGTGGCATTGATATGCCTTTGACACAAGTGACATGGGTTTGGTTAATTCTAACCTTTAAGGATTGTCTAAGAATGATGCAAAACAAGTGTAAAAGATAAAATTTTAGATATAAAATTATGAAAAAAAAAGAGTTTCAAGAAAGCTATGCAAGTAATGATGCTTGAGTTAAAAACTTTACCAAGGTTGAAGAGGAACTCTAGGGCGTGTGGTTGGAGCTTGGGTAAGATGGAAACCAATGGTATGGTGTATGTGGGTACCATTTGGAAGAGTGAAATAAAATATAAGGCTTGAGCTTCAAGTGTTGGGCTTTTATTGGGCCATATGTACAAGCCTTTGTTATGGGCTAGATGTAAACTTATCCATGGGCTTTATGTCCAGATTTATTGGGCCTATCCTTGGCCTCAATAGTCCACTAGATTGGGTCCCAACCTTGGGTCTTTCTTCAATTGGTCCAATAGCCTTGAATCTTACTAAGTTGGACCCAATAGTCTTATGTCTTCTAAGTTAGGCCTAATGTCTTGTGTCCATCAAGTTGGGCTCAATAGCCCATATCATCTTAGTAAACTAGGGCACTTATTAAACCACTCTTGGGTCTTTCTCCAAATCCATCTAATATTTAACCAAATCACTTAGCCCATCAAGGTGGCAAATCTCCAATACGCCACGTGTCATTCTATCATTAGCCTCTTGGCATTTTTCCTCAAAATTAATAGTACTAAAATTCTTCAAAATAATATTACTAACCCAAAGGTGTACGCTTTCTTTTGCCAACTCAAGCTCCAAAATTTCCTTCTTCTCAAATATCACAGCCTCGACTTAGCTAGGGTCAAAGCTACTAGCTTTAAGACCTATGGTGTTTTTAAGTGGGGTGTTACAACCCAAAAATCTAGTCGAAGGCAATGATCAAGGGGAACAGAATCCTCCCATGGATGGAGGACATGCCATGGCGAAGGCTATCCGTCTACTAATGAAAGTGCAGAGACAACATCAACAATTCCAAGGGCATTGACTGGAACCACCGCGAGTAGAACTTAGAGGTTGCCCCTACGAGAAGTTTCTCGTGCACCGATACCCAAATTTCATGGCACAGAAGGGCATATGAGAGCAAATAAATGGCTGATCGATCTAGATTGAACATTAGAAACCTGCGAATGCATGAAAGACCATAAGGTTTTATATGTTGGGTATCTGCTATAAGGAGAAGCTAGTATTGGACACCCGAAGACAATTGTTGGTGAGAGAATTGGGGAATTTAATTGCTTTGACTTGGGGAAGGTTCAAGGAGGAGTTCGATAACTGATTTTTCTCATAATCATTTAAGCAGAAGAAGACATAAAAATTCATGTCGCTGGTGCAAGGAAATGTGATAGTCGAGCAATATGCTGCCAGATTTATAGAATTGGGAATGTTTGAACCTTACCTGATTTCCATGGAGAAGATGTAGGCCCAGAAGTTTCAAGAGGGCTTGTAGGAAAGTGGCATGTTTCTAAATTGAAAATTATCAAGAGCTAGTTACATTGCAGCAATTGTCGAAATTTAACTTAGGGGCTTAACTTCCCAAATTAATTCGGAGATAAAGAGAGCTTACCCATATGCTACTGGTGGAAGCTTAGAAAATAAAAGGATGATAACTGGAGCGGATAAGGGAAATGACATTGTGATTAGGGGACAAATGCCCACTACACTACTCGTCTATAGAGAGTGTGTCAAGAAACATGGAGGCAAATGTAGACTCGTTATGGGTGCCTATTTCAAGTGTGGTCAGCCAAGCCATATGATGAGGGGCTGCCCCAATAATGCTCAAGTAAGCGGAATTGTCCCTAACATCGAAAGCAAACCAAATTCGAGATATCAAATACTAGGTCAAGTATATGCGATCACTCCGAGAGATGTGGATACCTACGCAATTATAAATAATTATATAAATAAGTACAACATAAGTAATTATATAAATAATTAATAAACGACTCCAATTATAAATATGAGTCATGTGATTAATTATTAAATTTTTTGTAAATATGATGGCAATTCCATTTTAGAGTTTACAATAAATAATTACATCAATAATTAATCAATAATTCTGAAAACATACCAAGCATTGATGGTATCCACCATCACTCCAACCCCCTAAAAAATTTAAAAGAAATAATTTATACAATTCTAGAGTGGATTATTCAAAATTAAAATCATCTCAACTTAAGTTTACCTTCCAACATATATTTAATGAGACCCATCATCTTTTACAAAACCTGATAAATCTAGATAAATTTTTTGTGCAAGCATCATTATATAAATCCCTTTTAGATTTTAAAATTATATAAATATATTTTTATATAAAATTCATTTTATATAAAATTTCAAATCTAAATATAATTATAAGTTGTATAAGCGTCACATATTCTTTTTAACAAAAAGTATAGTCAACCATTACAAAATTATTATTATTTTTTTCATATAAATATCATATTTATTTATTTTTTTAAAAATAACTGCACGCTGCAAATATCATTTATCTTTCCTGAAACCATTTTATTTTATTGCTATTCAAAATCTCAAAATAATTTTAGAGTAATTCTATATATCTACCTACACTTTCCACACACCATGCACTAATTTTTTTTTTTTTTTTTTAAAATTTAAATACACTAAGTGTGTGGAGTGTGTGATAAATAGTAGAGTGTGAAGAAGAATTTTTCATAATTTTAACATCCAAACATTGGCCTTATTCTCGGAGGGACTGGAATGGGCGGGGATGTGCAACTTTGGATAACTCTGCTTCTCTCTGCTTGGCCTCGGTTATCAAACAATGCATGCGTATATGGCGACATACCCAAATACCCATACGGCAGGATGTGTGTTGGAGTTCACCAAATTGGGTCTTCACCATGTTATCAGCGATGAGACGGAGAAGGGGAAGAGGAAGGCGAAAGCTAAGGGGTCCTTCGCATTTCGTACCAACTGTTCGATTTCAATTTCGAAAGAAAGATGGAGCTCAAGCTCTAGATCAGGATCATGTGTCGGAAAACTAAAGGTTTCGGCAGCAAAGTCTCAAGAACCAGTTGATTCTTCACGGGCAGAGGCCACTCAAGAAGAAGAAGAAGGAGACGACGAAAATTTTCGAGTACTGACGGCTGTAAAAAGCAGTTTCAACGATATTTTAATCCTCGATAGTTCAAAGTCCAGGATACTGCTCCTCGACTCCACTAGTATGCTCTCTCTCTCTCTCTCTCTTCAATACACATATTAAAGGCACGACTCTTTCTGACTTTGCTATCTATATGTATTTCGTTGATGTGGACGCTTGCAGATAATGTTCATAGCATTCTTTACAAGGACCAGAAATGGACTGGTTCCTATTGGGTATTTCAAGCTTCTCTTCTTATTCCTTTCATCCTTTATTTTATCACTGCTATTTCAACTCACCTGCTCATCGTTCTTGGAAAGTAGGCTTTCTTGTGCAACTGATCCATTATCTATGTAATGTGGCAATCTAAAGGTTATAATTGCTATCAAATATGTATATTACTTGAATTCACTGTGGAACTTATGAGATAGTTTCCTGGTTTTGGGTTTATCTTTATCACAAAAGTATGTTTGTAATGTAGTCAATCCGATAAAAAAATATCTGGAGTGTAAAAGACACCTATTTATCGAGGTCGCTGTCTGTTCTATCATCTGTTGACAGTCAAGATGCGTAGTGGTTGTCATAGAGCTCGCACATTAGTAGCAAACATGGGAATAATGATGTCCATCAGGATATTTTTCTCTTTTTAGCATCTTAAGAAAATTAGTGTGATTGTTTTTTTTTTGTCATCTTCTGATTGTGGGCACTTAACTTTGCGAAATTCTGGTGAGGGCGTTGCTTACTCGTTTTCGTCAATTTTGATACATGAGCATCACCGATACTTTTTCCGATGAGGTACCATTTTCCCTCAATTCAACAAAATAATATTTCATGTCCTTTATACGATCCTGTGAGGAGCAGATTGAACATTAGTTCTCTCTTGCATTAAGGAACCTCTTCTGTTAGATTCCCTCTTCTCACCATAGGCTTGGTTGTAATATTACACTTGATTCATGTATACATCCTTTGTACTTGACTATGCCTATTATTATGAATAAAACTTCTTGATTACTATAAAAAAAATACATATTTATACTTGATTTATTGGTCATACGCTGGATCTTGAGGCTTTCAATCTTAATTGTCTTGAAGCTCTAGCACTCAAAAGAGAAGAGAAAAGAAAAAGGAGAAAAGAATGGATATGATTTTAATATGTCCGAAGAGAACTTGTCTCTTGGGATGTATTTTGTCTTTAGCATGTCTGTTGTCACTCCAGTCTCACGTCCTAAGAGATAGCACTTGGAGATCTTGGAAGGGAGTAGACCATCTTTAGTTGATAAACCTCCTGATGGTCATTCAGCCCTTTACAGATCTTCTGTGTATTATTTCTGTAATGAAAGTGGTTAATTATGCATTTTCCATTCTGAAAATGATCATGTATCATATAAATTCTTTCTCCATTTTATAGCCTTTTTCTAGTGTTATTGCCACCTGCTTTTGTCAATTTAAGTTGCGAAAGCTTGAGAATGTCACGAGTGGAGTGAAGCTTTGCACATGGTAAAGTTAAATCTACAGTTTTGGGTAGAAAGCTTATGCGCAAGGGGAGAACCACTATAAGCTCAATTGTGCACTGGTTGTCAGAGAATCTTTGTTGATGTTTCTTTTGTCCTCTTGGGAAACTTGTAGTGCGCCCAATGAATTGGCCATCTTATATATATATTTTTTTGGTGGAAAGATATCCTTTTCACTATCTTGAATTGGGAACTACTTGTGAATGTGGTTGTAGTTATGCCAAACACAATGGAAGGTACTCGGGTTACATGTTGGAGAAGGTGAGGTAACATTTCTCATAAAAGTTATCAAGTGGGTAAAAGGAGCAGAGGACATGAGAGAGAGAGAGAGAGAGCACAACTATTAACCAAATCTTAGGATAGAGAGTCCCCACAACGTATGCTTCTTCCTCTTGACACCTCTCTGTAATTATGAACCATCAATCTGTTTAAAATATACTTGTGAATCTTTCATAAAAAATCCATTGTTATAATAGCTTTAGACTATGGTATAGCTTGAAGTACGATGATTTCATAATTTTCTTGAATTTTGGGTCTAATTACTTCTTAGGATGTCACCCAGATATTTTCTTGTGAGTGGCAACTGGCAATCATGTTCTTTTACTTGGGAATGTCTAGATATACATCTTAAGATAGACCACATGTTTCATTCTTGTATCGAAAGCTTACCCAAGAGAGTAATGCATTGCTTTACTGTAGAGACAAACGGTGAAACCAGACTTGAAGAATTTTCCATATATCTAGTAAAACATCTGTCATGTTGAATTTGGCACCTTTGCTAATCAACTATACACACGGTTCTTGGGTCATGCTTTCCTTCTCTTGAACTTTTCCAGTACCATATTTTGCTTCAGGGAATTTGACTTTGCCATGTAGATGGTAAGTGACTGGTAAACTTATATGATAAGATTTATAGAAGTTTCTATTTAATAATAAAAATCATTCAAATGATTAAGCCACATAAAAGTTATCACGTCATTGTACTCCAATTCTGTTTAGAGAGAGAGGGAGGATAGAAGTGTAAGGAGGCTGCATGCTTTTCATTTATTTTAACTTTCTATGTATATTTAAAATATCTGTGTATGTGTACACATGCATTTTTTAATTAATTCATAAATTAGTTCTATTCATTTCATGGATTATGTTTCGTTATGCAGGATGAGTTTGCTAGCTTGCCTGCTATTGTTCCAAAAGGTCCCATCGCCATCTTTGGTTTGGTAATTGTTGGGAATGGCATTGATACGTTCTTTCTGAACCAAACATGTAATTTCCAGGACTGTACTCATATCATTCTAAATGTTTCAGGGTGGTGGAACTACTGCTCGGCTAATGCTTGACTTGTGGCCTTCATTGCAACTTGATGGCTGGGAGATTGATGGAATTGTAAGGAACCCCTAAGTATCTTTTCCAGTAGACTTATATATATATATTATGAAAAATGATGATTTCCATCATGATCTGGTTTCTTCCTAATAAATTAACTTCATTTTGTATGAAGTCTGTATTTTGCTTTTCTATAGGTCTATTGTTGGTCTTGCAATGTGTCAGACGGTTACTGTCAGTAATATACTTTTAGATTTGAGACCCCCAAAGACCAGTGAACTTACTAATTAAAAAGTTACTTGAGGCTATATATATAAATATATATATACACACTCGGGACCAACTTCAAGCTCAAATGCTTTAAATTACTTTTCTCTTCAACTAATTTTCAAGAGGGAGCCTAGAGAAAACTTCTTGCAATGTGCTAGTTATACCACCCAGAAACTCTGATAATTGGAAGGCATTGGATTGTTTTTCATGTAGTTTTTTCAATATCTTGATAAAGAGCACATATTTGCATGCCACATACATCTATAAACTTCTACAAATTTTCAGTACCTTTGATCAATTGAAATGTTAAATAGGCAAGAAGACATTGAGACTAACAGGTCTTAGCACTGGGATTGAAAAATGTTTGATTGATTTTTCTTCTCTATACAGGACGTATTAGATTACCAAGTTATCTCTGCTGGGTATTTCCTTAAAGAACAAGATATCATAAAACTTCCCTCAAGAATATGCACTGTTTCTGGTTCATGCACACTGTAGATGGCTGCATGTATATTATCTCTACTTTATGAAGTCTATTCCATCAACATCTAAGACATGCATTAAATATGATTAATGGACCTATTTCAGGTAGCATTCATAATTTACAAGCCCATGGAATTTATTAATTATAGGATTTGAAAACCCACATGTGAGACAATGTTAGGATTTAACAGTAATTTTCATCCTTTTTTTAAGGTGCGAGTACAATTGTGCTATTAAATTGCAATTGTTATCTACAGTAGTCATACGAAAAAGGAAGTTGCAATAATTTCTGATGGTTATAACGGTTGGTGTTGTATAGTGTTCTGTCAACTTAGAAGGAATGCCATCTTTATTACAATGGTCTCAAGTGTTTTAACTCTTAACCAAATCCAAATATATTCTTTCTCTAGTACCATATCTGTATCATTTAAATGCTTCAAGCTTTTTGTTCCCAAGGTGACTACATCCTTACATGATGTTTTTTCTTTCATTAGTTGATCGATAAAGCAAGAGAATATCTTGGGCTGTCATATCTTGAGAAACATACTGTAGCTGGTGGCATCCTTAATGTTCATATCGGTGATGCCCTTTCACAATCAGTTAATGTGTCTGAAGGATATGCTGGTAAGATCCTTGTCCGCCTAGCTTTTTGTATTTCCTAGTTCACCTCCTGCTGTTTCATTTTAACACTGTTGGATGGGTTGTACGCCTTCTTGGTAGTGTCTTTGGACCTCTTTACTCGTCTCATAGAAAGGAAAAATTAATGGTGAAGGAGGATTTTCTTTTGCAATCCATGTATAATTTTCAAGTCTTTTATTCCACTTCAAACTCTAGAAAAGTCTATATTTTACTTATTTCTTGTCCATGAGGAAGGTTTTTGTTTTTGTTTCACTAATATGTGCTTGCAACAATGTCAGGCATTGTAATTGACTTGTTTTCTGAAGGAAAAGTATTGCCACAGTTGCAAGAGGTACACATCTCATTTGTTACATAAAAATTGGGCCTTGGCTTTTGAAATAATGTTGTGGTCTCCGATGCTTGATGTTACCAGTTTTCAAACAAGCCATTTTGTTTATAAATATGTATTATGCGGTCAGCAGCAGAGTGAGAATTTTGTTCCAATTGGTGCAAAGTCTAACTAAAATAGATAAATACAGAACAAATTATATAATACTATTTTGGAGGAACAATTCTGATGATTTCAATTCAAAAACTAGTTATTATTTTTTTCACTTTTTCATATTCTCAAGTTGTTTCATCAATAATGCTAACAAAAACATTTTTTTAAACATATGTAATCAGATCGTTTGGTTACACAACTGATTCTTTACAATGCTATCAAAATTATCTCTCCCAATGCATGCAATCTCTCTCTCATCTCTTTCTTTCTTTAATGAACCCACACGAGTTGAGAGTGGACAGGGCCGTTTTTTGGAGGGGCCCACTTAAAATTAGTATTCAGAAATAGGAATTTTAAATGGGAGTAGTTAAAGAATTAACCAGAGTGTTGCGGGAGTTGGAATCACTTTTTTTTTTTCTAACATATAGTACTACTTCTAAGTAAATGAATTTTACTTTTGCTCTATGTGAAAAAAGATTTTTCTTATGGTTCAAACTTTAAAAGGGGTTCTCATAATTGAACACATGATTTTTCATGGGTGCTACTCTAAAAAAAAATCTCATAATTGTCCAAAAATATTTTTAGGGGTGCAATTGTAAAATATTTTACAATGTGATAAATTTTTTTGTATTTGTAGGCCACTAGAGATAATGTGGCTCTGCCAATATTGAAAGTTCCCTTTCAAAATTCCAATTTCACCCACTAGAGATAATGTGGCTTTGCCAATATATGCAGTTCTAGATCGAAGATTGTGGAAAGTTTTAATCATACGCTTCACTGTGATCATTTTGTGTTTTGAGCCAAGTTTCTACACTGCATTATCCCTTTGCCATATATGATTGCCTACACCTTAAATTTTTTCTTGTCATCCACAGCGATTGATTGGCATATTTTTTTCCACATACACTTTGTTGATTATTCCTTGTGTGAGTGTCTTTGGCAGGTCAATACTTGGTTAGAATTGACTGATAGATTGATGCCCAAGGGTCGTCTCATGGTGAACTGCGGTGGCATCAATGAAGTATCTGTTGTGACAGATGGAGTGCCTCGTCCTGAGACTTCTTCAATTGATGGCCCCTGGGTGCAAAATTCTACTATCCAGGCACTACTGAAAGCATTTCCGGAACAAGTAGGGATTCTTCCAATGAAAATATTATGTTCATTTCATTACTCATGTTTCTGCATCTACTCTGCATACTATTTTTTGATTACTTATAAAAAAAAATGTTTCTGCATCTACTCTTTCTTCAAGAGTTATGTAAAAATAGTATCTCCCTTCTCTAATTAATACTGTTGTCATCGGATATGATCTTCATTACTACTCATATGCATGATCTTCATTATTGCTCATGTATATACCCCCAAGTGTACGAAAGGTCTTCCCCGGTTACAAAAAAATAAAAAGAAAAAGAAAAGGATGAGCTGCTTTTTCAGGATATTGACAGAGTTGAGGAAATAAAAAAGGATCTGTTTGATTGTTCAATATGGTTCCAAATTCTATTATTTTACAAAATACATGGAATGGTTCCAAATTGTATTTCGCACATACATCAAATGCCC
This sequence comes from Juglans mandshurica, assembly GCA_022457165.1. Classification (NCBI taxonomy): domain Eukaryota; kingdom Viridiplantae; phylum Streptophyta; class Magnoliopsida; order Fagales; family Juglandaceae; genus Juglans; species Juglans mandshurica. The sequence continues at coordinate 12,603,868 of CM039634.1, forward strand.
CAGTTTCAGATTTTTTTACAGCTACATCTGCCATTCATAAAACAAGTTAATTCATCTGACAAACATGCCCTTTGCTGCAAAGCCAATGTAGCATTAAAAGAGGAAGAAGTAAAGAAAAGACTATCTTTGTTTGTGATGACCTTGTGTGTAACTTAGAATTTAATTGAGGGACTACGTAATGTGTTGTTCACTGGTGATATAATTTCAGCTCAAGAAACTAGAAAAACGTTGATAATTGATTAAAACTTGGTGCCTCTCATTAGAGATTGAAGAATCATTGGTTGGCAAGACCAAAACCAAATAAGTGGACTTACATTTCAGTTAACCAGATTCCTGATGTTAAAAATGAAATTTCACTCCTTAAGGTCATTAATTATTCTCATTTTCATCTCATCTAACTGCATTGTTTAGGGATTGCCTTTTTTTTCTCTTTTTTGATTGCTTGGTTATTCACTCATTTGGTTATATTATAGGGAAATCTATTTGGAGAACGTGATATTCCGTCAATGAAGTTAATGACACACTAATGAAATGTTGGATGTTGTGTGAATCGCTAACCTCAAATGAAATGCTTTTTATGTTATGTGAGTTACAAACCTCAGGGAGCAGGTGTCATTTTTGAAGCTAGGAGAAAACTTTCTGACATATCCCAAACATCAAGAGAGGCTGGCATAGTCCACACATAAAATTAAATATGTGGAGTTCAAATTATGTAAAACTATGAGTACACTAGAGAGACTGGTGAAAAGTTTTGGCCAGTGGATCTCCAGAAGAAAATTTTTCTTGTTTGTTTGGTGATCGATAAGGGTGTATTGGAGATGAAAGTGCCTATTAAATTAGAGATGGATTAGGAGTGCTAACGGGGTGGATTCCTCTTCAAACCATCCTCCAGGTTTGCAGGAGGTTTCATTGATCCCCTGCCTTATGTACAATGTTTTCAAATTGTCCCTGTTCTGCTTGCTTCATCCCTACAAAAGAAACTTCAAGAAATTGCAATCCCAAACAGCCTAAGAATGGAGACTTTTTAATTAAAAATTCCAAAACGTCCTTAAAGTAGTAAAGATAAATTTCAAAATAATAATGATAATAATAAAAATAGCACAAGAGATTGAAATCCCTTATTGGAGATGTACAAGTTAGTTGCATGTGTATTTCTGTTTTTTTAAAGTTGAGATGTACTCTGGTTCTCATTTTTATGCCTCCCTTCCCCTCTCCATACATAATTTGATTTTTCTTGTTATTAATATCCAGTGTAGCCTTATGTCAACAGAAAGCTCATGGTTTTGAAATTTGACCATCACAGTTGAGCTGGAAGAGAATGCCTAAAAGGGATGGTGAAAATTATCTTGCACTAACAGGACCTTTGCCCGACTTGTCTTCGTGGTCTGCTATGGTCCCAGGTCCTCTGAGTCAGAGTGTAAAGCAATGGAAGCCTTGTGTACCTTCTTCTTAAAACCTGCTCTTGGCTGTTAAAAATGTGACTAGAACGTTTCCCAGTCAAAGTTGCAACAATACTACTCCTATTCCTGTTAGATCCCTATGAGGCATGTTCCAAAATTAGGAAAGTTTGCGTGTTCTGAGGTTTTATCCACCGGTTTGTTCGGACTTTTTCTGCATCCAACTTCCGTAGTCTTCTTCTTCTACTTATTGAGAAGATGAACATTGATAGCAATCAGTAGCCTGTAGCTCAATTGAATGTAACCTTCCTCTTTGAGATGTTGTAGATATATAATAACCGTGCCGAAAAATGGCTGTTGCTTGATGATATTTCTAATACAAATCCCAAAGTGATCTGTTGTAATTTACCTCTATGATGTCGTTCTATGCAGTTTCTATGTACGAGTTAGGTTTGGTGGAATCTTTTACAAGGTTACAGGTTCGAATTTGTTTTGTATTTGTAATACCAAATCAGGAAGTTGAGATATGTGGCCCAGTGTCTTGCATGGACTCTGTAATATTAGAGTTGTCGGAGATTTAAGGAGGAGAGATTGCAATACTCCTGCATGTATATAGGATCGTTGTATATATATTATGACTATCATATTGCTTGTGAAAGGGTTCAAACACTACATAATTATTTTAATGGGCTCCAATTGTAACATTGACTAGTCATTTTAAAGCATGGTCTCAGATGCGGTTTGAGCTTTTCTTGCGTTGTTACAGAAGGCATCAGAACAATCCCAACCAATTGGATCGTGTAGTTTAAGTCGTACTTGGTACTTTCAAATTATATACGCATGGTAAGGAAAATTTTACTCCTAACACTCCAAGTATAACACCTACACGCAATCATTTTTTTTTTATCATTGATGTGACATTTTTTTCGTTATCGATACGAAAAACATATCAATGCCTGTCATGTCAACGGTGTTGCGCAACTATATAGTACTCTTGAGGTGTTACGATCGAATGACTCATATGTTAATCTTAATTACATGGCATGTTCTATTTTAAATCTTAACTCGTTGTTTAATAGTAGTCTACACTCAAAATATATACATATACAAAACGTACCAAACCAAACCAAACCATAGGATTCCCATTATATCACAGTAAGCCACAAAATTAATGTTGTGTATAGCAGTAGTGTACGTGAAGGCAACGGCGCCAGTTGTTGTGCTAATTGAATGTAAAACAAATACAAATCTGTTGGCATGTGCATGCAGTTAAGTTGGAAAGTAATATATATAATTGGGTACGTAATATAATTAAAACACTGTAATAATATGTAAACATGGGCACATATATATATCAAATGGTACTGTTTCATCAGCGTGTTTGACCAGGAATTAGAGAGAGAGAGAGAGAGATTTCATATATGTGGAGATTGCGTGGGAATCCCTTCAATCGGGTCTGAAACAAAAGCCCTTTTTCCTGAATTTCTACAGGGATTTGTTTATTTGTTTTAAGCTAATCGAGACCTTGAATTGTGTTCTGTGTGTTGTATCAGCATGTGTAAATGCCACGGACTTTCAGGATTTTGCTTTTCTCTGCATGCAGCCAGTACCTCTCTCCCTCTCTCTCTCTCTCATCACGTGCAAAGCACCCCCCAATACCCAATTCATTCACTTTGTTTATCACTTTGGAGAATATTATTGTATCATGAGAATGTACACTTGGGATTGGGTCCCTTTTTGGCTAAGATCAAATATTATATGGATTAGATTTCATGAAATAATTAATTTTGTTAAATTTTCTTATCAACTATATATATATATATATATACACTCTAATTAGTGATCATGTTTGTGCAAAAAATGGGATAATTAATATGATCGACATAGTCGATCAAGGATGTTATTAATTTTAAATTACAAAAAGACAGTATCAAATTAATGTTGGCTATTATATTTAAAAAGACCGCGCATGCCATGATAAAATTAAACCGCGCATGATTACGGAAAAATTATACTCGTAAAATACTAAGTATATATGATCACATTTCATGTGTAATATCACTGACATGATAGACAGACAAGTGATCAATCATCTTTTATGGATAATGTGATAGCCATATATATATATATATATCAATAATACTTATATTAAGTCGATGATGTTTTCCGAATGTTACATATGAGATGTTACAAATGGTATCAGACTATCAATTCAATTGACCAACCAATCAATGGACTTCCATCATCAGCTTGCTCGACATGAATGTCCCCCACAAAAGCATTAAAAAATGCAACTCAGAATTACAGATGAACTAAAAATAGGCAAGATGATCTTGATGATGCACCAATATCCTCTCTCTCTCTCTCTCTCTCTCTATATATATATATATATACATATATATATATATTATTGTGGTTCATTAATATATAATTTGAAGCCCATCGTCGCTCAAACCATCTTTAATTGTGGGGTTCATGGGTACTCTTTTCCCTCATTTTTAAGCTCTACTTATACCTCGGATCTGGAATCATGCATGACTCATGCATGAAGAATGCAAAAGTGGTTCAAGTATAAACACGTTAATATTAATGTATGCATGATGTTTTGAATAACTAAAAGGAGGCCAGACCCCCCCAGCTTGTTTCACATGACTTACACTGAATTTGATGCAAATTAATATATATTTGCTACTTGGTGAAGGAACAACATTCAGGACTTGCAGCACTTTTTCTTTTTCTCTTAACAAATTATCTGGATACAACAATATTCAGGGCATGTATGCGTGCAGCACTCTTTGTTTTATTATTATTATTATTATCATTATTATTCAGGTTTTTCTTAATTTTTTCAAATAGTGGATGATCAATCAGTATTATATATTTGGAGAAAAAATTAAGCAGAAAGGCTCATATATACATACATATATATATATAGAGAAAAAAATTTACTTGCAGTCTTAATTAGGATGTGCAAATCCCGTGCACTCTCTTTGAAAAAAGTGGATAAATTTGAGACCTACATAGAAAAATTATTTTTTTAATAGTGCAGACACTACTTTTTTCAAAGAGTACACGTAATTTGCACATCTTAAAATTGTATCTAACATTACTTTTATATATATATATATATATATATATATTTGTCCTCTACCTCATAAACAGCTAATCTCCACTCCTACAAATTATCAAATCAATCAAGTGCTTGGTCTCATGAATTTTATCATTTTTTATGTCATATATTAATTAGACAGAAGTTCTAGGCGCTCCTCATTCATATTAATTTTAAACAAACACAAAAGGAAAGTGACAAAAGATAAGCCTTCTCTCATTATCTCAAAACTATAGTAACTAGCTGCCATATGGTTCAGAATTAAGGAACTCAAAGAATACTATTTGTCCTTTGGAAAGAGACAAACCCAAGGAGATGCTATATATATATATATATATATATATATATATATATATATATATATATATATATATATATATTTTTACATTTAAGAAGAATAAACTTAATTCTGTTCTTCTTTTGCCTATACTAAAAGAGGAGTGCTACATGCTATAGCCACAAATAAATTACATAAAAGTAATCCTATAAATTGACGTGACTTTATGTGATCGTCAGATCCGCTTTATAATATAAATAATTTTACAATTTGACAAACCACATCATCAAGTCACATGATCAGTTTGTGAAATTACTTTTATATAATCATTTTGTGGTTAGAATATTTCTCATACTAAAATAATATTTATTAAACTGGTTGATATATTATATTATATTATATATATATATATATATATATATATATATATATATATATATATATGAGGTCGGTTGGAATAATGGAATAGAACTGCATGCATGGATGCATGCCCTCAATATTCCTTCTTTGACTCTGACTTTGTGTGTCCATACATACATAATCGAATACAGATAGATTACACTGCGAAAGACAGAAAATAAAACATTTATTTAATTACAACACAAGCAAAGAGATAAAATGGGTTCAATAATTAATTGACAGTTAGGCAGATTTTCTTCATCCTAATGAGGCGATTTTCGGGATGAGGTCTCCTATTCAACAGACATAATTTCCTTTTTTTTTTTTTTTTGTCATATTATTTTTGTGCGAGAATTCCGAAAGATGACATGACTTCGATCAATTGCATATTTACTCATGATCTTGTGAGAACAAGAACAACAAACGGTTCTCCCATAGGGTTTTTTAATGCACAAAGGGGATTAAGACACTGAGACTCAAAATCACATTTCTTATTCATACTGGTTACAGAAGCATTATCAAGAATCCTCTTAAAAGCAGAAGCCTGGGGAACAATGGAAGGAGTCAAAATTAGTAGAAACAGTCCTTCAATTTCTCGTCTTCTTTTTGCGGATGATACGATTATTTTTGCAAACGCAACAGAAAGAAGTGCAAAAACAATATTAGAGAGTCTTGTAAAATATCAGCAGTGGTCAGGCCAAAAAGTTAACATGTAGAAATCCTCCATCTTCATCACAAGAAATACTAGCCAAGCAGCAAAAGTTACAATCAAACAATAGCTACCATACAAAGCAGCTTCAGAAAAAATGAAATATCTGGGTCTTCCAACTTCATTTAGCAGAAATAAAAAGGATGATTACCAAGAAATGCTAAGTAAGGTGAAAAGAAAGCTGGAAGGATGGAAACTTAAACTGCTCTCCCAAGCGGGAAGAACAATGTTGATAAGAACGGTTACAAGCATCATCCCAACTTACTTCATGGCTTCATACAAAATTCCCAAGTCAGTATGCAAGGCACTTGATACAAGCTTTAAAAATTTCTGGTGAGGCTTTCCTAAAGACAAACATCACAACTTAACTCTCAAATCTTGGAAGTCTATATGTCAGCCCAAAGCTATTGGAGGTCTTGGAATTAGACAAATGGCAAACATGAACCAAGCAATGCTAGCAAAAAGGGGATGGGAGATGAGCAAAGGACAATATAGTCTCTGGTATGCAATACTATCTGCAAAATATCTCAATAACACAGATTTTTGACAAACAAATCCAAACCGACAGACTCAAGCCTATGGAAAGGAATATTACAAACAAGAGACACTAAAAAAAGGAAGGTGCTACCAAATCAATCATGGAGGCTTGATTAATATATGGACACAACCATGGATTCCCACTATGAACAACTTCAAGCCCAAGCCGCTACAAGGAATGGAAGAGGCACATCCACAATTAACAGTTACAAATCTCCTTACAGATATTCCCAGATTATGGAATACTCAAAAAATGCAAGAGCTGTTTGACGAAGAAAGCATAATTGAAATACAAAAAATACCCCTGCCTTCCTTCTCTCGGGGTCAAGACAAAATAATCTGGATCCTAACCAACTCAGGTGAATTCTCTATTAAAACAGCTTACCAAATGGTAATTAACAATCATGAGACAGTTTCACAATTCCCCACTCTGAACATCTACAAAAGTATATGGAAATTGAAAATTCATGATCGATATAAGCTATTGCTCTGGAAGCTTCAATGGAATATATTACCTACCAGATCAAGAATCAAAGAAGCTATTCAAGAAATTCCGATTGAAGAATGTCTCCTATGCAACCAAGAAGAAGAAACACCACTTCATCTTTTCTTAAAGAGAAATGATACTTGCAGTCGTGAGTGTGCAAGCGTCGTGCAGTCGTTTTGAAAAAAATGAATAAATATGGGACCCACATGAAAAGAAATTAATTTTTTAATTATAGACCCCACTCTTTTTCAAAGCGACTGCACGACGTTTGCGCATTCCATGACTATATGTAGCATTACTCTTTCTTAAATTGCCCAGTTGCCAGAATTCTGTGGTATCAAAGCTCATGGCCACTAAAGCTAGAAACCTTGCCAATTCAATCCATATGAGACTGGATAAAAATGATCATCTCCCCAACAAAAGAATTGGGATTGAGAGAAGAAGAAGCACATCATTTCCAATTATTTGCTGTGATAATCCTGGATTTCATCTGGAAGCAAAGAAACGAAATACTGCACAAACACGCTTCCTTCTCTATTGAATCAGCAACAATCCAGTTAAATAGAATATACCAAGAGTACAAAGCAGCATGTCAAGAAAGAAAACCAAGACAGGTAGCTAGAAAGTTGGAAGACGACTCCTGAAAACTTCCAGAGCTTCTCATTTGATGCAGCTGTCAGAGATTCTTTCTCAGTGGCCTTAGTAGTCTGCAGAGATAATAGTGGAAAAATTTTGGAAATTCAAACAGAAAATCTTCTCACTTCCAATTCCTTAGTAGCTGAAGCTAAGGCAGCTCTTCTAGCCATGAAAATGGCATTCCAAAGACAGCAAGAAATGGTAATCTTGGAAGGTGACTCGAAGCTGGTAATAGAAACCATTGATAACAAAGAAACTGTCCCTCACTGGAACATTGAACCCATCATTGAAGACATCAAACATATCTTTGTTTCTGAAAGGTATTAGAAATTTACAAAAATTCATCGATATGTAAATCGATATACATATTCTGTGGCGCAATAGGCAGCAATCAATCTTGTTTTTGGTTGCATACCCTCTGATTTATTATCTAGATGTCTGTTGTTTCTTGACAGTGGAAATGATCCATTTTAAACTCTGGATCATTATTATTATTATTTTATAATAGATACAAGCTTGCTTAGGGGGAAAAAAAAAAAAAACAACAAACAGTCGGTCAGTCCTGCAATCCTTTTACTTTTTGAATTTTAATATATTTTTCCTTTATTTCTGTGCCCATGCTCGTCTTAGTTCAGTCCGAACGCTTTGCACTGATCCACACATCTCTTCTCTCTCTCTCTCTCTCTCTCTCTCTCTCCGCACTCACGTCGTGCCCTTGAAGCAAAGTACTATGCAACTCAAACCACCGCTGTCTGCTTAGAGCTTAGTTTTCTGGCCGTGTGGCCGGCCGTTGTGATCTTTTCTTCCTTTTGTCACAGAAGGGATCAAAGCTTTAACATTACACGGCTGAGGTTTGCTTTTTATTCTTTATGGCCCATTTTCCTCTCCTGTTTACGACTTGATATAAAGATCTTATACGATAATTTGAATCATCGTGAGCTGCAGTAGTACTACTGAAAGAGTTATATTAAGATCGATCCTATATCAACAAAGAGCTTTTCTTTGCGAACTTTCCTAGCAGCACACTCGTCTCACCCAAGTTCCCATCTGTTTTTTTTCTTTTTTTGGACAAATCTGTCATATTTTGAACTTATTATACAGACGGTGTGTATATATATAACAAATCTTCCTTCCAAATTATCTTTCCATTTCCTTCTCTGTGGTGTACTGGGGGCGTTCAGTTCATCTCGATCCTTGTTCATCGCAGAAAACATTGTTTTTAGAACCATTCCTCCTTCAACCTACGAAGTTTGAAGTGAAGATTGCTTGTTCCGGCTCGATCGACGTCCAGAAGATCATCATTACCTTGATCCGGCAAATAAGTGCTGATCAGGGTGTTGAGATTTTCCTGTTTCTGGCGTTTATAAATCTTAATTATTCTGTTGGAGAACTAAAGGTCATGTTGATCTTTTAAGCACTTAAGATATTATATACCTTTGCTGCAAAGATCTTCCAGAAATATAATCTTATTCATAATTTAATTATTCTGATGAACCGTTGCTTTTCCTGTTCTAAACTAGTTTGTTTTCATCATGTTATGTATGCCATGTAATTTGCTTTTTTTTGTCAGGCCTCGTAATTAAAGACAAAAAAAATGATGCCAGGAAATGGACAATTGAGTGTTCCTCCAGGCTTCCGATTCCACCCAACAGATGAGGAGCTTCTCTACTATTATCTAAGGAAGAAGGTCTCATACGAAGCCATCGACCTTGATGTTATCAGGGAAGTGGATCTCAACAAACTCGAGCCTTGGGACCTCAAAGGTTTGATTGATCATCATCATTTCTTCCTCCAATCCTCCACCATTAATAACTTCATGTATTCTCCGGACATACATTTAGTTTGTCGTCACACAAATATATTATATGTAACTACGACCTGGTCGGCATATGCTAATTGAGTGTTGAGTTCGGCAAGTACGTACGTTGTAAAAGTCAGAAACGCATATGTAAGATATTGGTATTTGATATTGGTATTTTCATGATTTTCACTTGCGCCCACAGGAGACAAGCCTCTTGAAGAAAACGTTTTAGGGTTGATTAGGGTTGGCAACCGAAGGCAGATCACTACATACATACATACATATATATATATATATATATATATATATATATATATATAGTTCAGATACATATCTCAGAGACTCTTAAAAACTGAAATATTATACGATCATTTAACAAAAGAATAAGTTGTTGATCGAGCAAATTAAGAAAAATATTGATTCGAAGTCCCTAATTATATATATGTATTCTGATTTCAAATGGTTTTGGTAATTGACATGCAGAGAAGTGTAGAATTGGATCAGGGCCACAGAACGAGTGGTATTTTTTCAGCCACAAGGACAAGAAATATCCAACTGGAACTCGAACAAATCGGGCAACCACAGCTGGGTTCTGGAAGGCAACGGGGAGGGACAAAGCCATCCATCTCAGCAATGCCAAAAGCATTGGCATGAGGAAAACCCTTGTGTTCTACACAGGTCGTGCTCCCCACGGCCAAAAGACTGACTGGATCATGCATGAATACCGTCTTGATGATGACAATTCCCAGGTTCAGGTAATTGTTACATATATCGTATTAGATCTAGTTTACAATAAAAAGAGTTCGAATCTGACAAACCCTATCTGTGAAATGAAAATAATATAACATCGATCTCCCTTCTATCAGGAAGATGGCTGGGTTGTCTGTAGAGTTTTCAAGAAGAAGAATCACTGTCGAAGTTTCCAGCCAGAAAGTGCTCAAGAAGCTGAACATTTCACTCAAATGAAGGCAAGTGGTTCTGCCCCAGTACTACTAGAGCCAAAACAAACCCATCTTCAACCACTATATGACTATAAATTTGATGGACCAATGCATCTTCCACAGTTGTTCAGCCCAGAGTCAGCTTTTGCTCAGCCTTCCTTTATATCTCCTACCACTCTGAACACTATGGACATCCAGTGTTCTCAAAACTTGTTAAGGCTAACAGCAGGTGGTTGTGCCGGCCTTATGCAGCAGGAGAGGTTTAATGGCGACTGGTCATTCTTGGACAAACTCCTTGCATCTCATCATCAGAGCATGGATCATCATCAGCACCCTCAAAGCAAATGCAACCCTTCATCTCATCAAGTTCCTGATCATGTGGGTAGTTCCTCAAGTACTAGTCAGAAATTCCCATTTCAATACCTTGGTTGTGAGACTGACATCTTGAAGTTTTCCAAGTAAAACCCTCATGAGTTCTCTGTTATAAGCTGTATGGCAGACATCTTTATGATCTTTGATGATCAGTAGCATAATCCAGTTAGATATTTGGTTGTGATTTTATGCCTTCTAGTTTAAAACTTTATGTACTTCTCATGATCATGGAAAAGTACATAAGTTTAAACTGTCAAGAACAACGACTACTGATCGCGTACAATATATATTTATGGTTTCTTTCTTAATTGTTTTTTCAGCAACGTTAATCAAATTGTTTTTACCAGCTTTCAATTTACTTTCTGTTTACAATAGTATATGCTTGATCAAGAACTGGTGCACAGACTGATCAGCCTACACATGTACACATGTAGCAAGTACCAAAAAAGAAAGGGGAAGAACGTCGATGGATGTTTAAAGCATATATATATAATGGATAAACTAGCTAGGAAGAAGCTGCCCTTCTCTCGTTGTAATTAGTAATTAGTGTCATATGACATGAAGTAGAATATTTATAACAAGTGTGCGTCGATCACCTTTTTGTTTTTTATATTTTATCTTTTTTGGGCAATTCAATCTAATTACAGATTTAGAAACTAGTACTTAGATCATCATATCCATCCTCAATCCATCTCATGTAAAACTAATTATTATGCTAATTAGGAAGGGAGACGTTTAAGGGGGTGGAAATGTTTTCGCTACTCACCTACTTAATAATTAAGTGGGCTCAAGATGTAGAATATCTAATTTAAATTGAGTAAGTGTTGAGTCAAAATTTTAATTCAGGATCTCTACTTACCTGATAGCATTTGAAATTACTATTTATCCTAAAAGATTAAAGTAATGGGCTAGAGAAAAATTTAAATTTAATTATTTATTTTATATCCTTTACATTCGAGAGACTATGGTTTTTCTTTATAGCAATTAAGGATAACTACTATTAAGGGAACCTTCTTCGATTATCAATATGTCTTAATAAATTTTGCTCGCTTGCAAGATCTGGCTAATAGTATAGTACTCGCTAAGTATCGCATGTGCAATGCACGTACTTGATTCCCCCATAGGAGCCAAAAATGCTTGCTACCTAGACGAGCTAGCACCTTGCTCCTACTCCCTCCTCAGGGAGTATTGTGAAGGAGTGCAATGCTCACCAGCTCCGCAAGCATCATGAAGAGGGAAAGAACTCATCTCCTAGCGGATTACAATGGAGAACAAAATGTTCCCTATCTCGGCATGGACCAAGGGAGCCAGGGAAAGTGATTGCCCTAGGTGAGCAACATGGAGAGCACCAAAGGAACCAAAGTGTTCGTCACCCCAGGCGAGAACTATGGGAAGCAAAGTGCTCACCACCTTGGCGAGCAAAGTGCAGAGAGACAGTGCTCTCCTGGGTTAGCATCTTGGTGAGGAACGTGGAAATGGATAGAGCTCACCTCATAGGCGAGCACCACGGGAAGTAAAATACTCTTAGGGGGCCAAGTACTCATCCCTGCGCGAGCAATATGGGAATTAGAGTGCTCGACCCCAAGCGAGCAATAACGGAAGTAGAGTGCTTGTCCTCAGCGAGCGATACAGGAAGTAGAGTGCTCGCCCCAAGGCAAGCACCACGGGAGATAAATTGTCCTCCACCAGACAAGCAATATCGAAAGCAAAATGCTTATACTATATTCAACTTTTTTCTCTCTCATTTTTTAAAACTCCATAAAACATTTTAACTTGAACCATTTCACTACTATTAACAAACTATCTCACTATTATTCACAGATTTTACATCTAATGTCATCTCATCTATATAGAGGCTCAAGTTTTGCTAAATCTTAACGATAAACCACATTTTTTATATTTTAACTACTCACCTTAATATTAGAATTTAAACCTAATATATCTCACTCTCTTTTATTTTATAAAAAAAAAAAACACATTTCCTATATTTTATTCTTTATTTATTTTTTAACTCATATTTTTTCAAATATTTTTTAACAATCATTTCCTCAGGACCAACTATTTATTGTTTTACAATATTTTTTCAGGACCATGTATTTATTTGCATGCATTCTTAAAACTTGTACACCTTAAAACTATAAATATCATTTCTCATTTTTAAAATCACAATCTATCTCTTCCTAATGATAATATATATTTTTTAAATTCTCTTTCCAAATGGCCGTTCCCCTGAATATGTAACATGTAAGTAAAAGGAATGTGATAATTGTTTTCACCCCAAATTGTTGTTTCAAGTTAAAGATCAGTTTTGCTATATAGAAGCCTATGTGTTAGCGCACCACTTATAGTGAGACTTATTATTACTTTAAATAAATCAAAACACCAATCATTTTTAGAATAGCTGATGTGGAAAGCTTATCTATCAGCGGTGTGTTGGGTGTATTAAAAATAAGCCTGCTAAATAGATTTTCTCCAAGTTAAATAGTGTTGTAATGCATTTAAAGAAATAGAGAAAAACAATGCATCGCATCATTGATCAACGAGATGTTGAATAAACATGAATTCAAACAAAGTTATTTGTAGAGACATTAATGAAAAATAAATGGATACCATTTTCTCCCCCTTATAAAATCCAATCCATCCGAGAAGTGGATTGCTGGTGTGAGAATGTATGTGATCTGATAGACCTCCAATTGCAGCAATGGAAGAAACCTATCCTCCAAGAGCTTTTCTCCCAACAGGAAATAGATGACATTACAATAATACCAATTAGCCTGGGGGGGAGAGAAGATATGCTAGTTTGCCAATTTACAGCAAATGGGATATACACTGTCAAAAGTGGATACTATCTCAGCAAAGAGTTGGAATGTGATCTAGAAGGGGAGACCTCAGGCAAAGCTAAGGAAAAACAAGCTTGGAAGATCATTTGCTACCAAGATGTTTTTATGGAGAGCATGTAACGAGACCCTCCCAACATTAGCAAATCTGAGGAGAAGAAAAGTGGTAGAACATAGCTCATGTATGGTTTGTAAGCAGGAGCCAGAAACATCTGGACATGTTTTATGGGGATGTATTGCTGCTAAGGATGTGTGGGGTCAGGGAGTGAGGAAAGTGCAAAAGCTATCTCTTCAAAGTGACCTGATTTTTTATATCTAGTCAAGACTCGTAGAGATCCTCACTCTAGAGGAACTTGATGAGGTGGCAGTCACTATAAGGGGCTTGTGATCTAGAAGGAATAACACTATCCATGGAAAAGAGTTCAAACACCCAACTACTCTCTACCAACAGGCCAAGGCAGAACTAGTATCCTACAGGGAAGCTCTCACAGAGGATCTTGGAGTTACGCCCATAGCACCTATAGGGGTTCCAAGGTGGTCAAAATCGGATGTGGGGTCATTTAAGGTTAACTGGGATGCGGCTGTAAATCTAAAGGAAGGGAGAATTGGACTTGGAGTGCTCATCAGAGATCATCATGGACTGGTTATTAGAAGTTTGCATGCACACAAAACCCTCAAAGGAATCCCCTTTGATGCTGAAGCCTATGGTATGCTTTTAGCAGTAGTTTTCTGCAAAGAGGTGGGCCTAACACAGTTCTGTCTGGAGGGGGACTCAAAGTAAGTGGTGGATTTACTGAAACATTACACCAAGAATTGGAGTCTGGGTGATTGCCTTGTAGAAGATGCACGGGAGATACTTAATTCTTATGCTTATTGGTCAATGGCACATGCATACCAAGAAGCTAATATGGTAGCACATCACCTAGCAAAAAATGCTCTGGAATGCACAGAGGATACCTATGACCTTGAAACTTGTCCATCATGTATTTTATCTATAGTCTCCAAAGAAATGATGTAACCTTATCACTCGTTTCATCTTGAGTCGATGTAAGTGACAATTAAGATTAATGAGATCAATTCTTTTATAAAAAAAAAATGAAAAAAAATGAGATTCTACTGTTGCAAAGTTAAATCTATTAATCCCTGTTTTGACATGCCGGATGTGGGTGGTTTTTGAACAAAGTTAACACCTTTTCGCAAGATTTTGGCTAAAGATCGAATTCTCTTAATTAATTACGGGCCTGGATGTGGATGCTCTTAGGTTTGGTCCCTTTGTTACAATAGAAATGACTTTATTTTGGAATGAAAGACTTCCTTCAAAAAAAGCATTCTGTTGTACTACTTAATTACTTCATTGAATGAAACTTTACACGTATATAAATAACCATGTTCAGTATGTTATTTTTCTTAAAAAAAACAATTCAACTTCAATCCAAATATCTTTTAGGCTCAGTTTGGATAGTGAGATGAGATAGTTTTATATTAAAATTGAAAATTACATAAAATATTGTTAGAATATTATTTTTTAATATTATTATTGTTTTGAAATTTAAAAAATTTGAATTATTTATTATATTTTATGTGGAAATTTGAAAAAATTATAATGATGAGATGAAACTATTTATATATCCAAACAGAGCCTTCATTGTCTAAAATCTATTTTTAAAAATCCCTTTCACCTAATCATTACCTATATTTTTACTAAAAATATATATATAAATAAAAACTACTACTTTAAGTACAAAAACCGAAAAAATAAAAAACAACTCTTGCTAAACTTTTATCCAAAAACTTTTTTAAATCTACCTAGCTATCAACTACTTTTACAAAACGTGGATAGAAAATACTTTTAAAATTTTTTTTATCCAAACAATTCTCATTTTTCCTATACACGTTCACAATTAAATCCGAATACATGGAATTAGTACATCTCAAAATTTCTATGAAAACTTCTTAGATTAATTCTCAAAAATCTTATTGATCAAAAACATTGTTGCATTCACATCACGTAATCCTCAAAATTTGTATTGAATACTCTTATTTAATTACAAATGCTACACAACTAATCGAAAAAGTTACAATGGATTGAGAAATTTACACTTTTAATAAAAAGGATTGTCATAGATGTTGTGAAAAACGATGACAATAAAGTAAATTTAAACACGAGGAAAAATAAGCAATCACACACGACACAATACTTACGTGGTTTGGCAAATTGCCTACGTTCACGGGAGCTGCAGAGGATTTTTATTTCTTGAGGAATCACAATACAATGTATGGGACGGCTACTGTTCACTCTGATACAGTCACAAGTCAAAACACGTTCACTCTAAACAAAGCAGAATTAGTGATGTTCGCTCGAGCGGCGTGTCGAGCCCGCATCGAGCGAACCTGTTTCCTGCAATTGCTCGAGCCATGTGTCGAGTGGCTCTTCAAGCGAAGCTCTCTGACTTCCCTCCGCTCGAGCTGTGTGTCAAGCGGTGTCGAGCGAAACTCTCTGACTTGCCTTTGCTCGAGCAGTCTGTCGAGCTATCTTTGAGCGAAGCTCTCTGACTTGTATTCGCTCGAGCGGCTAGATGCTCCGCTCGAGTGGTGCAACCAGACTCCATATACTCAACAATAAACTTCTTTCGTCAGATATTGCCGGGTAGCTAGAAAAATCACTAAACAGACAGCCACTAGTGGAGTACTCCTTTCTTAACCATGGAAGCTGTAATGTGGAAGCTAGGGAATATCCCCATCCCTCTTATTGTTTGTTCTCTTATGCTCTTGCTGACTTCATGAATGAGCGTCGAATTTATAAAAACATACAATAAGAGATGTCTAGCTAATTGGAAAATGGGATGAGATGAAAATTCTGTGAATAGTAGTGAAATTGTTTGAGTTAAAATGTTTTATTAGGTTTTGAAAAATAAGAGATAAAAAGTTGAATAAAAATATTATAAAGTTAAATATTAATATTAGAATATAATTTTTATTTAAAAATTTGAAAAAGTTATATTATTTTTTTTGAAAGTTTGGAAAAGTTGTAATGATTAGGTAATGATTAGATGAAACAATTGAAGATTTGAAATTGAAAAGTATTTTAGTGATGTTTGAGAAGGAAGTTATGAAAAATTTTGAGAAGATCAGATGAGATGAGATAGTGTTCCCAAACAATTACATAAGAGGATCGAGGAGACAAATTAGAACAGCCCACTATTAATATAAGTTTGAGAAATGATAGATTTACACAAGATCTTATAAAAAAAATAATTATAAACGGACATGATTTTATGTTTTATATCATTTTATAGATGATTAAAAAAACTGGCTTTAGTACCTATATGAGAAGATCACTCTAATTATCCTAATCTCCTCATAAATATACGATATTTCTCAGGATTTTTTGTACACTCTCCCTATGATATTTGGTGCTTGGTTTCAATGATTAGACAAGTCTTGACAATTGCATGCATGATATATCTATGATATTACATATGCTTCATGATTCATCACCATGTTACGAAAGCCTTATACTTAGTAATATTGCAAGAATATTGCAGCCAGCAGCCAGCAGCCATGCATGATCATTGATCATCACATGACTATATAATTTAATTAATTAGCTAGCTACCGTTTTAACTTACCCAAATATCTGCTGCATCACATGATGACTGTCGATTTGCTAAACAATATTTCACTTAATTTCTTAATAATGTTGACCTTAGTTATACGTTCGAGTACTCGATGTATGTTACCAATATAAGTACATTTCGATGATGTCACTTTGCAGGCAATACATTCTTGTGGCGTTGTATGCTGTCAATATAGTATTTTGCGGTAATTAATATTTGTATAGGAAAATAATTATCGACAAAATTTCTTCTCACAAAAAATATTTTGTGGCAATATATTAGTGCGACAAATAAGTATTCCCAAGATCATGTTGAATGACTTGAGTTATTTCTCATCATTTTTGTTCTTATTTGCGACCAATCGAGATGTCGTAATAAGCAGATTTTGTGACAATTAAGCTGCATTTTTGCCAAATAAAATACGTAAATTGCCGTTTTATTATCTGCAATATTGTGGCCAGGATATTTTGCCAGTAAAAGAGTTTTGGGGCAGATTTTTATTTTTTTTGTGGCAAAATTAGTCGCGATAGTTGTTGTAGTGAGTACTCTAGGGAGTACATTTCCAATTCAACACAAGCATGCCGAGTAAAAGTCAAATATAATTTGGAATGGAATAAAGAAAAAATGAATTCTCGAACTCCAATCGCATCATCAACTTTCCTGTAGGCAAAGACACACCTAGGGTACATCTTGTCAAAGGGCACCTCAATAAGGTATTGATCAAGACATTTCAAGAGGCAAGTCCAAGGATAAGGTATGCGAAAAAAAGTTTCCTTAAATAAAACAAAACGCTCTGCTAGGGTTTTGTAATTTTCTTTGTTGCCTCATGCTGCATGGCGGTCGGCAAGGCCCTGCCGTCCACGACAGGTCATCACAGGTCGTTTATTGAGTTGGTTTATGCGGTGCCACAACCGCTTCCAGAGATAGAGGTCCCTTTTCGGTAGCCGAAAATCATTGATGGAGAATTATTCTTCCTATTCTCTGCGGAGGAGATGGAAAGAATGGCACAACCATTTAGATTATCGTTGGTTTTAAAATTCCTTCGACAGCAGCCGTCACTAGATGCCATCCGTGCCATTATCCGATGTCGTTGGGGCCTTTCCAATGTTCCTGTTGTATCAGCTATGCAAAGGCCAAGACATGTCTTCATCCGGTTGTCAAATGATTTGGATTTCAACAAGACTTTATCTAGGGAGTCATGCGAAGTGAACGGCATGCCTTATCGGCCTTTTGCCTGGATGCCATAATTCGATGAGGAATTTGAACCCCCTTGTGTACTGGTTTGGGTGTTCCTTCATGGATTACCACCAAACTTTTTTCACTCGTCGATTTTAAAGCTTCTCATGGCACCAATTGGCAGATTCATAAGACGAGATAATCCTACGAAGTGTGCGACTAGAACTGATGGTGCTTGTGTGTGCGTAGCGATTGATTCATCAAAAGAGCCTATAAATCATTTTTGGATCGGAAAACCAAGGGTGCACAGAAGCAGGAGGCAAGAGGTAATATATGAAACTCTTCCTTCATATTGCTCTTCATGCAAGCTTCATGGCCAAAATACAAAAACATCTAGATTTAGAAATGATCCCCAAAAAAAGCAGTTAAAAGGAGGGAAGGTTTGTGTGAAGCCCAGGCCCGTAGCCCAGCTAGCAGAAGCCTAACCTGAAGATCCTCGAAACAGCATTGTTTTAGTAGGTTAGTCATCATCTTTCTTTTTTCTTCCTCCACCCCCGACGGTTTCCCCCATTTTCTTTTCCTCTCCTCTGTTTTTACCGAAAACTACTCCTTTAATCATTCTCTCTACTCGGCAGTTCAGTTTTTCCCTTGTTGTTGGTTTTTCTCCTCAAAGCTTTAGCTCTCTCAACAGACCCATCTCCTCTTCCTCTCTCGCGAGGTGATCTTTTGTCCACAGGTATCTCTCTCTCTCTCTCTCTCCCTCTCATTTTACACCTTGATTCCGAAACACAAGGCCTTCACAGTCGGCACTCTCTCTTTCTCTTTAGTGCAGAATTTTTTTGTTTGCTGTGTGATTTTTGTGCTGCATTTTCATTAATCCCTGAAGCCTTGTAACCATCGAAACCACCACTAGTGACACTATCATTCGCTGGTAACCCATTCTCTTTCTCTATTTCTCTCGCCCGCACACACACATTCACTTTAATTATTTTATTTCACTCCAATAAAATTTCTGGGTCATGTTTTCACATAGTGTAGTTCGTGGGTTTCCTTTGGCATTTTTGTGTAAACGAACACCATGTGTTGGAATGGTTTATGAGTTTGGATTATTTGGGTGGGACATGCAATGAATTTAATGGATACTTGGAGTTGTGTAGTGGCTGTTTTTTTTTATACTATTCGGGTTTTATACGACTGATGGAGTGGAGTGTAAATTATTTGGAGATACATTATTGCTGAATTGGTTGAGTTGTTGGTGGTTGCTTGGAGTTAGGGGCCATTGGAGGGGGTTGATATATTGATTATTTGAGTTTTGATGTTGGCTTTGGTGGGTCTATAGGTCTATATTGGAATTGGTATATGGTATTTTGGGTTGAAGTGTGGGCTGTCCAAGTGATTATATGACTGTTTGAGTTGAGTTAAATTTACTGAAATATGGTTTAGAATTTGGGTCTAAATTTTTAGATCGAAATTGTGTTGTTGGTCTTTAATACGTAGTTTATATATATTATTTTTATGAATAGGTGACGAGACTGATAGAGGTCATTTTTAAAGCATAGATAATACGCTGCAGGAGTCAGGTAAGCAGGGTTCCTATATTAGATTTACATAAAAAAGAAAAATGAACTGAGGTTAGTTTGTAAAATTTGCATGATATGTTTTTAAAAGAAAATGTGAAAACAACATCAGTATATGTGTTTTACATTCACTCATGAAAATCTATATGAAAGAGCAATATTTGACATGTTTTTTGACATGAATAGTGTGAACATAAGCAATATTTGACATGTTTCTGAAATGTGTAAAAGAGCGAATATAAAAATTGAGATTTTTATACATGTGATATGAAATGTTTTGGATCTGTTATTGATCATTTGAAAATGATATGCTCGTGGTTTGATATGATATGGATATGAAAAACCTTTGGCATACTTATCTGTTTTGATTCTGATTCTGAATATGATTATAATATGATGATACTGGTTCACGTGATATGGTTGGTACCAACATAATATAATATGATATGATATGAGTACACCCACTTTGGAAACAAAGTAGTCTTTTATGTGTTCTTTCCTGTGTGTACACTCAGGGCTCCGAGATTGAAAAAAGGGAAGTTTCATAATATGATATTGCCTGGTTTGGCCATCGGGGATAGCACAACCCTACCACGGTGGTTAAACATACGATACGATACGATACGATACGATACGATACAATACGATACGATACGATACGATACGATACGATATGATAAGATGAAGATGTTCAATTATGTTATGCCAAAACGTTCTTGAATATGAAAATGGTTTATTTTTATTTTTATAAAGAGCCGAGAATCACCTGTCCACGAGTGACCCCGTCCCGATTTTATTAATAAACCCTCACTTATGGCAGAGGAAAACCGTGATTACATACCAATACCTGGAGATACAATATAAAGTTTCAAAATCAGGTATAAAAAAAGCCTAGTTTTTGCTATCCAAAAAAAAAAAAAAAAAAGCACCAAATCCTCACCTGCAAAAAAACCGTTATCCCAACAAAACATAGACAATAAAAGCTTACCAAACCAACACAACAACCAAACAGCACATGAGTCTATCTCTGACAGCACTGCAAAGATGGTAAACCAAGTTTATCCAATTGAATTAATCCTTGAAGGATCCTAGGCAAATCTCCAACAATAGTCCATTCCGTATTTAGACCAGCCGCCCCACTCCTAGCCAACTAGTCAGCAACTTTGTTACCTTCCATATAAACGTGCCTAACTACGCAAACCATCGAATCCAAAAGAACAAGTGTATCCTCCCAAAAATCTTCCAAATATCATACTCCACATCTCCGCCTATTCCACCAAGAGATTACCACTTGAGAATCTAATTCTATTTCCACAAAATTAATCCCTAGATTTTTACATGCTTTAAGACCCTGCATCAGAGCTAACAACTCAGCTCTATTATTAGAACCGAAACCAATATAAGAATTAAAAGTATGAACCAAGTGGCCTTGATCATTTCTAATAATACCACCCACATCTGAAGATCCTGGGTTTCTTAGGCTAATACCATCTGTATTCAATTTAAACCACCCTTGAGCAGGTTTTTGCCAAGCCACAATCTTTAAAAACTGTCTCACAGGGACTTTTGACGTAATTTGCAAAGTATGTAAAATCTGCAATTCATACGTAGAACATTTCTTAACCTTTTTCATGTCTTGACTAATTGAGCCCATCCAATTTTTAATAGTATGCCAAACCACACTAATAGATTGAATGTGCCCCTCCATACGGGCAGTGCATCTTCTACGCCAAAGATGCCAACTAATAATCGACGGAAGTAATTACACAAAAATCCCCACTTGAGAGTCAGTTGACGCACGTCTAAACCAGGCCTTCACCATCTCCATCCAAGTACGACCAAGAGGTAGAGCAAAAATATTACCACAATAACGCCATATGTTAAAAGCAAACTCTCCTCCAAATAGAACATGATTTTGATCCTCATACTTACCTACTTCACAACAATCACAACGAGAAACAATCGGGATCCCAATCCATCTAAGACTATCATCAACACTCAAAGCCGTATTCCATGCTCTCCAAATAAAAATCGAAATTTTAATAGGCAACAACCTATTCCACATCCAAGGATGCCAATCCAAACTCGAACCTCTTATTCTTATGAATATGAAAAGATTGAAAAATTGCTCTGATATTCTGTTAATACGTTTTGAGATGTGCATATAAAAATGAAATGTTTTGCTTCTGCATACCAAATTTTTTAAAAAGGGCTCATGTTTACACACTAGTATGGGCTTTTCTGCTTACTGAGTTGTTGATAACTCATCCCTTATTTTTAATATTTTTCAGATGATATTGATGATCCAGCTGGAGGTCAGGAATAGAAATTGGAGCTTGACTAGATATGGATAGAAGGGCGAGTACCAAAGGGTACCATTGATAGTAGAAGAGTTTAATTTGAGTTTTTGAAGTTCTTTTTTGTTATTTAGATCTATTGAGAATTAAGGATGTATCAGTTTATTATGTTGAGATTATTGGGATATTGTGGACCTCCTTTGGTATATGTTATTTTGTTATGATGACTTATGAAGTTTATATTATGGTTATTTGGAAAATATGAGATCGTGCACTATTTATGAGATCTTTAGAGTTTTTAGATGCTTTGGAAGACATGTTTGTAAGTGACAGGTAGTAATTTTCGGACCCATCTAGGTACGGGGTGTTACAATTTGGGTTAAAAAAGGAGGGAGTAATGCTTCGGGTGTGCAGGAAGAAGATGGTGCATTGGTTGAGAAGGAAGGTGCGACTCCTGAGGTTGATTTGCTTGAGAAAGATGTTGTGAAATCTGATGATGTTGTGGTGGACTTGCATGAAGATACGGAAGGTGGTTTAGGACAAAATGCCGAGGAACTGGTTGCTTAATTAGGAAATCATATGCATGTTCCATCGGAGATGGTGGTGGCTGCTAATATTTCTTTCGGTGCAGAAACAATAAACCAGGTTGATGGGCTTTTAGTGAATAAAGTGAGTGCAAATTTTGGGCCTTTAATGACTATAGAATCCACTTTTGAAGATCCTAGCCGTGGGTGCAAGGTGCAAGACATGGGCCTAGTGATGGTAAATGCTTCACGTGATGAGGACGTGGGTCAGATGAAATTGAAGCACAACGTTGACTCTAGTGATGGGCCAACACCCCTTGTGTTGGTTGAAGCACATGATGAAATTAGGTCTGGATACATGGTTGAGGAGGTGGGTCTGATGTGGCCTGGTTCGAAATCTCACGTGGAGCTGGTTGAAATTGAACCTATTAATTCTGAGGCTTATGATGTTGATGATGGAAAAAGCTTGAGCCTAAATCTTGATGAAGTTCAATCCAAAAATGAAACTGAGAGAGAGAAGCTAAAAGCAAATATGCAAAATGCAAAAAGACTATAGCAAAGATTTAGAAGTCCCAAGAATTTTAGTCACTACATTTCCTAAAAGGAGCTCCACCAGGGCGGTAATCCGTCCTTCTAAACTTAATCTATGATTAGTCCTATCATTTTTTGGAATATTCGGGAAGTGAGAACATCTCAATTGCGATTGAGGAAATTAATTAAAAAATACAGGCCTGATATTTTAGCTTTGGTTGAGCCATTCTTGTTGGAAGATAAAATTCCAAATCTTTTGAACAAGTTTAGTTGTGATTCTTTTATTACTAATGAAGAGATGGAAGGAAAAATTTGGCTATTTTGGAACTCGTCTATTTATGTTCACTGGTTGGCAGGGGCAAATCAGTTTGTGACTGTGAAGGTGGAGGAGAATGGGCATGTTTTTATTCTGACTATTGTGTATGCCAAGTGCAATCAGATAGGGAGAAAAACTCTTTGGGTGGACCTGGAATCTACTGGCAATAGTAATCTTCCTTGGCTTATTTGTGGCTACTTCAATATTATCAAAGATGACTCGGAAAGAAGAGGTGGTCATCCCCGTCCGTTTGCTGCAATGGAAGAGTTTAATATGTGTCTTCAATCTTGTGGACTCTGGATATGTGTTCTAAAGGTCCGAGGATGAAATGGAGTAATGGCCAAGGCGGACTGGCTCGGAGCTGGGCAGGGTTAGATAGATTTTTTATTGATTCTAATTTTCTTAACTAATTTCCTAATGTTTTTTTATCAGGTTTTGGTTCGTACCACTTTGGATCATTCTCCTTTAGCAACTCAAATGGGTGAGGATCCTTTCAGGTATAGGCCTAGCCCTTTTCGGTCTCAGTTTATGTGGACTGATCATGTGGACTTTCCTCATATTGTGGTGAGGGTGTGGAATCAATAGGGGATTGGTTTTGGGCTCCTTAATTTATCTTTTAAATTAAAAAATGTTAAGGTGGCGTTAAGGGAGTGGAATAAGTGTATTTTTGGTAGGACTCATGTCATTATTAATGATTTAGAGCAACGTATTGATAGACTGGAACATAGCCTTCAAGACTGCTTCAATGCTGAAGATGAGAAGGATTTGTTGGTTTCTAAATTAGAATTATTGACTTGGACGGGTAGAAAGGATACTAGATTGTCTCATATAGCTAAAAAAAAGCTGGTTTAAAGATAGAGATTAAAATTCTAAATTTTTTCATGCTACTCTCAATGCTAAGAAGCAAAAAAGGGTTAATGATATGTGCTTAGCCGATGGTACTGTTTTAAATACCCTTTTGGATATTCATAATGCTGCTATGGATTATTTTCAACATTTTTTGGGTCAAAGTTCTATTCGTAATTTGCCTAACTTAAGTGATTTGATTTCTACTGTGATTAATGATGATGAAAATTTGTTGATTTCTAGAGCGTCTTCCCTTGAGGAAATAAATAATGCTCTTTTTAGTATCCCTATTGATAGTAGTCCTAGCCCGGATGGTTTTGGGTTTGGTTTCTTTAGAGTTTGTTGGGATATTGTTAAAAATGATTTATTGGAAGTTGTTTCTGAGTTTTTCCTAACTCATTCTATGCCCAGATTCTATACTGATTCTTTTATTGTTTTGATTCCTAAAGTAGACAAGCCCTATGCTTTTAATAAATTCCAACCTATTAGCCTTTGCTTAGTGATTTATAAAATTGATGCTAAGATTATTGTGAATCAACTGACAAATTTACTATATAAGATAATTTCTCAAGAGCAAGGGGCGTTCATCCATGGTCATAGTATTTTCGAGAACATTAACTTAACCCAGGAGATGATTCATTCTATTCATAAAAATTCAAATGGTGGTAATGTTTTAGTCAAGTTTGATATGTCTAAGGGTTATGATAGAGTTAACTGGAATTTCTTCTTCATGTCTTGGATTATTTTTGTTTCTCTTCGCAAGTTTGTGATCTAACTAGGATGTGTATCTCTACGCCTTGGTACTCTATTATGATGAATGTCACTCCTATGGGGTTCTTTAAAGGTGAATGTAGGTTGAGGCAATGTGATCCTCTTTCACCCTACTTATTCACCATTATGCAAGATGTGTTTTCTCCCGTCTTCTCAAAAAATCCTTTGGTAATGGTAAATTTTGGCAGTTTTCTCAAGCAAAAGGTACCCCTCTTATTTTCCATCTCATGTATGCTGAAAATATATTTAGTTTTGCTAATGGGAGTAAGAGATCTATGAGAAGTTTGATGCAGGTTTTGACTCTATATGAAAAGTGGATGGTCAAGTCCTTAACAAGAATAAAAGTACTATTTACTTTATAAAAAAAAAAATCCTGCTTTCAGGAAAAATTCCTTACTTCATATTACTGGTTTTACTGAAAGTTTTTTTCCTTTTAAATATTTGGGTGTGTCTATTGTGGCTGGTAGACTTAAGGCCTCTGATTTTTGTGAGTTACTCAAGAAAGTTAAAAAGAAAATAGCAGGCATGAAAATGAAAATGATTTCTGCTGCTGGTAGAACTATTTTGTAGAGGCATGTGTTGTTTAGTATGACCACTCATCTTCTGGCTATTTTACATGTACCTAAGGTTGTGCTCACGTCGCTTAATAGGATCTTGAGTTCTTTCTTCTGGGGTGAGTTTGATGGAAAAGGTAAGAGAAAATTGGTGGCTTGGAAACATCTATGTCGTCCCACTGATGAAGGGGGGTTTGGGATTCGGGATTTTGTAGACATTCAACGGGCTTTGCATTTAATGCTTGCCTGGCGTCTCATTAAGGGTCACTATTTATGGGCGGATTTCTTTATAGGTAAGTATGCTAGGGGTAATCATTTATCCTTATTGATGCCTATTAAGGGTACTCGATTTTGGAAATCTATTGCTCGTAGTATTCCAAAAGTTTTGAATAGCATAAGTTGATTGTGAGAGAGGGTGATATTTCTTTTTGATTTGATAATTGGGAGGAGGGGGCCCTCTGAATGGTCATTATCTAGTGATTGAGAACCCTTTGCTTAAGATTAAATAGTGTCACATTGAAAATGAGTGGGATACTGCTCTTTTGGAACGTATAGTGGGTCATCAAAAAACATCTGATCTGGTTTATTTCTTGGCTAGTCGTAAGGAGGGACAAGATGTTTTAGTTTGGTTGAAGGATTATCATGGTAAGTTTACTACGAAAAGTGTTTGGGATTGCATTAGGGTTCGAGAGCCGCCTTTACCTTGGGCTCAGTGGATTTGGACAATAACCTTCCTAAGAAAATTTCTATTTTGATGTGGAACGCTTTTAATAACCGTTTGAGTGTTGATGATAAGATTAAAATGGTTGGTATCCCTATTGTCTCTAAGTGTAATTGTTGTGCCATGGGTCATATTGAAGACCTTAATCATGTGTTTTGTACTGGCGATTTTGCTCGTCAAATTTGGTGTTTGGCTGCGACCCAGTTAGGTGTGCATATGGGTAATTTTCGCACTTGGCAGGAGTAAATTAATTTTTGGTTTCTTCGTGCTAGTAAGTCTTCTCAATTACAGACTGTTTTTGGTCTTCTCTCGTCTATAGTTTCTTGGAAGCTTTGTGAGAGGCGTTGCAAAGCTAGGTTTAAAGATAAGGTCGACACAGTTGAGTCTGTTTGGCATGCTATCAAGATATGGCTTCGTCAGATTATGCAAATGATCATGAAAGTGTTGAGTTTACCTAATTAGGATGTGGCTATTTTGGATTGGTTAGAGATCCCGGTTTTATTTCCCAAACCTAAGAAGATTCATGTGGTGAGATGGAATAAGCCTCAACAGGGTTGGGTCAAACTTAATACGGATGGGAGTAGTTTTGGTAATTCTTGGCCGTCAGGAGCTAGGGTTGTTATTTGGGATGATAATGGTAATTTGCTTACTTTGTTTTCTTGGGTCATGACTCTAATAATTTTGTTGAAATGCGGAGTTTGTTGGAAGGGGCTCGGAGGTGCTATCAACTTGGATTTCACAGGGGGGTGACTATAATATTTGGTATTTAGAGGATTTTTTAGATGAGTTACATGTTTATTTTGAGTCTATGGAGTACTGCGTGAAACATATTTTTCGGGAAGGAAATACAATGGCTGATTCTCTTGCCAAGAGTAGAGCTGGGGGTTTAGATTTGGATTGGACATGTGAAAGAGATAGATTGCCCAGCAATTTAAGAGGCCTTATTCGCATGGATAAACTTGGTCTTCTTTATTTGCGGATCTTGTAGTGTTTTCCTGTAAGTTGCATTTGGTTTATTTGTTTATTAACTTTATATGTTTGCGGTTTCTTTGTTTTTGTTTTCTTGCAGGTTTTTGGATTGGTTTTTTTATATATAATTGGTTAAGTACTTTCCTTTTGAGTATATTGTATTCTAGTTGGGAGTTTTAGGTTTTTTTCATGTCTGGGTTTGGATTTCTTTGATTATTTGTACCCTCAGGTATCTATGGTTGTAATCACAGTTGTCCTCCGCCATAAATGAGAGCTATCAATAAAATTGGGGTACCATCATTTTCTTAAAAATAACAAAAAAAGTTTATGGATAAGGTCTTAAAGATATTTCAAGAGTCCAAAGATACGTCTTAATTGAGGGGCACCTCCATAAGGTCATGAATGCACTATAAGACGCTAATTAAGGATATGTCTTCATCAAGGGCTACCTCAAGTCCCTATGTTGAGCAAGACCAGAGGTATATTTAGATTGAGACGCACCTTGCAAGGTTTGAAAGCATTTTGCGACTTTGAACTCTGAAAGGTACGTCTTGATCACAATTACTTCGACAAAGTCCCTATGTTGAAAGACAAATGCCAATCAATTGTGAGGTGACGAAAGAGTTTTTAGGCATGTCTAGCAAAAGTCAACCATGAAAATGGAGATATAACTATTCACTGTTTTGATCCCACGCAGCTACCCATTTTGATAAGATACAGAAGGACAGACAAAAGATGGCTTTTTTTTTTCTAGCAACCACTCTAACAAAACGCCCTACTCATGATTTACACCAAAGGAGATAGGATATGGAGGACGCACTTACATAGTACTAAAGGTGAAAGCGACTATAACATATTTTTTTTTAAAGAATTAGATCAAGATATGTGTATTTTTTTAATGAATTTCTTAACATGGATCTCACCAGATACGTACAAACTTTACAGTTAAACCATGTAAATCTTTATGTTTCTTTTTTCTTTCTTTTTGTCTTTTTTAATGTTTTCTTCATTAATGGTTATGCGACTTTCGCCCCAATGTCACTCGGGAGCATATGACCACCCCTTAAAAGTAGAAAAAATGTGCTGAAAATTTGAAAATTTGTGTAGTTGTTCTTGAAAATTAAGGGAACTAGCCTAGTTTGCACGGATTTGTTGTATTTACCAGCAAAAAATGTTAATCATTGCCACATATAGTGGATGGACATGGAGTCAACTCAAGATCAGGTTATAATCTAATGGTAGTACTATTCTGATCATTGTAAACAACATATATAGAGGTTTCATATGTCTAGAAAAATATAAACTCTATACTTATGTACTAATTATATGTGAGTATTTGACATATAAATTACAAAACAAATAAATAAAATTAAAAAGGAAACACTACTTAGCATAATAAATGTTAATCGGAATTATACTAGATAGCACTGTACTACCCGAATAAAAGAATTTTCCTCTAGGAAAATGGTTTGTATATTTTTAGTGTGTGTAAGTACCGTACAATCTTTTTAAAAGTAGAAAAATCTATCAACCACATACAAAAAATCAACTTTTTAAATAATAGTAGATTTTATTTTTTCTCAAAGAGAGTGCGTGCGAGACACCTGGTTTGGAGGAGCTTTTCTCCTATGCATTTACGATAAATGTCCATTAAACATGCGTATATTCAATAAAAAAAAATATGTGTTTGTCATATATTCAATAGACACATGTCAATTTTTTAAATGGATAGGAGGAGATAGGTCCAGTCTAACTTAAAAATAAACTTTTTCCCACAAAATATTATTCTCAAGAACAATTCTCCTCATCCATGGTGGCAAATCTCCTCATCCATACCCTACTTTGATTAGGTATACCAAAGATTATAGTGATTAAAAAATAAAAAAGAGAGAAGAAAGTGTGTGATTGTTGAGGTCATGACCTAAGGATAATGTTAATTAATAATAGAGAAAATCAGCATTAATTAGAAACCGTTATATTTGACTGTTCGAGAAAAAAAGGATTTTTTTATTTAATAATTACGAAAGTGATTTTAAGTATATTGATGTATTTTTTTATTTTTTAAAAATATTTAAAAATGTTAAATAAATAAATCATAAAAAAAATTATAAAAACAACTAACATCAAAGTGGGCTGGCGCCCGACTCATTATAAAAACGGCCTTTTCCCACTTTTATATTTTAGGTTTGCTCATACCAATGCTTTCTGAGTGCATGCCACGTGTGCTTTTGTTTTGTCTTTTTGTTAATTTTTGTCTTTTGTTCTTTTTAACTCTAGTGAGGGAAGAACATAGGGATGTCAAATCGTGTTAACGGGTCGTGTTCGTGTCGTGTCAAGACATGTATATTATACTATATATGTCAACTCTAACTTGATCTGTTAAGTTTATCGTGTCAAAATTTCAAATATTAACACGACCCATTAACATAACAGGTCGTGTTTTGACCCGTTTATGTCAATGGGTTGAACAAACAAAAAATTAACCCGTTTGATCTAGTTAAGTTTAGTATAATTTTCTATAAATGTTAAAATCACAATATCTATAAAAAATATAAAACTAACTACAAGTCCAAAATTACAATCAAAATAATAAAAATATCGAAATTAAAATCCTAACAATTTTATTTTTCAGGTATAAGGGTATAATTGTAACTTTAACTTTCTTCACGGGTCATAAGGGGTCGACCTGTTATCAACCTGTTAAGCTATCGTGTCTTAATGCCACCCCTTGAAGAACACAGAAAAGAACCTCTTTGTCGGCTACTGTGAATGAATGACCAACTTATAATCTAATTTGTAATCAAAATTTTGGAAAAAAATTTAGAATTTATTATACTTATTGAATAATTTGATATTAGATTTATATATAAAATAAAAAATATTGTATAATTTATTTTATATATTTATAAGTCGATTTAATTTATATTTTAGTTCAAAACTAAGACTCACATCACAAAATTCTAAAAATTTATCATTACATCTCATTATTAAGGGTGTTCAACCGGGTACCCGAGTATACTCGGCCCGGAACTCGAATTTCAAATCCGGACCGGGTTCCGGCCTGGATATACCCGGGTTATGACCCGGGCTGGAACCCAGATTAATCTGGATTTTTACAACTCGGAAATTCGGGTTCCGGACAGTACCCGAATTTTTTTTTTAATGTATAAAAGTTCATATTTCAGTTTGAAAGCCTAATTTTGTTTTTTAAATGTCTATATTATACTAAAAACTTTTCAAGAAAAATCCATGTTGAAGAGCATAATTCCCTTTATATAAAAGCCTAAAAGCCTAAATTTATTAAAAAAAAAGTTGAAAATCATAATATTTTATAAAAGCCAATATTTTATGAAAATATTTTCTAAGTCAAGTTAAAAAGCATAATACTAACATTTATCAGAATAATAAAAATATATAAAAATAAAAACTAAAATGCATGCAATCCACTACATATTACATTATTTGTTATTTATACATTACATTACAAAATACAAAATTACAAGATATGAATTACAAAATCATTAGCATGGTCTTTCCTCAATGATTTTATCTCACACCGAGTAGCAACTTCAAGTGATCTGACTGACTGAAAGAGATACTGCAAAAAACAAAAGTTTTGAATACTTAAAAAAGCTATGTAGTCTTTTAATCTCACACCAAAATTGTAACCCCAAAATTGTTGATGAGAACAAAACTCACATTGAGATAAATTCCAATACTCTCTTTATGGAACAGCAAGATAAATTACATTTCCAAGCTATATTCCTCACAGTTCATAACAAAAAGAATGACAAGTCAACAACATGTCCCAACACTTCATCAGAAACACTAGGTGACATAGAACTTCCCAAGACTCTAGTTTTGGTGGAGTCTTGGTGGAATACACAAAAGTGAACGTTTTGTAACATACTTGAATTTTAACACAACCTTGAGTTATTATGGTTAGCAAGGGTAGTAATAAGTATATGAAGCACTTAAAACAACCAGAGAGGGAAAAAATACAGCAGAGATGCAAATATGTAATGCCACTTATCCAAACCTTACATGATCCACCAAGCAGTATAATGTAATATTCTAGTATTGGGCAATCACAAATAATTTATTAAGAAAATATACTGCCCATATGATTATGATAAGATGGATGAGTGGTGACACAAGGAATATGCAACATTTAATAAGATCATAAAACAATTGAATAAAAGATGATAGATCCATGTTGAAGACCTAGAGATGCAAGTGTGCAGAAGATTAAAATGTGGGTCAAAAGGACAGAAGTAGGCCAAGAAGTTCTGGAGTGAATAACTCTAGACAAAGCATAATGGCATAAAAGAGTTCAGATATCAAAAATCCTAATATTTCAAATAAGCTTTTTTGGGTAAGCAAAATTAAAATGCATTTATCTACGGAAAATAAACAAACCTAGTTACACATATTCACCAATCACCGAATCAATCAAAACCCAGACCCACTAATTTTCACACAAGCCCAACAATTCTAAACCGCAACCAGATATTTTTTTAAAGCACGAGTTTCAGATTCAGACGAGAATAATTATACAAAATAGCAACGAGTGCCTTACATTACATCCTTTCCAGGTTTTGTTCATGCGCTTTTAGTTACCACACTCAAGCAGGAACGGAGTCGAAGACTTGGAACTTGTGACAGTTCATCTCACTCGCATTTAGACCCACTCTCCCCCAGATCATAGTGAAACCACACTGGCAGTTATCATTTTGGAGCAAACAAAGAGCAGGTCTCTAGCAAATCTAGCTATTAACAACAAATCATGAGAAACAAAAGAACCAAAACTTAAACCCTAAAAAACATTAAAAAACATTAACAACAAATCTAGCAAAATAATTGCATATACTCTATACCCACATAAGATTTGTTCAAAGGCATTGCTTATAGATCGAGATCAAGAGAGAGAGAGAGAGAGAGAGAGAGACTTACGAAAGTGAGAGTGAGAGAAGAGAGACTTATTGAGAAGAGAGACTTATAGATTGAAAGTTCGACAGAGAGAGACTGCGGCAAAACTTGAAGGAGAAGGCCAGGGTTACACTCAAGGGGGAGAGAGAGGAGAGGAGAGCATAAAGATAAGATTAGGCAATGAGGCATTACGATTTCAAATCACACGGGGGGTCAAAATGTTTTTTTATTAAAATCGGGTACCAAGGTTAAAATCCGGTACCCAGGTTCTAATACCGCAAATGGATCAACCCACCAGGGGACCCTAATCGCCAAGGTTTCCCGGAGTAAGGCGGTAAGGTCATCAGTTTCTAGGAGCATGCCAAAGACGCTAGTCGGTGGGGGCGGCAGTGAAGGGGCCTCAGCCGAGGGACCTCTCGCCGACGAGTCTGAGGGCTCCAAAGAAGAAGATTCTGTTGGCACCTCTGCGTTAACAGCATATTGGGATGTTTCCACTTGCATCGCCAGGACGATGAGATGATGGGCCTCAGGCGTAACCAGTGCCCGTCCATCAGGAATTGAGACTCCGGAAAGGGGCTTATTGTCGACCCCAGCCCCCTGGAAGCGAGGTCTCTTCCTCTTGCCCCTTGGAGAAGGATTCAAGGGATGCTTCCAAGCAGGGGTGACTTGAGCCCGGGCAAGAGTTACCCTACCGCCAAAACGAACATGGCCAAATGGAGGCAAAGAAACCCTCAAACTCTCTTCTAAAAGAAGGGCTTCCATGAAGACGCTGTTGGAGTTTTTCTTCACTCACTCCCTAAAAATGGCGATATGCCTCGACTCGGCAGGGGTAGCCGTTGGACGCACCTCCTTATCCTCAGGAACCCTCCCCCAATCAGTTCAAACAGGGAACTCGCGGTGATTCACCTGACCAATCTAAAATTTCCACCGAGGCCGAACACGAAAAAGAACTTTGGAGACCAGTCCTTCACCTTGCGGTATCGCGACTCTAGATTAACGAGGGCATGCCCCTAAAGCTGCAAATGTTCTCCTTCTGTGGCAAAACCTTATGAGTAAGGAGGAACTCACGCCTGGTGAGGTCGGCCTGCTCCAAGTCCAACTCCAGTTGGGCACGCCGCTAGATGATACTATAGCAAATCAGAAAGCTCCAAGCATTTGGGTGAAGTTGGGACGGGGTCAGACCAAGGTGATCTAGAAAATCGCGAATGGGGCGACAGAAAGGAAGCCTCAAGCCACATGTAAACATAGAAGGAAAGAGAGAAACTCTAGAAGAGTGACCCTCAGCGTCGACGGCACCCTCGCGTGGACCAGGGACCTCAAAGATCACTATTTCTGAGTCCTAGAAGGTAAGAGCCAGAGGTACCAGCGTCACAACCTGGACGCTTGAGCACCAAATGCTACCTAAGAAAGACGGTCCGGCATTGCCAACTTCTGGTGCGTCTCCCCCACTGGAAGTCATGGGTTGGGTGGATTTCTTAGGGGCCATTGACGAAGATGAAGAAAGTGACAGAGAAAGGAGAAAGGGGTATAAGAGAAAAGGATGGAAGTTAAAAGAAAAGATGGGCAAGAAGATTACAATGCGGAGAAAGGAGATAAAACCATGATCCAATCGCACTTATAAAGGAAGAAGCTAGCGGTTAATCTCCCAGACCCTGTGGCAAAAGGAGGGAGTATGAGATGCTTCAAATCCCAGGAAATACGCACCATGAAGCAATGTGAAGGCGAAGAGCAGCCTGATGCCCTCAGTGCTGACACAACTAAAAAGACACCATCAAATACAAGCATAGTTATCGAGAGACGTGCCCACAAGGACAAAAGGGATATGTGACTAGGGATGCCAAGTGGCAAGAGGCCATCTCAGACTTTGGAGCCAAACACATGTCATTGGGGAAGCCCTCGACCCCGACATCAAGGCGAGTTTAAAATTAAAAAATTCCCACCGCACGAGTCCGTTGAGAATTGAAGGGTAACTGTAAGGGGTTTTTCCCCATTTCTTAATAGGCCTGAAAGGAGCAACGAAGGGAATAAGAAACGAAGGCCCATTCCAGAACAAATAGATCCCTCGGCTCGGCCCACGGGTAGACTCTCCTGGAACGCAACCCCCATGTGGGAGCATACTGCGGGGGGATGGGACTCGCCATCCTGGAGATCCCTCGAGCAACGTCTAGCCCTTGAGTGTCTGTTCACGTAAACGAGTGGGATCTTGTGACAAGGTGACATTGACGGACCACCAAGAACACCGACAGGGTAAGGTAAATCGAGGAACCACGTCGCATTAATGGCACCACTACCCGAGTTATACGCCACATTAATGACGCAGTCGCAGAAGCACGCCACATTAAAGAACTCTGACAAAAGGAACAATAAAGAAAGCATGAACTCCATGGAGGCAAGCACGATCTGTACCCCTAAGCTCTTGGTATAAATAGTAATTTCCAAGTACAAAAAAGCTCTCTAATCCCTAGACTCTCTTATTATTTACAAACTTCTAAAACAATCTACTAACTTTGGCATCGAAGACTCCAGGCCCCAAGACCACCCTCTCCCAATGTCTTTCTTCTCTATTTTCGCAGGCCCAATTCTAAAGACCTGAGTTGTTGGAACCTGGTTCAAATGTATACGAAACACGACGTTAACAAATAGAATTGTAATGCATTTAAAGAAAAAGAAAACAATGATTGAATCATTCATGATCAACGAGATGTTGGATAAACATTTCAAACAAAGTTATTTGGAGAGACATTAGTGAAAAATAAAAAAGGGATTCTACTGTTGCAAAGTTAAATCTAGGATGTGGGTGGCTTTTGGACAAAGTTAACACCTTTTCGCCAGATTTTGGCTAAAGATCGAAGCTCTTTAATTAGCATCGTTTGTTTTCGTAGATGAAATAAGATGAATTGAGATTAAAGTTAAAAAATTGAATAAAGTATTGTTAGAATATATTTTTTAATATTATTTTTGTTTTGAGATTTGAAAAAGTTAAATTGTTTATTTTATATTTTATTGGAAGTTGAGAAAATTGTAATGATTAGACGAGATGAGATGATATGTTTTCTGAAAACAAACGAGGGCAGATGTGGTTTGGCAAGCCTTTGTTACAATAGAAATGACTATTTTTTGGGATGACAGATTTCATTCAAAAAAAGCATTATGTTCTTGTACTTACCTCATTGAATGAAACTTTATACATATATAAACATGTTTAGTAGGCTATTTAAAATAATAATAATAATAATTTCAATCCAAAAATCTTTTAATTGTCTAAAATCTATTTTTAAAAATCCCTCTCACCTAATCATTACCTATATTTTTACTAAAAGATATATAAAAATCAAAACTACTACTTAAGGTACAAAAACCCGAAAAAAAAAAATAAAAAAAAAAACAAAACAACTCCTGCAAAACTTTTATCAGGAAACTTTTTCAAATCTACCTAGCTAGCTACCAACTTTTACAAAACTTGAATAGAAAATACTTTTAAAAAAGTTCTTATCCAAACAATTCTCATTTTTCCTATACACTTTCACAAATTCAGATACAGGGAATTAGTACATTTCAAAATTTCTACGAAAACCTCTAAGAATTCTCAAAAATCTTATTGATAAAAAACATTGTCGCATTCACATCATGTAATACTCAAATTTTGTATTGAATAGTCTCATTTGACTACAAATGCTACACAACTAATCGAAAAAGTTACAATGGATTGAGAAATTCATACAAGACTTTTAGATGTGGTGCCTTCGATCCCCATTTATATTTTTGCGGGAGTCGTAATGCTGGGATGTTGGCCGCTTAGGTCATACACCCCTAGCCCACTGTGACATCACGTGTGTGCTTACATGCAATACAATAGTGTGTAGTTAATTTGAAGCGAAAAATTAAAAAAGGCGGTCATTAATTCTAAAAGTACAAGAAATTAAAATTACATCACCAAGCAAATACCCATAAGCAAAAAAATCTACCAAATTCCGGCATAAAAATATTACAGTCATCTCAATAAATTTTAAAAAAATCCAATTATTATTAACTCTTATTACAAAAAGGGGGGATAACCCCAATCTTCACTCTCCAGACAGACACCGACCTCCGTGCTCATAATCTCCCTCTGCATCAAAGTCTATGGTTATGCAGAGCAGAACCACGTGTGGGGATACCACAATGAGATTTCGCAAAATTTCAGTAATTGAAACCAAAAACTAATACTAAAAAATACTCGCATGGAAAAATATGAAACTATGCAAAAATGGCAATTACAGAGAATTCTAACATTTACCATTGTTATATACATCACCAGTACCTTCCCAAATTTCACACAAAAACAACACGCACTCAAAATCACATTTGCTTTTGAAAAGTCACCATTTATTTAATTAAGGTATGCACCATGGTCTCCCCTATAGACCATCCGCACACTCTAGCTCCCTTCGTCATACCATGGGTAACGATCATGCATGTGACTTCGTGATGAGCGATGCCTAGTTCTGTGCCTGGCGTGTATGTGACCAGGTACCCTCGACCCTCCGCCAGTAGAGATGCAACGGATTCGACCGAAGAGCGTTACCGTCTCGCCCAAGTCTGTTGTCGCCCAGGTACAACCCAAGGGATGTCACTTAGTTTTTTGCACTCCCGAGTGACCAAAGGAGCTCCGCCGAGATAATGCATCATCTAGGCTTGGGGTCGTGATCCACATGAAATCCATACAATCATTTTATTTATGCATGCACCATGGTCTCTCCTATGGACCATTCATACACTCTGGCTCCTTTCGTTACATCATAAGTAACGACCGTGTGTGTGACTTCGTAATGAGCCATACCCTGCTTCGCGCCTGATGCATACGTGATCAAGCACCCTCTAACATTCGCTAGCAGAGAGGCAATAGAGTCAGCCCAAGAGCTTACTGTCTCGCTCGAGCCTGTTGTTGCCCAACGACAACCCAGGGGATGTCACTCAGTTTTATGTGCTTCCAAGTGACCAAAAGAGCTCCACGAGATAATACTCCATCTCGGCATGGGGTCGTGATATACATGCACTTAGAAAATAATCCTTTAACACCAAAAACCAAACATTTTACATATTTTCAGCATATTATAAACAGAGCACAATTACCGAAATTTTAATGACATGTAACAGGTAATTAAGTGAACGACATGATAACAACATTAAAAGTGAGTCGAAAACAAACAAACAATTACAAGACATTTCAAACCAAAACATCACAACTTCATATTTCATTCTCAACGCTTCACTTGGCCCTCGGCCAACAACTCACAACCAACTACAAATATTTATCCTAACGCTCCACCAGGCCCTCGCCCACTTCACAAATTCACAACCAGACTGCACATCACAATTCACAAATTTCCAACAAAATTATTTTAAGGGTTGGTTCAAGGATTACTTACCAATGCGACGGTAATTTTAGGATGGTCACATTTTGCTGAGTCCTAACCCGCTGGTTGTGGCAGTTCCTCTCGGGTTGAGAGAAAACCAGTGCGTGTGTACATGTCGTTGCATAGATTGACAGAGTAAAAATTAATTAGATTCGAACGTGTGATAGATAACAAAATGGCAAATAGAGGCAGAGGAGCTCACGGTATTAGTGCCTGGAAGGGAGGAGCAAGGCGGAGGACACAACGGCTAGCATTGTGCAAGGTGGCAAATCTGGACAGAATATGGAGTGCTACGGTGAGAATATTAGGTGGGGGTAAATCTGGTGAAAACAATGGGTCAGGAAGAAATGGTGCTCACGGTGGTTGGGGGCCTGAGCTATGGCGGTTTAACGAGGTTGTGATTGGTTTGTTGTGAGGTAGGCTATGATGGTGCTAAGAAATTTCCTCCGTGTGTGGTGGGTCTCATGATAGATTTTTTTTTTCGAGGGGGGGGAGGGTCTCGGTTGTTCTCGTTGTAGATTTTGGCAGATCTAGCGGTGCACTGGTGATGGTTCTTGGTGATCGAGCATGACCAAGCTTCGAATTTGGTGGTTTCTTGACAGGTGGTCGATGGTGGCGTGAGAAAACTAAACGGAGGGAGAGGGAGCGAGACTATGTTACGATCCAACATCGACTAAGTATGGGATTGGTTAATAGTTTATAAGCCCCTAGGCACCCTTCCCTTTTAAGCTAATTTTCAAGGGTGAGTTCTACCTAGTGGGTTCATAACAGACCAAGTGGTTGAGGGAGGGTGAGGCTGAAATGGGGTGAGAGAACTAACTAATTGGCGAGGAGAGAAAACGGCGGCGAATTCCCAAACTAAGAGGAGTAGATGCCGAGAGAGAGAGAGAGAGAGAGAGAGAGAGAGATCTACATGAGGAAGAAATAGAGAGGGAGGTGGAGCCGCTGGAGGTGGAGATGAGGTGATCGGAGGGATGGCTTCAACACGCGGTGGCGAGATCATAGTGGGCTTAGGTGTCGTGCGGGGCTCACAGGTTGCAAAGGGCCACAGGAGAGGGGGTGGCGCAGGAGGAAGAGAGGGAAGGAGAAAGAAAATAAGGGAAAATCTTTTTCTCCCTTGATGCAAAACTCGTCGTTTAAGGGTGAGGGGTTCGGCTTGTTTTCATGTTTGGACTGGGCTTATACATGGGCCAAGGGTTCAGCACACACTCATTACGACATCAACAAAAGGGATTGGGCTTCACATTAGATAAAGGATTGTCAAATTTCTTTCGTCATATATGGGTAGCTAGAAAAATACTCATGAATTGAAACAGACTGCAACTCCTATCTCAACCATGGAAGTACCGTGGAAGCTAGGGAATATCCCTCATTCCTCTCATTGTTTGTTATGTTCTTTCTCTTCAATGAGTGCCTAATTTATAAAAAAGTACAATAAGGGAATGCTTGAGAAATGAAAAGAGATGAGAAATTTGCGAGTAGTAATGAAATAGTTTGTGAATAGTAGTAAAATAATTTGAAATTTTGAATTAAGAGGTTTTATTAGGTTTTGAAAAATGAGAGAGAATAAGTTAAATAAAAATATTATAAAATTAAAATATTGTTAGAATATAATTTTTTAGTATAATTTTTATTTTAAAATTTGAAAAAGTTTTATTATATTTGTTTTGTTTTGTTTGAAAGTTTGAAAAAGTTGTAATGATTAGGTAATAATTAGATGAAAAAGTTAAAAATTTAAAATTTATAAGTGTTTGTATTTGAGTTATATTTGATTAGAATGAAATTATGAAAAATCTTGAGATGAGATAGTGTTCCCAAACAACACCTAAGAGGACTGAGTAGGCAAATTAGAACAGCCCACTATTAATATAAGTATGATAAATGATAGATTTACACAGAGATCTTATAAAAAAGAATTACAAACTAACATGAATTTATGTTTTACATCATTTTATAAACGATAGAAAACATTGGCTTCAGTACTTGACTGAGAAGACTCTAAGGATGGTTGAAGAATGAAATGAGAATAGAATTTTATGAATAGTAATGAAATGATTTGTGAATAGTAGTGAAATGATTTGAGTTAAGATTTTTTTGGGTTTTAGAAAATGAGAGAGAAAAAGTTAAATAAAAAATATTATAAAGTTAAAATATTGTTATAATATTATTTTTTAATATTATTTTTATTTTGAGATTTGAAAAAGTTGATTTTTTTTTGTATTTTGTTTGGAAGTTTGGAAAATTTGTAATGATTAGACGAAAAAGTTGAATATTTAAAATTAAAAAATGTTTGTATTTAAGTGATATTTGGAAAGAAAATTTTGAAAAATTTTGAGATGAGTTATATTTTTCAAACAGCCCATAATTATGCTAACCTCATAAATATATGATATTTCTCAGGGTTTTTAATTTGTACGTTCTCCCTAAGATACTGGTGATTGGTTTCAACGATTAGACAAGTCTGGACACTTGCTTGCATTTATATCTATGATATTACATATGCTTCATGATTCATCGCCTTATTAAGAAAATGATTGACTTTTTATAGCCTTATATTTAGTAAGATTGCAGGAATATTGCAGCCAGCAGCCATGCATGATCACTGCTCCTCACACTATTTAATTCAATTAATTAGCTAGCTAGCAATGATATTGCAGCCTTACTAGCAACCGTTTTAACTTACCCAAATATATGTACAATTCCAATTCAAGACATGCATGCATGCTGAGTAAAATTCAAATATAATTTGGAATGGAATAAAGAAAACATAAATTCTCAGACTCCAATCGCATCATCAACTTCCTTGCAGGCCAGCAAAGACATACCAACGAGGGTACATCTTGTCAAAGGGCACCTCAATAAGGTATTGATCAAGACATTTCAAGAGTTGAGTCCAAGGATAAGGTCTTAAAGATATTTCAAGAGTCCAAAGATACGTCTTAATCGAGAGGCACCTCGATGAGGTCATGAATGCATTATGAGACTCTAATTAAGGATATGTCTTGATCAAGGGTTACCCCAACTCCCTATGTTGAGCATGCAAGACTTGAGGTATACTTAGATCGAGAGGTTTGAAAGTATTTTGAGAGATCTGAACTCTGAAGGGTACGTCTTGATCACCATTACTTCGACAAAGTCCCTATGTTGAAAGACAAATGCCAATCAATTGTGAGGTAACGAAAGAGTTTTTAGGCTGTCTAGCAAAAGTCAACCATGAGAATTGAGAGATAACTATTCACTGTTTTGATCCCACGAAGCTACCCTTTTGATAAAATGCAAAGGGACAGACAAAAGATGGCTTTTTTTTTTGGTCTGCCAACCACTCTAAAAAAACGCCCTACTCATGCTTTGCAC
Organism: Juglans mandshurica; assembly: GCA_022457165.1. Lineage (NCBI taxonomy): Eukaryota > Viridiplantae > Streptophyta > Magnoliopsida > Fagales > Juglandaceae > Juglans > Juglans mandshurica. Next base: position 12,644,948 of record CM039634.1, read on the forward strand.
CAAAGGAGATAGGATAAGGGGGACGCGCTTATATAGTACTAAAGGTGAAAGCGACTATAACATATTTTTTTAACGAATTTCTTAATATGGATCTCTCTATATACGTATAAATTTTATTATTGAACTATGTAAATCTTTGTGTTTATTTTTTTTCTTTTTTAATGTTTTCTTCATTAATGATTATGCAACTTTCACCCCAAGGTCAGTCGGGGGCATATGACCAACCCTTAAAACTTGCTCTAGAAAAAAAATGAGCTAAAAAATTGAAAATTTGTGTAGTTGTTCTTGAAAATTAAGGGAGCTAGCCTAGTTCAAGCATTGTACTTGCCTTCCTTGCACGGATTTGTTGTATTTACCCGCAAACAATGTTAATCATTGCGACATATAGTGGATGGACATGGAGTCAACTCAAGATCAGGTTATAATCTAATGGTAGTACTATTCTGATCATTGTAAACAACATATAGAGGTTTCATATGTTTAGAAAAATACAAATTCTAAATTTATGTACTAATTAAATGTGAGTATTTGATATATATGTGTCGCACTCGACTCCCACATGTTATTTTTGTGGAGTTCGTGATACCGGGATGTTGACCACACGGATCATGCACCTTAACAACCAGTGCTTAATGTGTGTACAACATGCAATAAGTGTACAAAATAATATTCGCAGTCGAGAAATAATAAGGTATTTCTTTATTAAGTACCAGAATCGTTCAAAGACAGGAAATAACATAAGAGAAACAAATCCCATAGCGTTGAACAATATCTCAACAACTCAAACCGCTGGCAGAGCTGATCCCTCGGGTTCATACTCGGGCTCTACATCAGACTCTACGGCACCATAAGACGGAACCGTAGGGTAAAACACCACAATGAGATTATGACATCTCAACAAGTAATTGACCAAAACAACATCCAAGAGACTTAAAGCACATTAATGTAATCACGTGTCCCCATAAGGACAAATATACAGAAAACAAAAACCTCATTTGCTTTTTTCCAAAAATACTCTTTTAATCACTCACGCCAAAAATCTATTTTTAACCCAGTCATAACCTTTATTAAGAAAAATATGCATGCACCACGGTCTCTCCTATGGACCGTCCGCACACCCTAGCTCTCATCGTGACATCACGGGTAACGTCCATGCATGAGATTTCGTAACGAGCGATGCCAAGTTCCGCACCCAGCGCATACATGGCCAAACATCCTCTAACCTCGCCAGCCAAAAGGTCACGGAATCGGTACGGGAACGTTACCGTCTCTTCCGTTCCCGTCGTCGCTTTGCGACAACTCAGGGGATGTCACGTCAGTCTGTTATGCTCCTGAGTCACCAGAGGAGCTCCACCGAAATAATGCCACATCTCGGCTTGGGGTCGTGACACACACGCAACAACACAAACAGTCTCATTTTCCAAAATAGATAACGCGACTTCAAAGCATAATTTATTTAAGACGATAAATATGCATAACAACAATTTATTTGATGAAATAATAAATAACTCATTTATATAAAATAGTCCTCCATTTACAATTACACAGTTTCACAACTACATGCATAATCCCGTCCTCCAATCCGGCCCAAGGCCCAACACCAAAACCAACTACAATTACAACCCAACACTTCAACAGCCCAAGACCCAATTCCAACAGACCAACAAAATCAACAGTTTATAAATGAAAATTACAACAATATTATTTTAAAACTGGAAAATTACATACACACGAAGATGGAAAAAAAATTTGAAAGATCAAGCGAAAGGGGTGTTGCTCAAGGTGGCGGCACAGCGGCAGCAACAGTGATTTTCAAGAATTAAAACAATGGCTTTTCTAGTGGGTTCTCTCTCAAAAGAAATCGATCTATGAAAAAAATTTGAGAAACTCAACACACGGCAATTTCCAACAATTTACCAAAACTAACCGATTGAATTTCCACAAATTTTAGAACAAAACAAAGCACGACCAAACTTCAAGCTTTCAGATTCACAAACAAAATCACAGATTAAAACTCAAACACCAAAATGAAAAAGCTTGAATGAGAGAAAGAGGATGAAGATCTCGGAAGATTTTATTGTAGAAGTCGTGGCCTATTTATAGGCCAACCAAGTCGGTTGCAAGCGACTGCGTGCCTCACGGGTAAAGAAAACAAATCCGGCAACGCAAGCCGTGGAGGATAGGAAGACTAAGGCGTCGACGTGTGGCACGGCAGCTAGACAGCAACTCTTCGTAGTGCACAGCCGCACGACACGGAGAAGAAAATGGAAGAAGGAGGTGGCTGAGTGGATCGATGTCGTGACAGCAAGCTTTCGGTGCACATGCCGAAAGACACGGAGGAAAGTAGGGAAGAAGGAGGTGGTGGCTTGCAGCTGAAAAACATGACTAAGGTCCGATTGGCGTCGGCAACTGCTACGTGGAGGATGAAGCTCGAAGGAAGTAAAAGAAAGTAGAAGAAACCAGAAGAAGGAAGAAGAAGAAAGAAGAAGGAGGAGGAGATGGTCGTGCGGCGCATGAAGATGGAGCCCTAGCTTCCTGACCAAAAACGGCGCCGTTCAAATTAAAAGGGGAGGGCTGGGTTCACAGCACAGGCTGGGCCTTGCTTGGTGCACGGGTTGGGCCCTCTAAACACAAAGCTGGGTTTGATGCTACACACAGGTTGGGCTTCTACTCGGGTTGGGTTAAAACAGAACACACACAAAGCCTAAAAATAAATCACTACAACTAACTACACACAAGCCCAACAAAAACACAACCAAATTTAAAAAGCCCAAAATAGAAACACACCAAAAATAAATTAAACACACGAAAAAAAATATAGACCTCACAACCTCCCCCCTTAAAAGAAATATAGGCCAACCAAGTCAGTTGCAAGCGGCTGCGTGCCTCACAGGTAGAGAAAACAAATCCGGCAGCGCATGCCGTGGAGGAGAGGAAGACTAAGGTGCGGACGTGTGGCACGGCAGCGGGACAACAACTCTTCGGAGTGCAAAGCTGCACGACACGGAGAAGAAAATGGAAGAAGGAGGTGGCTGAGTGGAGCGATTTCGTGATAGCAAGCTTTCGGTGCACATGCCGAAAGACACGGAGGAAAGTAGGGAAGAAGGAGGTGGTGGCTTGCGGCTGAAAAACATGACTAAGGTCCGATTGGCGTTGGCAGCTGCTGCATGGAGGAAGAAGCTCGAAGGAAGAAGAAGAAAGTAGAAGAAACCAGAAGAAGGAAGAAGAAGAAAGAAGAAGAAGAAGGAGATGGTGGTGCGGCGCATGAAGGAAGCGATGGAGCCCTAGCTTCTTGACCAAAAACGATGCCGTTCGAATTAAAAGGGGAGGGAGGGCTGGGTTCACAGCACGGGCTGGGCCCTGCTTGGCGCACGGGTTGGGCCCTCTAAACACAAGGTTGGGCTTGATGCTACACACGGGTTGGCTTCTACTCAGGTTGGGTTAAAACAGAACACACATAGAGCCCAAACATAAATCACTACAACTAACTACACACATGCCCAACAAAAACATAACAAAATTTAAAAATCCCAAAATAGAAACACAAGAAAAATAAATTAAAATAACATAATTAAAATAACACATTAAATAAAAAGGGAATTTAAACACATGAAAAAAATAGAGACCTCACAACCTCCCCCCCTTAAATGAAATATAGGTGAACTAAGTCGGTTACAAGCGGCTGCGTGCCTCACGGGTAGAGAAAACAAATCCGGCAGCGCAATTCGTGGAGGAGAGGATGACTAAGGCGCGGACGTGTGGCACGATAGCTGGACAACAACTCTTCGGAGTGCACAGCCGCACGACACAGAGAAGAAAATGGAAGAAGGAGGTGGCTGAGTGGAGCGATGTCGTGACAACAAGCTTTCGGTGCACATGCCAAAAGGCACGGAGGAAAGTAGGGAAGAAGGAAGTGGTGGCTTGCGACTAAAAAACATGATTAAGGTCTGATTGGCGTCGGCAGCTGCTGCGTGGAGGAAGAAGCTCGAAGGAAGAAGAAGAAAGTAGAAGAAAGTAGAAGAAACCAGAAGAAGAAAGAAGAAGAAGAAGGAGATGGTCGTGCGGCGCATGAAGGAAGCGATGGAGCCCTAGCTTCCTGACCAAAAACGGCGCCATTCGAATTGAAAGGGGAGGGCTGGGTTCACAGCACGAGCTGGGCCCTGCTTGGCGCACATGTTGGGCCCTCTAAGCAGAAGGTTGGGCTTGATGCTACACACGGGTTGGGCTTCTACTCGGGTTGGGTTAAAACAGAACACACACACATCCCAAAAATAAATCACTACAACTAACTACACACAAGCCCAACAAAAACATAACAAAATTTAAAAAGCCCAAAATTGAAACACACCAAAATAAATTAAAATAACATAATTAAAATAACACATTAAATAAAAAGGGAATTTAAACACACGAAGAAAAATAGAGACCTCACAACCTCCCCCCCTTAAAAGAAATTTGGTTCTCAAAATTGGCAAGTTCTTCATTGATTCCAAAACAAGATACATTACAAAGCTCAACACAAGCTTGAGAAAAAAAAACAAACATCCAAAACTACTCAAATAAGTAAGGGTAGAACTTTCTCATGTCTGCCTCTCTCTCCCACGAGAAATTCTGAGCTAAAGGATCTCCCCCATGATACCATAACTAAAGGTATCGTCTTGGATCTCAATTGTTGCTCATTTCTGTCCAAGATCTGAGTTTGCACAACTTCATACGTGAGATCAGGTCGGAGTTGAATGATTCCTGGATCAACGAAACATGGCTCTTGCTATCCAAAACTCTTCTTCAATGACGACACGTGGAAAACATCGTGAATCTCTCCAAAATATTCTGGCAAGGCAATACGGTAAGCAACAGGTCCAACCTTCTCCAGAATATGAAAAGGACCAACATACCTCGGGCTAAGTTTCTCTTTCTTACCAAAACGCTTAACGCCTTTCATTGGAGAAACTTTGAGGTATACCCAATCACTTTCCTCAAATAATAAATCTCTTCTCCTCGTGTCTGAATAGCTTTTCTGACGACTCTGCGCAGCTGCCATCTTGTCTCTTATAACTTGAACCTGATTCCTCATTTCCTGAACAATTTCTGGTCCAAGTAGATTCCCTTCGCCAACTTCATCTCAAAACAAGGGAGATCTGCACTTCCTCCCATAAAGAGCTTCATAAGGGGTCATTTGAATAGTCGCTTGAAAACTGTTATTATAAGCAAACTCTATAAGCGACAGATGATTTTTCCAACTTCCCTTAAAATCCAAAACACAAGCTCGCAACATATCCTCAAGGGTCTGAATAGTGCGTTCTGATTGGCCGTCAGTTTGAGGATGATAAGCACTGCTAAATTTCAACTTGGTACCTAAAGCTGTCTGCAAACTCTTCCAGAAATGAGACGTGAATCATGGGTCCCTATCTGATACTATACTCTTGGGTATTCCATGGAGACGTACAATTGCATTGACATACAACCGAGTCAAACTTCCCAAAGTATCAGTGTTAGAAATAGGTAAGAAATTGACACTTTTGGTCAACCGATCAATAATTACCCAGATTGAATTCTTCCCACTAGGCGTCCTTGGTAGTCCTATTACAAAGTCCATTGTGATGTCATCCCATTTCCACTCGGGAATAGGGAGGGGTTGAAGATAGCCAGCAGGCCTCTGATCCTCAGCTTTAACCTGCCGACAAGTTGTACATTTTGCAATAAACAAAGCAATATCTCTCTTCATTCCTTCCCACCAAAAACTTTTCTTCAAGTCTTGGTACATCCTTGTACTTCCAGGATGAACTGAATAAGGAGCTGCATGGGCCTCAGCCAAGATTCTTTTTTTAAATTCTGAATCTGTAGGAATCACCCTACGATTTCGGAATAAAAGAATGCCATTTTTACTTAGACTGAAATGCACGGGTCCTTGTGACTTCTTTACTCTTTCTCTAATATCTAACAACTTAGAGTCATTTTCCTGCAGAGTCTTTAATTCCTCAAAATCTAGAATTCGTATATCATGTATTGAAGTCAACATCTTTTCCTGCTGTGAACTTTCAGCAAGAAGTCTCCTCATACCAAAAAGAAGAGACTCTAACCCTGGTGACTCAGCCTCATCAACCGAATAAGACTTCCGACTAAGTACATCTGCAACCAGATTTGCTTTACCTGGATGATACTTAATCTCACACTGAAAATCACTGATTAATTCTAACCATCTCCTCTGTCTCATATTAAGATTTTTTCTGTGAGAAGAGATCTCCCCATATAAATAGTACCTCCAAATCTTAAGAGCGAAAACCACAGTTGCTAACTCCAAATCATGCGTGGGATAATTCTTTTCATGATCTTTCAATTGGCGGGATGCATACGCCACAACTCTTCCCTCCTGCATAAGAACACATCCCAAACCAAATTTGGAAGCATCACTAAAAACCACAAATGGCTTATGAGATTCCGGAAGTGCCAAAACAGGTGTTGTAGTTAACCTCTTCTTCAATTCCTGAAAACTCTTCTCGCATTTGTCGGACCAAACAAACTCCACATTTTTTCTGGTAAGAGTAGTGAGAGGTCCAGACAATCGAGCAAAGCCTTCCACAAACCTGTGATAGTAACCGGCAAGTCCCAAGAAACTCCGAATTTCGTGCACCGTTGAAGGACGTGGCCATGCCAAGACAGCTTCGACTTTACTTGGATCAACTGCTACTCCATCTCGGGACATAACAAGACCAAGAAATTTAATCTCCTCCAACCAAAATTCACACTTATTCAGATTTGCATAGAGTTGATGTTCTCTCAACTTACCCAGAACCGACTCGCGTGCTCTTTCGGTTCTCAAGAATAGACCAATATGTCATCAATAAAAACTATCACAAAGGAATCTAAATAGGGTTGGAATACTCTATTCATCATATCCATAAATGATGCAGGGGCATTGGCTAATCCAAAAGGCATAACTTTAAACTCATAATGCCCATACCTAGACCTAAAGGCAGTCTTAGGTATATCCTAATCCTTTATCCTTAATTGATGGTATCCCAACTTTAAGTCAATCTTTGAAAAAGTTGTTGCACCCTGGACTTGATCGAATAAATCATCAATCTGAGGTAGGGGTACTTATTCTTGATGGTTACCTTATTGAGCTCTCGGTAATCTATACACATTCTAAGGGTACCATCCTTCTTCTTAACAAATAACACTGGTGCTCCCCAAGGTGAATAACTAAGCTGGATAAACCCCTTATCTACCAGTTCATGCAGTTGACTTTTCAACTCTTTTAACTCCGCTGGTACCATTCGGTACGGAGCCTTATGAACTAGTCCCGCACCGGATTCTAAATCGATGGCAAACTCCAAATCATGAACAGGTGGCAAGCTAGGCAAATCATCCACAAACACATCAGAGAACTCCTTCACAATCGGAATATCTGCTAAAGATTTCTTCTCCGAAAGTGCAGACACCACTTGAACCAAGAAGGCATCCGCTCCATTTGCTAAGTCTCTGCTTGCTTGAATAGCATATATAATTGCAGGTTTCGACTTTACCTTACTTCCTGCAAACTCTAAATACTTCCCTCCGGGTAGTTGGAAACTAACTATCCGACTATGACAATTAATACTGGCAAAATACTGATATAACCAGTCCATTCCTAAAATAATGTCAAACTCAAGTAATTTAAATATTATCAAATCTACTTTAAGAGTCATTCCACTAATAACCAGAGGACAACCTATTATAACCTTTGAACACCACACAGTCTCTCCATTTGGTAATTTCACTACCAAAGACTGCAATAAAGGTTTAAAGACTAGGTTGCACATCCGTGCAAAAGTGGTAGATATGAATGACTGAGATGCTCCCGAATCAAACAAGGTGCAAGCATAAAATTCATACAGTCGAACTCTACCTAAAGAGATTAAAACTACTGATGAAATATATAAATCAAATCACACGGTATAACAATTTCAAATGATTGGATAGAAATCTATACCTATGATGACTCCAGCATTTTAAGTCTCCAGAGCTTCATCATCTACCTCACCAGGGGTCATTGCGTACACCCTAGCCTGAACAGATGATCTTGGGGTAGTCCTCCCACCACGGTAACCGCCTCGGTTCGCCTGAGTCATGGTAGGACAATTGCGAGCAAGATGTCCCATTTGCCCGCATTTGAAGCACTGAATCCCAGACAGATGGCACTCGCCTACATGCGACCTATTACATTTGCCACATATTGGCGCTCGTCCCCCCCCATTCGTACTCTGGTGGCCATCTGCGGTCGAGCTCCAGTCCTGGTAGTAAACTTAGGTGCAGACCCGGAACTACTACCTTCCCCGAAATTTCTTCTCTTTTGACCAATCGGAGCGGCAATAGGATCAATGAACTCCCGCTCTGCAATCGTAGCAACCTCTACCAACTGCTGGAAGGTCGGGGATTGCAGACAAGTGACCTGTCTACGGATCTCTCGTCGTAGAACCTCCTGAAATCGCTCAATCTGCATTTCTTCTGTGGCAATTAAATCCGTAGCAAATTTCCCGAGTTCTATAAACTTCCTAGCATACTGCTCTACCGTCATCTCCCCTTGCACTAAAATTTTAAATTCTTGGGCCTTTTGTTTCCTCATAGTGTTCGGGAAGAAACGATCATTGAATTCTTTTTTAAAACGTGCCCAAGATACTGTTGCAATATATCCTAACTCCATTTCCAAAAGCTCCCGCTTGGTCCCCCACCAAGTTGTTGCATCACCTTGCAGCAGGTAACTTGCGTACAATACTTTCTGAGCTTCAGTACACCCATAGATCTCAAATTTCTTTTCAAGATCACTAATCCACCTCCCAGCACGAAGTGAATCCTCTTGCCCAGAAAAAGCAGAGGTTCTATGAGCTAAAAAGCGCTCATAAGGACAATCGTTCTGTTGCTCCCTCTGCAGTGGAAAATTCTGTTGAAGTAATTCTGTCATACGAGTTAAGGCTCTAGCCATAGCGAGATTCCCATCAATACGAGATAAGTCGTTCTCAGGTTCCGGATGTGGGATTCCTGATCGGTCCATCTTTCTGATAAAACGCGTCTTTTAAAACTCGATATTTAAATTAAATAACAATTTAAAATACAATAAAATTTTCTGGTACTGCACCTAGGTATTTATACAGTTTTACCCAAAGACAGACCGCTCTGATACCACATGTGGTGCCCTTGACCCCCACGTGTTATTTTTGTAGAGTTCGTGACACTGGGATGTTGACCACACGAATCACGCACCCCAACGACCAGTGTTCAATGCGTGTACAACATGCAATAAGTGTACAAAATAATATTCGTAGTGGAGAAATAATAAGGTCTTTCTTTATCCCAACGACCAGTGCTCAATGCGTGTACAACATGCAATAAGTGTACAAAATAATATTCGTAGTGGAGAAATAATAAGGTCTTTCTTTATTAAGTACCATAATTGTTCAAAAATAGTAAAATAACTATACAAGAATTATACAGTCATCCGACAGATAAATTAAAAACAAGAAAAAACATAAGGAAAACAAATCCCATAGCGCTGAACAATATCTCAACAACTCAAACCTCTGGCGGAGCTGATCCCTTGGGTTCATACTCGGGCTCTGCGTCAGACTCTACAGCACCATAAGACGGAACCGTAAGGTAAAACACCACAATAAGATTATGACATCTCAACAAGTAATTAACCAAAACAACATCCAATAGATTTAAAGCACATTAATGTAATCACGTGTCCCCATACGGACAAATATGCAGAAAACAAAAACCTCATTTCCTTTTTCCCAAAAATATTCTTTTAATCACTCACGCCAAAAATCCCTTTTTAACCCAGTCATAACCTTTATTAAGAAAAATATGCATGCACCACGGTCTCTCCTATGGACCGTCTACACACCCTGTGGCGGCACAGCAGCGGCAACAGTGATTTTCAAGAATTAAAACAGTGGCTTTTCTAGTGGGTTCTCTCTCAAAAGAAATCGATCTATGAAAAAAATTTGAGAAACTCAACACACGGCAATTTCCTACAATTTACCAAAACAAACCGATTGAATTTCCATAAATTTTAGAACAAAACAAAGCACGACCAAACTTCAAGCTTTCGGATTCACAAACAAAATCACAGATTAAAACTCAAACACCAAAATGAAAAGGCTTGAATGAGAGAAAGAGGATGAAGATCTCGGAAGATTTTATTGTAGAAGTCGTATTTATAGGCCAACCAAGTCAGTTGCAAGCTGCTGCGTGCCTCACGGGTAGAGAAAACAAATCCAGCAGCGCAAGCCAAGTAGGAGAGGAAGACTAAGGCGCGGACGTGTGGCACGGCAGCTAGACAGCAACTCTTCGGAGTGCACAGCTGCACGACACGGAGAAGAAAATGGAAGAAGGAGGTGGCTGAGTGGAGCAATGTCGTGACAACAAGCTTTCGGTGCACATGCCGAAAGACACGGAGGAAAGTAGGGAAGAAAGAGGTGGTGGCTTGCGGTTGAAAAACATGACTAAGGTTCGATTGGCGTCGGCAGCTGCTGCGTGGAGGAAGAAGCTCGAAGGAAGAAGAAGAAGAAAGTAGAAGAAACCAAAAGAAGGAATAAGAAGAAAGAAGAAGAAGAAGGAGATGGTCGTGCGGCGCATGAAGGAAGCGATGGAGCCCTAGCTTCCTGACCAAAAATGTGGCCGTTCGAATTAAAAGGGCAGGGTTAGGTTCACAGCACGGGCTGGGCCCTACTTGGCGCACGGGTTGGGCTTCTACACGGGTTGGGTTAACGCAGAACACACACAGCCCAAAAATAAATCATTACAACTAACTACACACAAATCCAACAAAAACATAACAAAATTTAAAAAGCCCAAAATAGAAACACACCAAAAATAAATTAAAATAACATAATTAAAATAACACATTAAATAAAAAGGGAATTTAAACACGAAAAAAAATAGAGACCTCACATATAAATTACAAAACAAATAAATAAAATTGAAAAGGAAACACTACTTAGCATAATAAATGTTAATAGGAATTGTAATTGATAGCACTGTACTACCCAAATAAAAGAATTTTCGTCTAGGAAAATACTTTGTATATTCTTAACTTGTGTAAGTACTATACAATCTTTTAAAAATAGACAAATCTATGAAGCACATGAAAAAATTCAACTTTTAAATAATAGTGGATTATATTTTTTTTCAAAAAGAGTATACGCAAGACAGTTGGAGGAGGCTTTCTCCAATGCATTTATAAATATAACAAATGTCGATTAAATGTGTCTATTCAGTGAAAAAAAATGTATTTGTCATATATTCAATAGACACGTCAATTTTTTAAATGGATGGGAGGAGACTCGTCCAGTCTAACTTAAAAATTATTATTTTCAAGAACTAATCTCCTCGTCCATACCCTACTTTGATTAGGTATACCAAAGATTATAGTGATTAAAAAATAAAAAAGAGAAGAAAGTGTGTGTTTGTTGAGGTTATGACCTAAGGATAATGTTAATTAATAATAGAGAAAATCAGCATTAATTAGAAACTATTATAAAAACGGCCTCGAATTCATTACAAAGGGATATGGCCTTTTCTCTGATGGTAATGATATATATATTTATAATATATTTTACAATAATATTATAAAATGGTTGTATTTTTATAAAATGATATTAATTTTATAAGATATTTTATAAAAATATCTCTTATTTAAAATATAATTACATAAAATATTATATATAAATTATTCTCTTTTCCCTCGTTGGTGTTTTAGTTCTGCTCATACCAATGCTTGCTGAGTGGATGCCACGTGTGCTTTTGTTTTGTCTTTTGGTTAATTTTTGTCTTGGTTTCTTTTTAACTCTCGTGAGAGAAGAACAATGAAAAGAACCTCTTTGTCGGCTACTGAGAATGAATGACCAAACTTGTCATCTAATTTGTAATCTAAATTTAGGAAAAAAGATTTAGAATTTATTGAATAATTTGATATTAAATTTATATATAAAATAATAAGTATTGTATAATTTATTTTATATATTTATAAATCAATTTAATTTATACTTTAGTTCAAAACTAAGACTCACATCACAAAATTTCAGAATAAAAAATTTATCATCATATCTCATTTTATCTATTTAACTAAACGAAGTTCACCTTAATATTAAAATTTAAAACCTGTATCTCACTTTTCTTTTATTTTAGAAAAAAACATATTTTCTATATTTTACTATTTCTTTATTTTTTAACTCATATTTTTTCAAATATTTTTTAACAATCATTTTCTCAGGACCAACTATTTATTTCTCACTATTAGGAAGAGACCAACTATTTATTTTTTTACAATCATGGATCAAGTATTTATTTTCATGCTGTCTACTTACACATTCTAAAACTGCACTCATTTCTCATCTTCAAAATCTGTCTTCCTAATGATAAAATGAATGTGATAATTGTTTTCACCCCAAATTGTTGTTTCAAGTTAAAGATCAGTCTTACTACATAAAAGTCGATGTATTAGCACATGCACTACTTATAATGGAACTCGTTATTACTTTAGAAAAACCCAACTACCAATGAGTTTTAGCATAGTTGATGTGGAAAACTTCTATATCAGCAGTGTGTTGGGTATATTAAAAAAATAAAAGCTGCTAAGTAGATCTTCTCCGAGATAAATAGTGTAAGTGGTCTTTCCCCTTTCTTAATAGGCCTGAGAGGAGCAACGAATGGAATAAGAAATGAAGGCCTAGTCTAGAATAAATAGATCCATTGACTCGGCCCACATGTAGACTCCCTTGGGAACACAATCCCCATGTGGGAGTATACTGCAAAGGATGAGACTAGCCATCCTGGAGATCCCTCGAGTAGCGTCCAACCTTTGAGTGTCTATCCACGTAAACGAGCGGGAAGTAAGGGGGACCCTCGATCCTCTGACAAGGTGACATCTACGAACCACCAAGAACACCGGCAAGGTAAGGCAAATCGGGGAACCACGCCGAATTAATGGCACTACTACCCGAGCTACATGCCACGTTAATAACGTCGTCATAGAAGCATGCAACATTAAAGAACTCTGACGAAAGGAACAATAAAGAAAGCGTGGACTCCATGGGGGCAGGCACGAACTGTCCCCCAAGCTCTTTAATCACTAGACTTTCTCATTATTTACAAACTTCCAAAACACTCTACTAACTTTGGCATCGGAGACTCCCCGGCCCCAAGGCCACCCTCTCCTAGTGTATTTCTTCTCTATTTTCACAGGCCCGATTCTAAAAACTTGAGTTACTGGAACCTGGCCCAAATGCTTACGAAACACGACATTAACAGTGGTGCCATCTATGGGATCCTTGTAGCATGTACTTCGTACGCCTGGGACAACCCGTTTTGGAAAACTCAGAAGAGACACAGAGGAAGTTGTCATAGAGGCAAGACTGAAAGCCATGGGAACTGGGTAACGAAGTTGACTGACGAGGTGCAAAACTTTGCAAAAAGAATGAGGAGCTCAGAAAACCTCAACAAGGGTAGAACAAAGAGGCGGATCCCAACAATAGCAAGCACGTGGGGTCTCGAAACACGGGAGCTGGAGCAAACGTGGAGGAGAGGAAGAACATGTAAGACGAGCTCCGAAACCTCAAAGGAAAGTATGAAGCGATTGCAAGGAAAGTGGGCACATCGTTGTTGGTGGACCAACCGCTCACAAGTACTGGTTTACCCTACACGGAAGAAGTGATGGTTGTGCCCTTACTACCAAAGTTTAGGGTCCCCACCATGGAGATGTATGATGGAGGCAGGGACCCCCTTGAGCACTTGGAAACCGTTAGGGCTCGCATGACGTTGCATGATTTTCCGGGGGAGGTGGTATGCAAGGTGTTTCCGCTGACCCTAAAGCGGCTAGCACGAGTATGGTTTGGGTCTCTAGCGCCCGGTTCTGTAAATAGTTTTGGCGAGCTGGCTCAACTATTTTTGAACCAGTTCATGTCAAGTCGAAGAAGGCAACGCCCAACAGCGTATCTCTTCACCATCAAGTAAGGAGAAGAGGAAAGCCTGAAGACGTACTTGTCCCGGGTTCAACAGGGAGGGCACGACCATTGATGACCAGGTTGAGAAGATAACCCTGGCGATGATTCTGGGAGGGATTTGGCCACAATCCCAGTTCATGGCCGAGCTGGCAAGAAGGACTCCCGTGACTCTGTAGGAGTTTATGGACAAGGTCGACAACTTCATTAACACCGAACACACTTTTCGGGCCCTAACGGAGCCAAGGAAGGAGTTGGAGCGAGTGGAGAGGAAGGTAATGGCTCTAGCGAAGGCTAAGGCCCACGAGAAGCCAGAAAAGAGCTCACACGACAAGAGAAGGGAGGAAGCTCTAACGAGGGGACTGGGACCTCGCTTCGACTGAACCACGTTTACCATCCACGAGGCTGACACCTCTGCCGCCCTCAAAGACGATGATTGCACATACCACAGGTCCACCTCGCACAACACCGAGTACTGCTTCTCCCAACAAGGAAAGAGGGATCATGCACAACAGACGAGGCAACACTACGCCCCCTCCCCGGCCCAAATTCTGGAGCAGGAAAGGGGGGACGATTGAGGGAAAAGAGAATGAACCGAGTCGACCGACGCAGAGGGGAAGAAAGCTCTCGGCAATGACCACCAGTAGTAGGGCCTCAGCAAGATCGCCCCCGCTCACCACTGTGGGGAGGACACCACTCGGGGAAATACATACCATAGCAGGAGGACTTGTAGGCAGGGGTACTTCCTCCTCAAGCAGAAAGGCAAACGCTAGGCGGGCTCGGTACCACGAGGTATACTCGACGGAGTACCACCCTGCTAAACACTGAAGGGGCGAGCCGACCCTGGTCATCTCCTTTGGGGAGGCTGACGAAGAAGGGGTCCTATACCCCCACAATGATGCACTGGTGGTGACCATATTGTCGCGAACTTCACCACCCAGAGAATCCTCATTGACAACAGGAGCTCCGCGGACTTCATAATTTGGGAAGCCTTCACCAGGTGGGAATAAACGCTGTCTGGGTGCACCCAACCCCCACGCCATTGAAGGGGGTTATCTGGGAATATGGTTCAACCTGTGGGAACCATCGCGTTGTCAGTCCTCGCAGGCAACACCCCATGCACTACCTCAATCATGGTCGACTTCCTAGTGGTGAGAACCCCGTCGTCCTACAACGCCATCATCGAATGGCCCACCCTCAACAACTTGAGGGTGGTCACGTTGACCTACCACCTCAAGATGAAATTTCTAACTCCCCGTGGAGTGGGAGAAATTAGAGGAGAATAGGTCCTGGTGAGGGAATGCTATGTCCAGGAACTGAAGCAGAAGGATGATGGGGTCACCCCAGACGGCACCTCCATGAGAGAGTAGAGCATGCATCACTTGAAGAGCCCCATTAGGCCTTCGGCTATGACTCGCCCTACCGGGCTTGAGGAGGAGCGGGAAGGTGCATGGTCCCAGAGGCAGAGGCAAAGGCAGAATGGGTGAAAGCTCACCGGCTAAAGGCTTCATCTCCCCTTATTTTGTAACTTGTTATTTAAATACCGTAAATTCTTGTTGTTTAATGAAATACATGATTTTCAAGGACAATGGAACACACCTACCTCAAACTTTTGCATTATCAACAAAATACCGACAAGACGATCTCCAATTAACATAATATGCAATGATCGTCGAATCAATGCCTACCTTCCCTGCGATGTCAATAGGCGAGAGCAGGTTTAGTTTCAAACTGCCCGAATAGCGTACCTCTCACGGGATCAAGGAGAGAGTTAGGTCGAAAGCTGCTCTACCCCTCCTACAATAAAGAGCGGGTCCTACCCCCGTTAGCCAGAACAATTTACCCTGACCCCCATTGCAGTGAAGAGTGGACCAGCCACATCGCTGTCCGAAAAAGTTACCTCTCCTACGGGGTAATAAAGGGATGAGTACGCTAGAGGCTGGTTCATCCTTCTCGTGACGGAGTGCAGGCTAGCCCTGGGCGGCCCGAAGACAAAGACTTACATTCCTTGAGAACGTCAACAGGCGGGAGTGGGTCCAGTCCCAAACTTCCTGAATAATGTACCTCTAGTGGAATCAAGGGAGAGCTAGGCCGAAGATCGCTCTACTTCTCCCCCGATGGAGAGCAGGTCCTACCCCTTGGTGGCTAGAACAACTTACTCCGACCTTTGCCGCAACGAAGAGTGGGCTAAGAACTAGCCTGACTCAATACTTACCTTCCTTTCAATATCAACGGGCAAGAGCGAGTCCAGTCTCAAACTGCCCAAACAACGTACCTCCCGTCAAACTGAAGGGGAGAACTAGGCCGAAGGCTGTTCTATCCCTCCCGAGATAGAAAACGTGTCATGCCCCCCCTCTCGGCCGCTCAAACAACTTATCCCGAACCCTATCGCGGCGAAGAGCGGACCAGCTATATCGTTGTCCAAACTTATCTTTCCTATGGGTACTAAAGGGATGAGTGTAATGCCTAATGCTACTTTATCCCTCCCTCGGCGGAGTGCGGGCCAATCCTTAGCTGCCCAAAAATGAAGACCTAGCTTCCTCGTAAGCGTCAACAGGCGGGAGCAGGTCCAGTTGTAAACTGCTCGAAAAGTTACCTCCCCACGAAATTTAAAGGGATGAGTCACGCCAGAGGCTGCTCTACCCCTCCCATGGAGGAGTGCAGGTCCAGCCCCCTGGTGGCTCGAAGACTTACCCCGACCTCCACTTGAGAACGAGGAGTGGGTTCAGCGTTAACTTAACCCAAATCTTACATTTTCCTACGATGTCAATGAGCGGGAGTGGGTTCAGTCTCAAACTGCCCAAAAACTTAACTCCCAGCGGGATTTAAAGGGGTGAGTCACGTCAAAGGCTGCTTTACCCCTCCAGCGGAGGATTGCAGGTCCACCCCCTCGCCCCCCCCCCCCGATTGATGACCCGAATACTTACCCCGACACCCATTTCCATGAAAGAGCGGACCAGCCCCACGACTATCTGAAGAAGTTACCTCCTCAGGGAACCAAAGGGGTGGGCTTGACTTGAGGCATCCCGACCTCTCCCTGATGGAGTGCGGGCCTAGTCTTCCGACTACCCGACGTGAACAAAGTCTCCAAATGTGAAACGTCAAAACAATGGGTGCGCCACCTTGAAGGCTGAATAGCCTAGCTGAATAGCAGACTACACGATGTCAACGAGCGGGAGCGAGTTCAATCCCAAAACTGTCTGAACAAATTACTCCCCGTGGGGTAGTGGGGGTAAGTCTAGAGGTTGCTCAGACCTCCCGCAGAGGAGAGCGGATACGGTCTTTCGGTTAACCGACTACTTACCCTAACTCACATCACAATAAAGAATGAACCAGCCCCATGGCCGCCAAAAAGTTACCTCATCAGAGGTTAAAGGGGCAGGTTGGCCTGGGGCATCCTGATTCCAGACCTCTTTCTGATGGAGAGCGGGCCAGGTCCTTCGACCGCCCTTATACTGCACCAAGGAATGCGGAAATCAACAACCCGATAAAAAGATGCAAGCAAATCGCATCATAGGCTAGAGGCCCAGGAACCAAATAGACCAGTCGAGCCATATGCCGCCTTGTCTCCCCGTGGTGGAGAGCGAGACCAGCCCCACGACTACCCGAATAACCTACCCCGGTCCTCATTGAAGGAAAAATCAACCTGGATTAGTCATATACAACTCCACGGCCACGGTGCTACTTGGAGGGGCATAGAGGCAGGTTAGCAAAATGCTTCTTGGCCTCTCCCCCCAAGGAGGCGACCAAAGTCTCCCTAACGCAACTTAACTCGTAAGGGGAGATTTCTATCCCTTCCAAGTCGATGATAGCTAGTGAGGCCCAACATACGCTAATGGCACTTCCCTCGCTGTGAGCATACCGTAGGGCAGTCCGACTCATCACGCGAAGTGCCCGATTTTACTACTCAACAACATCTATGTCGTCCACAATGAAGGCTGCCAGATGAGAGGAACTCTAACAAAAAGAGTGGCCAACATGGAGAGATCAATAATAGGAGTCTAGAAAATAGTGAAACAAATGAAAACGAAGTTGCAAAACCTCATGGAAGTAGCCAGATAAACACTTGACGACTTCGTTGATGGCTTCCACGCGTCACCCCTTGTTTCTAGCCGGGCCAAAGGGGGGATGACCACCATCAAACCCTCTATATTGGGCGCTTGTGCGAATGCCTCGGTTCTACGGGCTTGGTTAGCAACCTCCCCAGCAGCAAGGGTCGGAGGATGACCCTTGACACCTTCTATGTAAGTCGGGACCACCTTTTAAGCAACTGTTCCCACCTAGACAAGCAAATCTTCCCACAAATCTACTGAACACTCGCCGGCTACAACATCCAAAAGGTGCGCACCTTCCGCTTGGTGCTCCACCTCCACGAAATGATTATTGGAAGTAGAGGCTATCGCCCTCTTAATATCAGAGCCCAAGCCTTTGAATGTCTCGGGCTCTTCTCCACCCGCTGTAGAGACTGGATCATCTCATCCCATGATAACGAGCGAAGACATTGCGGAAAGCAGTGCCGCAGAGCCAGGGCCCCTCGAGCAAGCCTCGACCTTACCTTCAAAAGAGCAATTGTCAGATGCAGAACGTGTAGAAGAAGTGGAGGAGACCGCCGAAAGACGCTTCCCCGCATCAACCCATCGGGGGACCCTGACCGCCAAGGTTTCCCGGAGTAGGGCGATAAGGTCATCAATTTCTAAGAGCACACCACAGATGCCAGTCAGTGGGGGCGGCACTGAAGGGGCCTCAGGCGAGGGACCTCTAGCCGACGGGTTCGAGGGCTCCAAAGAAGAAGATTCTGCTGGCACCTCCGCATCAACAACATACTGGTACGTTTCCACCGGCATCGCCAAGATGACGAGATGATGGGCCACAAGCGTAGCCAGCGCCCACCCATTAGGAATCGAGACTCCGGAAAAGTGTCTGCTGTTAAACCCGGCCCCCTGCAACTGAGGTCTCTTCCCCTTGCCCCTTGGAGAAGGATTCAAGGGATGCTTCCAAGTAGGGGTGACCTGAGGCCGAGCAAGAGTCACCCTGCCATCAAAAGGAACATGGCCCAGGGGAAGGCAAAGAACCCTCAGACTCTCCTCTAAAAGAAGGGCTTCCGAGAAGATGTTGTTGGAGTTTTTCTTCACTCACTCCCTAACAACGGCGATACGCCTTGACTCGGCAATGGTAGATGTCGAACAAACCTTCTTATCCTCAGGAACCCTCCCCCAATCAATTCGAATCAGGAACTCGCAGCGATTCACCTGACAAACCCAAAAGTTCCAACTACGGCTGGACAAGAAAAAGAAATTTGGAGACCAATCCTTCATCTTGCGGTATCGCGGCTCAAGATTAACAAGGGCATGCGTCGCCCTGAAGCTGCAAATGTTCCCCTTCTACCGTAAAACCTTATGAGTAAGGAGGAACTCACGTCTAGTGAGGTCGGCCTACTCTGGGTCCAACTTCAGTAAGGCACACCGCCAAATGATGCTACAGCAAATCAGAAGCCTCCAAGCATTCCGGTGAAGTTGGGTTGGGGCCAGACCAAGGAGATCCAGCAAATTACGAATGGGGTGAGGGAAAGGAAGCCTCAAGCCACATGTAAACATAGAAGGAAAGAGAGCAACTCTGGAGAGTGACCCTCGGCATCAGAGGCACCCTCGCGTGGACCAGGTACCTTGAAGATCACTGCTTCCGAGACCTGGTAGGTAAGGGCCATAGATGCCAGCGTCGCAACCTGGACACTTGAGTGCCAAGTGCTACCCAAGAAAGACGGTCGTGCGTCGCCAACTTCTGGTGCATCTCCCCCATTAGAAGTCGTGGGTAGTGTGGATTTCTCAAGGGCCATTGACGAAGAGGAAGAAAGTGACAGAGAAATGAGAAATGGGTGTAAGGGAAAAGGATGGTAGTTAAAAGAAAAGAAGGGCGAGAAGATTACAATGCTGGAGAAAGGAGACAAGACCATGATCCAATCGCACTTATAAAGGAACAAGACAACGGTCAATCTCCCACGCCCCGTGGTAGAAGGAAGGAGTATGAGATGCTTCGAATCTCAGAAAATACCCACCACAAAGCAATGTGAAGGTGAAGAGCCGCCTAAAGCCCCCAATGCTGATACAACTAAAAAGACGCCATCAAATACAAGCATAGTTATCGAGAGACATGCCAACAAGGGCTAAAAGGGAAACGTTACTAGGGATGCCAAGCGACAGGAGGCCACCTCAGACTTTGGAGCCAAACACACGTCATCGGGGCAGCCCCCGACCTCAACATCAAGGCGAGTTTAAAATTAAAAAATTCCCACTGTACGAGTTCGATGAGAATTGAGGGGCAACTGCAAAGAGTTTTTCCTCATTTCTTAATAGGCCTGAGAGGAGCAACGAAGGTAATAAGAAATGAAGGTCCAATCTAGAACAAATAAATCCATCAGCTCGGCCCATGGGTAGACACCCCTGGAACCCAACCCCCATGTGGGAGCATACTGCGAGGGGATAGAACTCGCCATTCTGGAGATCCCTCAAGCAGCATCCAGCCCATGAGTGTCTATCCACATAAATGAGCGGGAAGTAAGGGGGACACTCGATCCTGTGACAAGGTGACATCGACGAACCACCAAGAACACCGACAGGGTAAGGTAAATCGGGAAACCACGCCTCATTAATGGCACCACTACCAGAGCTATTCGCCACATTAACGACACAGTCGCAGAAGCACGCCGCATTAAAGAACTCTGACAAAAGGAACAATAAAGAAAGCATGGACTCCATGGGGGCAGGCACAATCTGTCCCCCCAAGCTCCCGGTATAAACAGCAATTTCCAGGTACAAGAAAGTTTTCTGATCCCTAGACTCTCTCATTATTTACAAACTCTCAAAACACTCTACTAACTTTAGCATTGGAGACTCCCTGGCCCCAAGGCCACCATCTCCCAATGTCTTTCTTCTCTATTTTCGCAGGTCCAATTCTGAAGACCTGAGTTGATGGAATCTAGTCCAAATGTGTATGAAACACGATGTTAACAAATAAAGTTGCAATGTATTTAAAGAAATAAAAAAAACAACAATGCATTGAATCATTCATGATCAACGAGATGTTGGATAAACAATTCAAACAAAGTTATTTGGAGAGACATTAGTGAAAAATAAAAATGGGATTCTACCGTTGCAAAGTTAAATCTAAGATGTGGGTGGCTTTTGGACAAAGTTTACACCTTTTCGCCAGATTTTGGCTAAAGATGGCAAGCCTTTGTTTCAATAGAAATGATTTTTTGTTTTTTATGAAAGATTTCATTCAGAAAAATCATTATGTTCTAGTAGTTACCTCATTGAAAATTTGAATGAAACTTTATACGTATATAAACATGTTTAGTATGCTATTTAAAAAAAAAATTAATTTCAATCCAAACATCTTTTAATTGTCTAAAATCTATTTTTAAAAATCCATTTCACCTAATCATTACCTATATTTTTACTAAAAGATATATAAAAATCAAAACTACTACTTTAGGTACAAAAACAAAAACAAAAAAACAACTCTTGCAAAACTTTTATCCAAAAACTTTTCAAATATACCTAGCTAGCTACCAACTTTTACAGAACTTGAATAGAAAATACTTCTAAAAAAGTTATTATCCAAACAATTCTCATTTTTCTTATACACTTTCACAAATCCAAATAGATGGAATTAGTATATCTCAAAATCACTACGAAAACCTTTGAGAATTTTCAAAAATCTTATTGATAAAAAACATTGTCGCATTTAGGGGTGTAGATTTTAATCAGAAAACCGGACCAGACCGGTTCACTATATTATATATTTTAAATTAATTTTTTTAATAATATATATATATATTATTATTTTTATATTATATAAAATTTATATATGTAATATAACAATAATATAAATTATAATTATATATAAGATAATGTTATTATAATTTAATAAATTTATAACATAAAATATTAATTTAAATATGAAAATTTATTTGATCATATGCTTGAAACATAAAATATATATATTAATAACATTTTATAGCAGTTTTTTAATAGCAGATTTTTTTTATAAAGCAAATTTTTGTATGTAGCAACAAATTTTTAATAAAATAGATTTTTTAAAGCAGTTTTTTTTTTTTTTTATAAACAGATTTTTTATGAAAATTTTGCATTATATTAAAACCGGAAAACTAGACCGAACCGGTAACACCGGAAGTACCAGTTTAGGAGGATAACCGGTACGTAATCAGTTTTCGAAAATGCAAAACCGATGCATACTGGTTCGGTCCTAAATTTTGTTCAAAACCGAACCGTTACACCCCTAGTCGCATTCACATCACGTAATCCTCAAAATTTGTATTGAATACTCTCATTTGATTACAAATGCTACACAACTAATCGAAGAAGTTACAATGGATTGAGAAATTCACACTTTTAAGTTTTTTTGATGTGGTGCCTTCAACCCCCACTTGTATTTTTGCGAGAGTTGTGACGTTGAGATGTTGGCCACTCGGGTGATACACCCCTAGCCCGCTGTGACAGCAAGTGTGTACTTACATGAAATCCAATAGTGTGCAGTTAATTCGAAGCAAAAAATTAAAAAGGGCGGTCATTAATTCTAACAGTACCAGAAATCAAAATTACATCACCAAGAAAATATCCATAAGAAAAAAAAAATCTACCAAATTCCGACATAAAAATATTACAGTCATCCAAATAAATTTTAAAAAAATCCAAATATTATTAACTCTTATTACAAAAAAGGGGGGGAGAACCCCAATCTTCTCTCTCCGGACGAACACTGACCTCCGTACTCGTAATCTCCCTCTGTATCAAAGTCCATGGTTATGTAGAGCGGAGTTGCGGGTGGGGATACCATAGTAAGATTTCGCAAAATCTCAATAAGTGAAACAAAAAACTAACACTAAAAAATACACGCATGGAAAATATGAAATTATGCAAAAATGGCAATTTCAGAAGATTCTAACATTTACCATTGTTATATACATCACCAATACCTTCCCAAATTTCACACAAAAATACCATGCACTCAAAATCATATTTTCTTTTGAAAAGTAACCATTTATTTACTTAAGGTATGTCTCATGGTCTCCCCTATGAACCATCCGCACGTTCTAGCTCCCTTCGTCACACAATGGGAAGGATCGTGCGTGTGACTTTGTTATGAGCGATGCCTAGTTCCGCACCTGGTGCGTATGTGACTAGGCGCCCTCTACCCTTCGCCAGCAGAGAGGCAATAGATTCGGCCCAAGAGCGTTACCGTCTCGCCGGAGCCTGTTGTCGTCCATGGACAACCCAATGGATGTCACAAAGTTTTATGCACTCCCAAGTGACCAAATGACCTCTACTGAGATAATGTCACATCTCTGCTTGGGGTCGTGATCCACATGAAATCCGTACAATCATTTTATTTACGCATACACCATGGTCTCTCCTATGGACCATCCGTATACTCTAACTCCCTTCGTTACATCACTGGTAATGATCGTGCATGTGACTTCGTAACGAGCCATGCCCAGCTTCGTGCTCGACGCGTACGTGACCAAGCACTCTCTAACCTCCACCAACAGAGAGGCAACTGAGTCGGCTCGAGAGCTTACCGTCCCGCCCGAGCCTGTTGTCGTCCAGCGACAACCCAGTGGATGTCACTCAGTTTCAAGCACTTCTAAGTGACTAGAAGAGCTCCATGAGATCATGCCCCGTCTTGGCTTTGGGTCGTGATATACACACACCCAAAAAATAATCCTTTCACACTAAAAACCAAACATTTTACATATTTTCAGCATAACATAAACAGAGCACAATTACTTAAATTTTAATGACATGCAACAGGTAATTAAGTGAACAACATGATAAATGAGTCGAAAACAAACAAATAATTACAAGACATTTCAAACCACAACATCACAACTTCATATTTCATTCTCAACGCTTCACCCGGCCCTCGGCCAACAACTCACAACCAACTACAAATATTTATCCCAACACTCCACTGGGCCCTCAACCACTTCACAAATTCACAACCAGACTGGACATCACAATTTCACAAATTTCCTACAAAAGTATTTTAAGGGTTAGTTCGAGGATTACATAGAAATGCGACGGTAATTTTAGGATGGTCACATTGCTCAGAGTCCTAACTCGCTGGTTGTGGCTATTCTTCTCAGTTTGAGAGAAAATCAGTGCGTGTGTGTATGTGTCATTGCATAGATTGACAGTTAAAATTAATTAGATTCGAAAGGCTGAAAAAATAAACAAAATGGCAAACAAAGGCGGAAGAGCTCACGGTATTAGTGCCAGGAAGGGAGGAGCAAGGCGGCGGACATAGCGGCTAGCACTGTGCAAGGTGGCAAATCTGGACAGAATATGAAGTGCTACGGTGAGAATATTAGGTGGGGGTAATTCAGCAAAAATAAAGGGTTAGGAAGAAATGGTGCTCACGGTGGTTGGTGGGGCTTTAGCTATGGCGGTGTGGCGAGGTTGTGATTGGTTTGTTGTGAGGTAGGCTACGATGGTGCTAAGAAATTTCCTCCGTGTGTGGTGAGTCTCATGACAAATTTTTTTTTTTTTTTTTTGGGGTGGGGGGGGTTCTCGGTGGTTCTCGTTGTAGATTTTGGCAGATCTGGCAGTGCAATGGTGATGGTTCTTGCTGATCGAGCATGACCAAGCTTTGAATTTGGTGGTTTCTCAATAGGTGGTTGATGGCGGCGTGAGAGAACTAACCAGAGGGAGAGGGAGCGAGACCAAGTGGTTGAGGGAGGGTGAGGTACAAACAGGGTGAGAGAACTAACTAGGGGTGTGCAGAATTCCGAGAATTCCGACTCCGTCCGACCTCCGCTCCGATGCCAACTCCGACGGAGTCGGAGTTGTCGGAATTCAGAGTCGGAATTCGGAGTAGCTCCGAAAATTATTCGGAGTCGGAGTCGGAGTTCGGAGCTCAAAGGAGCTCCGAACTCCGACTCCAATTTTTTTTTTTTAAACTCAGCTCCAAAACGACGTCGTTTTGGAACTGGGTTTAAAAAAAAAAATTCGTTTGAACGACACCGTTCCACTTAATATGGAACGGTGTCGTTCGGTCGTTCCTCCAGAACGACTTCTTCTTCTCATTCCTTCTTCACTTATTCTGCACTTTTCAGTTTTCACTTCTTCTTCTTCCTTCTTCACTTCTTCAGTTCTTCTTCCACGGTGTTCTCTCTCGCGTCTCCCGTCCCAGTGCATGTACCAGTCACCAGTGAACCCTCCGTCTCGCGTTCTTCAGAACACCGTTCGTCGTTGCTCCTCCCTGCCGCCGTCCCTCTGTTCAGCTTCCACCTACGGTGAGCCCTAAATTTATGAGCCCTAAATTTAATTCAAGCACGTCTCTTGTGAATTGGAGCCAGCAGTTGTGATTCTTGTGATTCTTGTGTATTGAATATTCAATATAGTCCCCAACACGGCGCTCAAAAACATGAATTTTACACTGTTTTGAAGACTTGAGCTCGAGCGAGGTGTCGAGCGCAAGTCGAGCGCACGTTGTATTGAACATTGCTCGAGCGATATGTCGAGCGGAAGTCAAGCGAACCTCTCTGGAAGAGTTCTGCTCGAGCGTTACGTCGAGCGCTCATCGAGCGAACGTCTCTGGAAGAGTTCTGCTCGAGCGCTACGTCGAGCGCTCATCGAGCGAACCTCTCTAGATTCTAGAAGAGTTCTGCTCGAGCGCTACGTCGAGCGCTTATCGAGCGAAACTCTCTGTATGGATTCTGCTCGAGTGCGACGTCGAGCGCAGGTCGAGCGATCCTCTCTGTATGGATTATGCTCGAGTGCCACGTCGAGCGCAGGTCGAGCGATCCTCTCTGTATGGATTATGCTCGAGCGCCACGTCGAGCGCACGTCGAGCGAACCTCTCTGGATGAATTCTGCTCGAGCTCCACGTCGAGCGCACATCGAGCGAACCTCTCTATATGAGTTCTGCTCGAGCGCCACTTCGAGCGCACATCGAGCAAACCTTTCTGGATGGGTTCTGCTCGAGCGCTACGTCGAGCGCACGTCGAGCAAACCTCTCTGTATGGCTTCTGCTCGAGCGCACGTCGAGCGCACGTCGAGCGAACTCATTTGGATGGGTTCGTCTGAGTCAAGCGCACATCAACCGAACCTCAATGTAATAATACATCGATATATGTATTATTGTATCATAATAATACATGTCCTATTGTATAATACAATAGCCTAGTTTATTTTTAAACTAATTTTTTGCTTCTAATTTAATTTTTTCAGCTTCATTGATTGTGATATGGATCGTAGACATAGTGGAGATGATCGTCCACAAGGGGATGTGGCGGATGCCAATGCTACAACTCCTACACCGGTGGGTACTTCCACCCCTAGAGCCACATCTAGGGCAGCCACATCTAGGGCAGCTACATCTAGAGCAGCTACATCTTGTGCGAGTAGTTGACTCCCATTCCCAGTTGATATAGAGGATGAAGATATGTTCAACGAGGAGGAGGAGATGCCCATTGAGCAAGATCAACCACCACGACCTTCTAAAAAGAGGTCGTGGACATGGGAGCATTTCACCAAAATTCCTGGTGAAATTGCAAACCCAGTGGCAAGATGCCATTACTGTGGATCACTTTGTGGATGCCATTCGAAGAAGCAAGGTACCAGTGTGTTAATAGCACATCTAAATGGTTGCCAACGATATAAGATAGCGAAGGGATTGCAAGCCACTGATCAGACCAACCTCAGTTACCAAACTTCTACAGCCACTGATGGTACACAGACTAAGAAATTGGTCATCCCTCAATACAGTGAGAAGATGTTGAGGAACATGCTTGCAGAGATGATAATTACTGATGAGATGCCATTTACCACAGTCGAGAAAAGAGGCTTTCGAAAGTTTCTAAATTTTGTTGAGCCACGATTTCCCATTCCATCACGGTATACAGTGATGCGAGATTGTATGAAGAGGCATGCGAAGGACAAGGAGGAGATGAGGAAGATGTTTATTACCACTGGCCAGAGAGTGTCTTTTACGACTGACACATGGACTTCCATACAGAACGTCTGCTACATGTGTATCACAGCACACTACATTGACAGTGAGTGGATTTTGCATAAAAAAATTATTGGTTTTAAAGAAATTGTGGATCATAAAGGTGCATCCATTGGGGCGAAGATGGATGATTGTTTAAAGGACTGGGGAATTCGAAAAGTGTTGTGTATTACAGTTGACAATGCCAGTGCGAATGAAACAGCAATTGATTGGTTTAAGCGGAACACGACGGTGAGAGATGATGTCATTCGGGCCCACGAGTTTATTCACGTTCGATGCTGTGCTCATATCATTAACCTCATAGTTGTTGAGGGATTAAAAGAGGTTCATGATTCCATAACCCGAGTCCGCAACATTGTACGATATGTGAGGGGTTCCCCTCAAAGGCTTGCCAAGTTTAAGGCAATAGCAGAAGATTTGAAGATTGAATGTTCTAGTATGCTGTGCTTGGACGTTCCGACTCGATGGAATTCTACATACATGATGTTGGATGTGGCACAGAAGTACCAAAAAGCATTCGAGCGGATGGAGGTCGAGGATGGGGGCCTGAGGTATGCTTTGTTGGAGCCAGCAGGACAGGGGCTCGGTGCACCAGACGCACATGATTGGACCAGTGTGAGTTATTTTGTTGAATTTTTAAGAACTTTTTATGAGATAACCATGCGACTATCTGGATCCAAATATACGACTGCGAACTCATTTTTCAGTGAGCTCTCGGAGCTTCACTTCCAGTTGGAAAATAGTTGTACTGACTCTACTGGATTGTTATCTGATATGGCTACGAGGATGAAGATCAAATATGATAAATATTGGGGGAATATTGAGAAGATAAATAGATTGCTATTTGTGGCTGTGATCCTTGACCCCCAAGTTAAGTTGGCCGTTCTAGAATTTTGGGTAAATTCCGTCCTCGGGGCAGTGAAGGCTGGAGAGTTTATTAGATTGCTAAAAAATGATGTTGATGACTTATATCATCACTACAGTACTAGTGCTCAGCCTTCATCCGCAGTTGGTAGCTCCTCACATTCGAGGCCGACAGGATCGACAGTTCCCTCAGGTGATACTGAGCCATCTGTAGGGGTTAGAGGCAATCGTGTTATACGGCAGTATCATCAACTCATGTCAACAAGGAATATTATGCATTGTACATCTGAGGTTGAACGATATTTTATGGAAGCTGTCGAGGCACCTAGTGATGTATTTCAGTTATTAACTTGGTGGAAAGTTAATTCCACCAAGTATCCAGTCCTTTCCCGTGTGGCCCGAGATGTGCTAGCCATTCCTGTCACTACGGTTGCCTCAGAGTCGGCATTTAGCACTGGAGGTCGCGTGTTGGATGCTTATCGCAGTTCATTGTCACCGTCAACCGTGGAGGCCCTCGTTTGCACACAGAATTGGATTAGTGAAACGCCCCTTGGACTAGATACCGTTGGCATTGATGCCGAGAGCTATAGGCTAGAATCGGGTAAGTTTATATGCTTTTAAATGATGGTTTAATTATTTTTAATGTTTCTAACTTCTACTTTTTATGATTTTATAGATCTAATTGTGAACCCTAACATAATTACCGATGATTGAGAGTTTGGAACGGACGCTACTTGAGAGTTGTGATGGAGTTGAGAGAACCACATTTCTTGGTAAGAATCAAATTATTCTTTTACCTTATATAATTTTTTATTATCAATTTTTTTTTGGTCTATTGATTGCTACTTTCTATCTTCATTTCAGGCGTGACCAATGGAACATTGGGGTTTGAGTGAAACCCGTGTTTAATTTTTATGAAGTTATATTTCAAGACTGAGTCATATTGTTATTAACTTATTACGTTATAAATGAGACTGTTATAACTTATGGCTGCATCATACATATTATTTACTTTTTAAACTATTTATATAGTTATATTTATGTACTTATATCCCGAGCAAAGACGTGGGATAAGTACTCTTTATTCTATAATTTCTATTAGTACTTATCCATCCTCTCTCAAAAGTTTATAATTTATTATCCAACTGAAATTAATCAGGTGATACAAATTCGTACCATCATTCTTACCATCATTCTTTTCTAAATTTCAGGCGGAGATAAAACAAATTAAATATATAATCAAAATTCAGTAACAAAATCAGAACGAATATTTAAATTATTGAAAACTCTTGAATAAACCAAATATTTGTAGATGGTTCACTTTTAAAAAAAAAATATATGTTGCCTACTATCTGAAACGAAATTGAACAACAAAATTTAAATAATAATAATAATAAAAAAATCTGAAATTGAGTTCGAAACTCCGAACGGAGGTCGGAGCTCCGACCTCCGTTCGGAACTCCCTCCGAACTCCAGTCGGAGTTACCATCGGAGGTCGGAGCTCCGACCTCCGTTCGGAACTCCGATCGGAGGTCGGAGCTCCGACATCCGATCGGAATCGGACTCCGACTACGTTCGGAGTCGGAGTCGGAGGGGAACTTTGGCTCCGACTTTTGTCGGAGTCGGAGGTCGGAAATGACAACTCCGACTCCGTCGGAGTCGGAGCCCACCCCTAGAACTAACTGACCGGCGAAGAGTGAAAATGACTACGAATTCCCAAACTAAGAGGTGCAGAGGCCGAGAGAGAGAGAGAGAGAGAGAGAGAGAGAGAGAGAGAGAGAGAGATCTACATGAGGAAGAAACAGAGAGGGAGGTGAAGCCACTGGAGGTAGAGATGAGGTGATCGGAGGGGTGGTGTTAGGGACCCCGGTCTTGTCCCTAACACTAAGGACCACGAGCTTACCTTGGTGAGGATGATGACCGAGTGACCTTGCAACTTGCTTGGCCTTCCACAAATGGTTGGTGTTTGGGTGATGGAATGATAAATATGATGATGAACTTGGGTAGGCTAAGTGTTTAGGGAGGGAAAATCACTATGGGCGGCTAGGGATTTGTCCTTGAGTGTGGCGCCAAGATGATGGGCTAGGGTTGGATGAGTGAGGTGAGGTTAGGGTTTTGGATTATCTAAGTGATAATTATGAGTGTTTGATGCAATGTAGACGGCTTGAAGGGTGCCTTTGATGTTTGGGCCACTTAGATGGTAATTAGGGTTGGTATAGTGAAGTGTAGTTAGGGTTTTGTGAGGTGGCTAAGGTTGATTTCGAGATTGGGAAGAGTTGGCTTAGAGTTGGAGTTTAAGATGATGCTAGAGTTTGGGAATGAGGTGGAAGAGTAAGGCTAGGGTTTAGAAGGTGTTTGAATGAGTCTAGGATTGCTCATTGACTTTAGGGATTTGGAGGTGGAGTATTGGATTTGAATATGTCAAGATAGGATTTGGATATGGCAAGAGATGGAGTCTTTGGTTGACTAGGTCTATGGAAGGAGTTGAGAGATTTAAGGGATGAGTGATTGGAGTTTGGCTAGGATGGCAAGTCAATGGTTGACTAAAGAGATTTTAGGAATTGAAGAGGAGTTGCAATTCCTTAAATTAAGGGATTTGAAATGGGATTTGAATTTGAATTTGAGGAAGTCAAGACTCCTAAAAGGAATGAGTTACCTTATAGGGGCTTGAGGTGGGTGGCTAGGGTTTTGTGGAGGGAAGGCTTATGATGTGACCGAATATGGTAAGTGTTATATATGGCTAGGGTTTTGTGGATATGGAAAGATTTATGGGCAAGCCACTTATGGTAAGTGAGGCTCACGGCTAAGGCAAAATGGAATGAGGAAATATTAAGGTGGCCGAAAATAGATGGAAGCCAAGTATGGGAAGTGGACTTCTGCTAGGGTAAGTTGGATGATGGGAAGAATTTATGGAAAGTGGCAAACACTTTAGTGGTCAAGAATGAGAGTATGGAAGGATCAAATAAGCAATGAAAGAATGAACACCAAGAATAAAATGATGAACACTCAACAACAAAGTAAAGTACTTAAGAACTTAAATGAACAAAAGGTAACAAATCAACTAATGATTCATGGATTGTACAATAGTTGAAATAAACCTCATGAATTGATAATATGATAAAAACAAGGATAACAACAACTTGGATTCACGAATTACACCAAGTTGTAAAAACAAGATAAATGAATCACACATATTCACGAATTGTAAGGTGTGATTCTCATTTTGGGATTCACGAATTGCACCCAAAAAGCCCAAGTGCCTAGCACCGATTGTTGATCTCCTAAACAAAATAATCCTCCAATAGGGAATTTGCCAAAAGATGTAAATGCAAAGACTAAGGGTCCTCTTTATAAGGATTACAACTTGGAAACCCCCAATAGGTCTCTTGGAAAATAAATAATTAAATTAAAATAAATAATAAGTAATAATATTGTTGGCATGGGCCAAGTTGACCCATGGCATGCATGAGCCCATAGGTGGGCTAGGCTGGCCCATGGCATGGGCCATGGGCATGGTTGACATTGCTGGCAAGGCTGCTGGCATGGCTAGTGGCTTGGCCATGGGCCACAAAACATGGGGTCCTATCAGGTGGCTTCAACACGCGGCGACAAGATCATAGGGGCACAGGTGGCATGTGGGGCTCACGGGTTGCAAAGGGTCGCAAGAGAGGGGGTGGCGCAGGAGGAAGAGAGGGAAGGATAAAGAAAATAAGGGAAAAGCTTAGGGTTTTTCTCCCTTAGTGCAAACCGACGTCATTTAAGGGTGAGGGGTTAGGCTTGTTTCCATGTTTGGTTTGGGCTTATGGGCCAAGGGTTCAAAATGCACACACTCATTACAACATCAACAAAAGGGACTGGGCTTCACAATAGATAAAGTAGGGGTGGGCAGCGAGGCCCCGGCCCCCGCTTCTCGCCCCCGTCCACCCAGGCCCCGCATGGGCGGGCGAGGAAGGAGGGCCCTCGCCCCACCCCTGCTCCGCACCCCTCCCCTTTTTAATATAAAAAATTATAATTTTTAATATTTATATAAATAATTTATATAAATATATTGTATATAGATATATACAATTTGTTAAAAACTCGAATTCAATTTCAACTTAATGGATTGCCTTGGCCTCCTAGGCCAACCAGTAAGTCTCACATTGCTTAAGTATGACTATTGTATTGCATTGGCCTCCTATATAATGGTTAGCCTAGGAGGCCAAGGCAATCCAAAATACAACTCTAATAAGTTTATATTTTTTTTTAAATGTATAAATTTCAATTCATAATTTAAATTATAGTATAATTTGGGTCTAAAAAAAAATTTTAGACATTGGGTTGAGTGGGGGTGGCGCGGGGTGCAGTTTCAATCACACCCTCGGTAGCAGGGAGGGTATTGAAACCCTCCCACCCGCATGGTGTGGGGAGGGGTGCCCTCGCCCCCTAAGATAAAAGGATTGTCATAGATTTCTTTTGTCATATATACCCTAGCTAGAAAAACCACTCATGACTTGAAACAGACGGCAACTCCTATCTCAACCATGGAAGTACTATGGAAGCTAGGGAATATCCCTCATTCCTCTTATTGTTTGTACTGTTATGCTCTTACTCTTCCATGAGTGCCTAATTTATAAAACGTACAATAAAGGAATGCTTGAGAAATGAAAAGAGATGAGAAATTTGTGAATAGTAATTAAATAGTTTGTGAATAGTAGTGAAATAGTTTGACTTAAGATGTTTATTATGTTTTGCAAAATGAGAGAGAATAAGTTAAATAAAAATATTATAAAGTTAAAATATTGTTAGAATATAAATTTTTAATATAATTTTTATTTTAAAATTTGAAAAAGTTATATTATTTTTGTTTTGTTTTGTTTGGAAGTTTGAGAACATTATAATGATTAGGTAATAATTAGATGAAAAAGTTAAAAATTTAAAATTTATAAGTGTTTGTATTGAGTTATATTTTATTAGAATGAAATTACGAAAAATCTTGAGATAAGATGAAATAGTGTTCCTAAACAACACCTAAGAGGACCGAGGAGGCAAATTCGAACATCCAACTATTAATATAAGGGGAGACCTCAAGAAAAATTAATGAAAAACAAGCTTGGAAGGCTATTTGGAAGTTGAGAGTAACCCCTGCTACTAAAATGTTCCTATGGAGAGCATGTAAGGAGGCCTTACCAACTCTAGCAAATCTGAGAAGGAGGAAAGTAGTGGAACATAGTTCATGTCTGATTTGTAAGCAGGAGCCTGAAACTTCTGGTCATGTTCTGTGGGGCTGCATTGCTGCAAAGGATGTGTGGGGTCAGGGAGTTATAAAGGTGCAAAAACTATCATTCCAAAGTGATTTAATTTTTGATATCTGGTTGAGAATGGTGGAGAGGCTTAGTTTAGAGGAACTTGAAGAAGTGGCAGCTACTATGAAGGGCTTATGGGATAGAAGGAACAACACTCTTTATGGTAAAGATTTCAAACATCCAACTGCTCTCCACCAACTAGCCAAGGCAGAACTGGCAACATACAGGGAAACTCTCACAGAGGAGCCAGAAGTCAATCCCACAACTCAAGTAGGGTCTCAAAAGTGGTCAAAACCTGAGGTTGGTTTTTTTAAAGTCAATTGGGATGCGGCTGTAAATCAAAAGGAAGGATATATAGGAATTGGAGTGCTCATCAGAGATCACCAAGGTTTCCCTTTTGGGAGCCTACAGGCAAACAGATCCTTCAAAGGAACTCCCTTCGAGGCTGAAGCCTATGGCATCCTCCTAGCAGCAGTTTTTTGCAGAGAAATTGGCATAACACAATGTCTGTTGGAGGGGGATTCAAAGCAAGTAGTAGATTTAATGAACCACCAACCAAAGAATTGGAGTTTGGGTGGCTGTCTGGTGGAGGATGCAAGGGTGATACTAAATTCCTTTGCTTGCTGGTCAGTGGTGCATATTTGCCGAGAAGCTAACATGGCAGCACATCACCTAGCCAAATCTGCCCTGGATTGCACAGAGGATCGATATGATCTTGAAACATGTCCCTCTTGTATCTTTTCTATTGTCACAAAAGAAATGAAGTAGTTGTTCTACTCCTTTTCTGTTTTGTGTTTATCTTGTAATTGGTTTTATGTCTTAATGAGATCAGTCTCTTTTATCAAAAAAAAAAAAAAGTATGACAAATGATAGATTTACATAGAGATCTTATAAAAAAGAATTACAAACTGAAATAATTTTATGTTTTACATCGTTTTATAAACGCTAGAAAACATTGGCTTTAGTAGCTGACTGAGAAGACTCTAAGGATGGTTGGAGAATGAGATGAGATAATAATTTTATGAATAATAATGAAATAGTTTGTGAATAGTAGTGAAATGATTTGAGTTAAGATTTTATTGGATTTCAAAAAATGAGAGAGAAAAAGTTGAATAAAAAATATAATAAAGTTAAAATATTTGAGATTTAACAAAGTTGAATTGTTTTTGTGTTTTGTTTGAAAGTTTGAAAAAGTTATAATAATTAGATGAAAAAGTTGAATATTTAAAATTAAAAAATATTTGTTGTGTTTGCAGAGCGATGTTTGGGGAGAAGATTATGAAAAATTTTGATATGAGATAAGATGAGTTATGTTTTCCAAACAACCCATAATTATCCTAATCTCCTCGTAAATATATGATTTTCTCAGGGTTTTTAATTTGTACGTTCTCCCTAAGATATTTGGTACTTGGTTTCAACAATCAGACAAGTCTTGACAATTGCATGCATCATGTATATCTAAGATATACATATTAAGAAAATGATTGACTTTGTATAGCCTTATATTTAGTAAGATTGCAGCTGGAATATTGCAGCCAACAGCCATGCATATCACTTATCCTCACACTATATAATTCAATTAATCAGCTAGCTAGCACTGATGTTGAGGCTGGCTAGCGACCGTTTTAACTTACCCAAATATATGTATGAAAATTGTTAGTTATGAGTGTCTATTTGCTAAAAATTCCGGTTAATTTCTTATTAATGCTAACCTCAGTTATACACGTTCGAGTCTAGGGAGTACATGATTTCCAATTCAAGATCAAATGCATGCACGTTGAGTAAAATTCAAATATAATTTGGAATGGAATAAAGAAAACATGAATTCTCAGACTCCAATGGCATGATCATCAACTTCCCTACAGGCCGGCTAAGACATACCTAGCTAGGGTACATGTTGTCAAAGGGCATCTCAATAAGGTATTGATCAAGACATTTCAAGAGTCGAGTCTAAGGATAAGGTCTTAAAGACATTTCAAGAGTCCAAAGATACGTCTTAATCGAGAGGCACCTCGATGAGGTCATGAATGCATTATGAGACTCTAATTAAAGGATGTCTTGATCAAGGGTTACCTCAACTCCCTATGTTGAGCATGCAAGACCTGAGGTATATTTAGATCGAGAGGCACCTTGCAAGGTTTGAAAGCATTTTGAGACTCTGAACTATGAAGGGTATGTCTTGATCCCTATGTTGAAAGACAAATGCCAATCAATTGTGAGGTAATGAAAGAGATTTCAGTAATGCTACATATAGTCGTGGGGTGCGCAAGTACCGTGCAGATGCTTTGAAAAAGAGTGGGGTCTACTATTAAAAAATTAATTCTTTTTCATGTGGGTCTCGTATTTATTCACTTTTTTCAAAATGATTGTACGACATTTGCACATTTACGACTACAATTATCATTTAGATTTTAGACATGTCTAGCAAAAGTCAACCATGAAAATTGAGAGAACTATATATTCACTATTTTGATTCCACGCAGCTACCCATTTTGATAAGATATAAAAGGACAGACAAAAGATGGCTTTTTTTTTTCTACCAACTACTCTAATAAAACACCCTAGTACAGTAGTACTCATGCTTTGCACCAAAGGAGATGGGATAAGGAGGACGCACCTAGTACTAAAGGTGAAAGCGACCATAACATATTTTTCTAAAATAATTAGATCAAGATATGTACGTGTATTTGTCTAGCGAATTTCTTAACATGTACAAACTTTACTATTAAATCATGTAAATTTTTATGTTTCTTTTTTTTTTTCTTTTTTAATATTTTCTTATTATGCGACTTTTGCCCCAATGTCACTCAGGAGCATATGGCCAACCCTTAAAAGTTGCACTAGAAAAAATGTGCTAAAAAATTGAAAATTTGTATATTCTTAATGCTTGTAAGTACTGCACAATCTTTTAAAAAGTAGATAAATTTATAAGAGAAAATATATTTGCAACCGTGAATTGTGCAACCGCCGCGTAATCGCTTTGAAAAAAATGAATAAAACATGGGATTCACATAAAAAAAATTAATTTTTTAATAGTGGACCCCACTCTTTTTCAAAGCGATTACGCGACGTTTACGTACTTCACGATTGTATGTAGAATTACTCAAAAAAAATGTGTTTGTCATATATTCAATAAACATAAATTAATTTTTTAAATAGATAGAAGGAGACTCGTCCAGTCTAACTTAAAAAAAACTTTTTCTCACAAAAAATATTATTCTAAAAAACAAATCTCTTTATCCATAGTGACAAATCTCCTCATCCACATACCCTAGTTTGATTAGGTATGCCAAAGATTATTATAGTGATTAAAAAATAAAAAATAAAATAAAAAAAGAGAGAAGAAAGTGTGTGTTTGTTAAGGTGATCTAAGGATAATGTTAATTAATAATAGAGAAAATCAGCATTAATTAGAAACTATTATAAAAACGGCCTCGAACTCATTGCAAAGGGTCGTGGCCTTTTCCCTCATTGGTTTTTTAGGTTTGTTCATACCAATGCTTGCTGAGTGGATGCTACGTGTGCTTTTGTTTTGTCTTTTTGTTAATTTTTGTCTTGCTTTCTTTTGAACTCTCGTGAGTGAAGAACAAAGAAAAGAACCTCTTTGTTTGCTACTGTGAATGAAATTATGAATGACCAACATGGCATCTAAATTTAGGAAAAAAGATTTAGAATTTATTATATTTATTGAGTAATTTGATATTAAATTTATATAAAATAATAATAAATATTTTATATATTTATAAATTAATTTAATTTATATTTTAGTTCAAAACTAAAATTAAGTAGGACTAGTTTCATTATAAATGGTAAATCTTGAGAAAGTTAATATGTTGTTTTAATTTAAAATATTTTTAATTTTTAATTATTTTTTAAACAGCCAATGTAATTGTAATGCACAAAGATCTTTTTCTTTTTGATTCCATGGGGTCACGAAATCTTTTGGGAACTATCAATGAGGAAAAAAGATTTTTTTTTTCCTTCATGGTGTGGTGTGAAAAGAAGCCAAAAGTAGAGAAGAAACCCTAAGAAGTCAATAATATATATATATATATATATAATGATATTTATAATTTTAAAATTATAAAAATTTCGTATATTTTTTTATGTGAATTTTAAACTTAATTTTTTAAAAATAAATTTCATTTTTTTAAAAAATAAATTACACAAAATCACATACTATAGATATATGTATATATATATATATTATTTTCTTTAAAAAACAAAAAAGGAAAAAAAAGAAAAGAAAGGAGCAACAATAAAAGAAAGAGCTAAGAGACACCCGCCGCCTCAAGAGTCTGAAACCGAAACAAAGAACAAAGCTGGGTGGGTAGTGAGGAAATCTTTCATAGAGCACACAGCTTGCGAGAAGAAACAAGAGGCATCTTTTGCGTTTACCCAGATTCCCCTTTTGCGGAATCTAGTTATCTTTTTCTACGTATATCATCATCCATTTGGTCAGGATTTTTTTTCTTTATTTACATATGTTTCTCATATAAAGGGAAAAGCAAATCTTCTTTCTTTCTGTATTTGCCTTATGGTTTTGGCTCCGTTCGAAGAAGATTAGACTAGACTTTTGAGAGTGTCAGAAAGCCCACCACTGAAAATCCTAGGAAGAGAAAGCAAAAGAAGAAAAGGCAAAAGCTTTGTAAAGACCGCCATTGTGAACAAGGTTAGCTTCCCTCATTTTTCTCTCCGTTCAAACTTGCACCTTTTTATTGGTAATATATAAAATCCCACTTTTGCGTTTACATTGTGACAACCATTCTTTTGATACCATCAGGACCAAAGAGGAACCGGGTCTCTTAGTGGGCGACTATAACCAGTGCTTCTGGTACAAGCTCTTTAAATTGTGCTTTGCGTTTGTTTATAAGTTAGTTTTGATGTTGGGTTGCTTGGTTTCATCTGAATTTGGATTTTTATGGAAGGAAATAAAATAGCGAAAATGAAATACGTTTTGGTGACGGGTGGTGTGGTAAGCGGTCTCGGCAAAGGGGTTACTGCTAGCAGTATAGGACTCCTCCTTAAAGCCTGTGGACTTCGTGTTACTTCCATTAAGATTGGTATTTTTCTGTTACTATGTTTTCTCTCTCTCTCTCTCCCTCAGTTGGTTTTCTCATTTAGAGAGTTTGGTGCGTTTAGATTTTAAACAACTTGGGTTTTCTGATAGTTTAGAAGTCAACTATAAGAATCGGACAGATTGTGATTTTCTTGTTTGTTTTTACCTTCTTGTTTGTTTACTTTTTAATTTTATTTTATTACTAATAAAGTAATTAATTAGTGGATTGTCTTGAAGATCAACTTGAGCATCTTTCATCTTAATGCATGGCTTCTGTTGTCAGAAACAAAATTGGTAATTTTCTAATAGGGATGATAAACTTTTTCACACAACATGGCGGCATTTTTTAATCAATTAGGTGTTGCTAAAAATATGAAACATGGGACGGTGTAGTTTCCGGCCGTGCAATAAAGAGGCATAATTTCCATTAGCCTTTCAGAATTGTCTCCATTAGCTTGTTCAAATCCTGCTGCATAGTTTCAATTTACCATCTTGGATGCCTATTCATTGAAACTAGTTTTTGTATTGTTTGTCCTTATGATTATTTTGTTCCGTACGTGCAGATCCTTACCTAAACACAGATGCGGGGACAATGTCTCCTTTTGAGCACGGGGAAGTATTTGTCTTAGATGATGGCGGTGAGGTAAACTAAGTTAAAGGACTGTTGTCACTTTGCTGTCCCGTCATTTTCACATAGGGTGGGAAAGAACATTTGTGCAAGAAATTTCGGCTTTTCCTAAATAGAGTAACTGCAAGCTGAGAGGGTTCTGACACTATTAAACAACACTTTCAGTAGTTTTATTTGGGTTTCTGTGTTAATCTATTTTATCCTTGAATATAAATTTATTTTTGGTTACTTGATTTGTTTCAAAAGGTTGGATGTGTTACTTCGTGTTATAGAATCAAAGGATGACCTGCCTTTTCTTTTTGAAGGTGGACCTTGACCTTGGAAACTATGAACGATTTTTAGACATCAAGTTAACCCGTGACAACAATATTACAACTGGAAAAATATATCAGGTATATTGAGTATTTTTCCTGTCTTTAGTCTTGTCTGGATGTGTATGTCTGAAATGACATAGAGCTGTTTCTGTCTTTAATTCTTTGATTTGATATTTAACAGTCTGTTATTGACAAGGAGAGAAAAGGAGATTACCTTGGAAAGACGGTCCAGGTCTTTTTCAACATCCAACTTTTTTCTTAAGCTTTTGATAATATGATATGGTTCATGAATTTGTTTCTACCTTTGCTTTACTCTAGGTTGTTCCACACATTACGGATGCCATTCAAGAGTGTATAGAGCGTGTAGCAAAAATACCAGTGGATGGACAAGAAGGTCCAGCAGATGTTTGTGTCATCGAATTGGGCGGAACAATAGGTACATATACATCTTTCATGTGTATTAGGGCAGCCTATATCCTTTTCATTATTAAACATTGAATAAATTTGTCTTGATGCAGGAGACATTGAATCTATGCCATTTATTGAGGCGCTTGGCCAATTTTCATACCGTGTAGGTAAGATTGTCTTATTTTACAGATTATTGCGAGTAAATATATTCTCTTTAGTTTATATAAACTGGTTTTACCCAACTATTTATTATATTAGGCCCTGGTAATTTCTGCTTAATTCACGTCAGCCTCGTCCCTGTTCTCAATGTCGTTGGTGAGCAGGTATCCAATTCAACACTTGTATTCAATGGGGCATACTAGTTCTAAATTGTATGAATATGAATTGCAATGAAGTATAGCCTATTCATCTTGTTGTCTTATATGCTCAAAAAATACCATGGCTCTAATTAGTAGTGTGCTCAAATTTCAACTTGTAGAAAACAAAACCTACGCAGCATAGCGTTCGGGGACTTAGAGGACTTGGCTTGACGCCAAATATTCTAGCCTGTCGGAGTACAAAGGTCCCCTTCTTTCCCTTATGCTATTTCTCTTTCCACTTTGTGCAAGGACAATCTCAAGTTCCTAATTTTTTTTACAGGCACTTGAGGAGAATGTTAAGGCAAAACTTGCTCAATTTTGCCATGTGCCGGTATCATCTCATACATACCCATATGCATGTGTATGCGCACTCTTGCTTATGATTTCTAAGAAAAGTGGACTTGTTTATTTACAGGCCGAAAACATTGTCACTCTCTA
Organism: Juglans mandshurica; assembly: GCA_022457165.1. Taxonomy (NCBI): domain Eukaryota; kingdom Viridiplantae; phylum Streptophyta; class Magnoliopsida; order Fagales; family Juglandaceae; genus Juglans; species Juglans mandshurica. The sequence goes on from CM039634.1 coordinate 12,685,317, forward strand.
TGATGTTCCAAACATATGGCATGTTCCTCTGTTATTAAGAGTAAGTTTTGTTATCAAATTTGAAACCATTAATGTTTACAATTAATGCACAGATGGACTTGAAAATGATTGTTTCTGCCTATTATCCATCCCCCAATATTCTGAACAGGATCAGAAGGCACATGAAGCTATCCTGAAAGGGCTGAACCTTGGGTTTGTCTTACTAACCCTTTTTCCTTTTTGCTCTCTCTCTCTCTCTCTCTCTCTCTCTCACACACACACACACAGAGAGGGTTTGACTGTATGAATAATATTTATGCTGCTGCAAGAGGCTATTCTTTTTCCAGTGGACCATTAACGTTTCCATAATTTGCAGTGTCACTAGGGAGCCTGATTTAAAGGAATGGACTGCGAGGACAATAGTTTTTGACAAGTTGCATGATCCAGTGGGTCATAGGCATCTCATGTTTAAGTTGAGACATTTATTTCTCTAATATCAACAATAATGTTCTTATCTGCCATCTACTTTACAGGTTAGAATTGCCATGGTTGGAAAATACACTGGCCTTTCAGATTCTTACCTCTCTGTTTTAAAGGTGAGTTGCCTTTTTGTTCAGAGATATGCAAATCCAATTTTCATAATAATCATAACTATCTTTTTCTAGGTAACATATGTGTTACATTTTATTATCTATGCTGACTTTCTTATCTTTGTATGCCACTGAACTTTGCTTACATTTATCTGCTTTTACTTTGTTTATTTCTATGATCTAATTGATGTAGAGAAATAGGTGTTGCATTTCTTGAAACTTCCAATTAGTACTCATACAAGACCACATAGTCCTGATGACAAAAACTCCCCATTTTTAATTTGAGAAATTTATCCTGCAATTTACACCTAAAATAGGGGTATGCTAGTAATTTCATTAGAAGAACAAAAATCTGAAAAACAAAAGATTGCAAGGGGAGCACTTCATTCTTCCTTTGCAACCTCCATTCAGTTTTCAGCCAATAAGATTGAATGACAGAGAAAAAGTAGAAATACCTACCGAAACAAAATAGAAATTTGCATTTTAATCTTTGTCCTACCAATTTTCTCACACAGTTATTTTGACAATCGAAAAGCTCTCTTTGTTCTGAATGGGTGTTCCCTTGATTCTGCATTGATGTTGTGTTTGTTATAGACTTGCCCAAAAATTGCACGTTAAATTGAAAAACTGACTCCCGGAGCAACTAATAACCCAGATGGGTTGATGAGAGAAATGGTCAAGGTCTCATAAATGGTGGTGAGTGGAATTTATACCATATAAACTCCTGGTCGGTAAGAAAGAGTTTGAATTGCATATTAGGATTTTGATGATAATGGGTTGGGGTTGGGGAGGTGTGTTTTATTCCAACTCGGGCTTGATGTATTTTGGGTAGTTTTACACAGGCTTTTTGGATCATAAGGAGCTCTCTAGTATGGGCTAGGTGTTTTCTTGTATACATCCAGTGTACATGGTTACTCCTATTGATAAATATATAATGTTTTTACTGGATTTTGATGATAATGGTGGTTTGTGCAGTGGAAGATTCCAGCAGGGAATCAAATGCCCAAGGAGAGACAGTCAATTGGTCAATAGAGTCCTGGTTGAAACAGAAAGAGAGAGAATGCTTGTGTAAATACCATGATGCCTTTCAAAATTTTTAAGACATTAGGAGCCAGGAGATTCTTTGGTCTGATTAAGGTTGGGGTGGGGAGGGCTTGCACTATCCACTAGAACACGGGGAGGATAACCGGCCCCCTCCCCACTCAAAAACACACTTAAACCTTTTATCATAGTCCTTGTCTGCAATCTATAAATATCCATTGTCAAGTCTCATACACAGCATGCTTCTAAGGTTTTAGTAGATCAGATCCTTTCATTTGGGTTCTTTTGCAGGCTCTTTTGCATGCTTCTGTTGCTTGCCACCGGAAGCTTATTTTAGAATGGGTTGCAGCTTGTGACCTTGAAGACATGACTGCTGAAGAGGTTGGTACTGTTTTCTACTTGCCTTACTAATATCTATTTAGACAATCACCTTCCCTCCCTCAGAGATATAATATTGCACAGACCACCTCTTTTAGAAATGACACTTTACTCAGGGATGAAGCTAGGAATTGAACTTAAAGAGGATGCCAGCTGCACTAGAATATCTTTCTTCTCAGGGGAGGTGGTGCACAATTAAGTACCAAAGAAACCCATTAAAAAAATTAAAAGATTTCCCTCCTAAAATTATTTTAAAAGCTGACGATGGTTATGATCGAAGTCTGCTTATTTCACTGTTGTCCTCACCAGAACACAAATCTGAGCATTGTTTTTTTTCTCAAGTTCTCTCTCTATTTAAATTTGAACAATCAGAGGAAAAGAGAAATGGAAGGCGCATATGAAGTGACTTCTGCTCTACCATTTTCCATTGATTTCTTCCCCTTTTTGTAGTTATTTTTTCCAATATACAAACCTCTCCACTGCATGTGTTCCGTTTCATCTCCGTTTCTTCCCTTATGGTTCTCATTCATCCTCGTTCTTTTTATCCATTAAGATATAAACTTTGCATGTAGGTAACTTGAAAAAATTTTATTTATGGGGAATCCATTAAGCATACAGCCCTATATTTGTAACACCTTGGGATGTTATAAACTCTATCTCCCATAGGCTCAACATTCTATTACAGTTGAAAATTTCTTGCTGTGATGGAATATGATGGTTTTGTGGTGAAATTTGTTGATGGATTATCATGGTGACAGTTAATGGGATTTGGACGAAAATAAGTATTTCCATGTGTGGTTATTTGGGTTTTGATTGGGGTTAATGAGGGAATGGAGGTAGGTTCAGGTTGTTTGAAGATGTCATATTGATCTGGCTTTGAGGTTATTTGGAAGTGTGATAAAGTTTTGACAATAATGAGCTCATGAGAGGCACCTATTTTGATGTATCTTAGCTAGAGTTCTATCTTCGCTGTTAGGTTTTTCTTTGAAGGGGGTGGGGATCGTTCTAGTTGAAGTGCACCTCTCTGAGTTTCTCGCTACGAATGAACCCCAAGGAAGGCCCAAGTCCCATTTGAGCTCATACTCCAAAGGGACTAGTCAATGGTACAATTGGAGTCCCTTGGAATCATTATAAAGAGCAAGAACTTCTCCTCCCAAGCACATTTGAGCTCATACTCCAAAAGGACTAGTCAATGGTACAATTGGAGCCCCTTGGAATCATTATAAAGAGCAAGAACTTCTCCTCCCAAGCAATGTGGGATCCCATTCACCACTTATACTCACTCAGTATGGGGCATTGCAGTGAAAGAGAGATGATATAGTAAGGGTTAGAGTCATTACAGAAACAATAAGGGTGGTATTTCTCAGTTTGCAATATCTCAAGGGAGGGGGTGATTTAGACATTTATTTATCATATATGTTATTGAAAAACTGACTACCATTCACTACTACTTGCAGACCCCTGATGTTTATAAAGCAGCATGGGATTGTTTAAAGGTAATTCTAGTGTCTTTTGGTTGTACGTTATTTAATATGGAGTTATTAAATAACGTTATTTAATACTTGCAGACCCCTGATATTTTTTTTCCACTTATAAAAAAAAATATGGAGTTATTTTTCCCATTGATCTTCTAAATATTATTGTGTTGCAGGGTGCTGATGGTGTTCTTGTTCCAGGAGGGTTTGGTGATAGAGGAGTGCAGGGGAAAATTCTTGCAGCAAAGTATGCTCGGGAGAATAATGTTCCATTCTTGGGGATTTGCATGGGGATGCAAATTGCTGTCATTGAGTTTGCACGATCTGTTCTTGGTTTGCATGATGCTAACAGCACAGAGTTTGATCCTGATACTCCAAATCCTTGTGTAATATTTATGCCAGAGGTATTTTATCGTACATGAGTTTTAGTGAAGTCAATGTCAAACTTTTTTATGGAGTAATCAATGTTTCATCTGGTTAAGCTAGTTTCTGTTCTACTTAGTAGGGTTCAAAAACTCATATGGGAGGTACTATGCGTCTGGGATCAAGGAGGACTTACTTCAATGTTGCTGATTGCACCTCTGCAAAGTTGTAAGGACTCAGACCAACTTAAGCTTGCATACATATACCACACACACTTCACAACTTCGGCATATACTACAGCAATGATAAATATGCTTTGCACTTGATAATTTATCTCCATATAGGAACTTATGATAACATCTTGTGAAATAAAATGTAATAGCTCGGCTAACCTGGAAATATGATTTGAAATTATGTTTAGGTATGGCAATGTAAGTTTTGTTGATGAGCGACATCGGCATAGATACGAGGTACATGTGTGCTTTGGCTCACATCCGTGCATGCATATCATTGCTCTTTATGAAAGAAGCAGTACGTACTATTGAGTTGAGTAGTTACTGAAATTTCTGCTGAACAGGTCAATCCAAATATGATATTACAACTTGAAAATGCTGGTCTATCATTTGTTGGTAGAGACGAAACTGGTCGGCGCATGGAGGTAAGTATTTTGTAGCAGGATAGGTGATACTGCATTCTATGAATATTAGCTATATGACGTTGAACCAAAGAATATTCAGTTCTTCAAATTCATCAATCTTTCGGTAATTTGGAGCATATTATTGGTGTAACGAATGCAGATTGTTGAGTTGCCTGGTCATCCCTACTTTGTTGGTGTTCAGTTTCATCCTGAATTCAAGTCAAGACCCGGGAAACCTTCTGCACTGTTCTTAGGTACTTCTAGAACCTTATTTTGCTGTTTCCATTGGCACTTTTCACACTTGGAATCAGTTGCTTAGTGAAAGAAGTACAAATTTACCAATAATTTGATGTTATGCTGGTTACCATCAGTAAAATATCGACTTGGTACTTGTATGTTAATAAGACATCAATCCATAGATTATTTCCCGTCTTTTCCATTGAAAGGAAATCATTGTACATAGAGTATATTCTAGATGCAACTTCAAAAATTATTTATATAGAAGAAAATATTTCTCAATCGATTCAGTTGAGTAGTAAACATTTGCCAGATTCTCTAAATGGTCAGAATTCCATTGGCTTTACTTCATGAATTTGGATATATATTGATAGGCAGACATAATTTCTTGGTTTACAGGACTAATAGCAGCAGCTTGCCAGCAGTTGGAGACTGTCCTACATGACCCGGGCCTTTTAAGAAAATCGGTGACTAATGGGATGGCTAATGGACACTCACCAGTGAGAGCCTACAAAAATGATGGCACAATTAAGTCGTCCAATGGGACAGTAAATGGTGTGTATAGCAATGGAAATGGCATGCACTCGGAACGAAATTGGTGATCCTCATGGCATTTCTTCCACAGTTTTCACTCAAAGAGCTTTTTGGTAGCCGTCTGCGTCCGGTTTGTCTGTACAGCCGTTGAGTATGGGTAGATCATAGATGTGATAGCTTGGGGGACATGTCTTCGGCATGAAGATGGTGGTTTCTTTGAATGATACCTTGTACTTCCAAGAAGTATACCCCGAAGCTGAAAGTTACTACTTTGTTAGACTGAGTTTCCTCTTTTTTTCTAGTACTTGACTTTCTTGGCCTTGGAAAGAGAGATATCAACCGCTTTGAATTTTGAAATGTAAAAGCAAATCTTTCTGCTTTTTCCTCACAAGACTTTTCCTTTTGCAACTTCAACTTCATGGCACACATCTTGACATGTAATCTGCAGGTGTACTGAGCATAGAATCAGTGCCAGTGATATATTGAGTTGTATTCTTTCTTTTACCTTTAAAAAAGTTCCAAATCTTCGTTTTCATTTCATTCCTACCAAACATTCTTATCCGGACGAGCTGTTGGTCATATAATGTAAACTCAGTTACAATAATCTTAGGTTGCTTTATGCTTATGTTAGTGGAAATGCTGGGATTAAAATCCTCTACACATGAAAGTTAGATGAAAAGTCAAACAGGCACCAAACCATCAATGTCAAAGGCATAATTGTGAAGGAAAAGGCCACTTTTGTTTTCTCCAGTTTGGAAAGAGAGAGTTGAAAAATGAGTTTCTGTACTTCAAGAATCCATGTCAACTTTAAACTTTGATCCTAAAGGCCCTCCAAGAGACATACATTATACATACACATTGAAAAACATTTCTAAGGGAAAATTATATTTTATATTCTGTATTATCAATTCTGTTCAATTTGTCAATGCAAGTCCAAACTATTAAATTTATCAATTACCTTCACTTTCTTAATTTAAAATTTAAGCTACAATTTTCATTTCCATATAGATTTGATCACTCCATTTTTATTTATTTATTTTTATTACAACGATCAAATTTTGAGGATAAGATCATTTATTTTAAAAAATAAATTAAACTTATGTTCAAATTATAACTCAACCACTAGCATACTGTTGCTATTCCCTATAATTTCTTGACCTTTTAACACCTAAAAAATAATTTGTAAACCCCATTCTATGGTAATTAATGTTAGTGGAGTTCACAGATTGGAATAATTTGCCATCTACATTGCACTCATGTATGCAAAATTCACATAGGCATTAATTTTTATTATTTTTTTATGATTAATGTTAGATACATTCATGAATTGTGCAAACACTGCACTCTTTTAGAAAAAGAATAGAATCTATTATAAAAAAAATTAATTTTTTCATGTGAGTCATCTTTATTCACTTTTTTTCAATGGAGTGCGGCGCCTTGTATATTCTATGTCTGCAAATATCATCTCTTTTATTATTTGTTTATTTTTTTTTTTTTTATCTTGAAGCAATAGTGGAGTGCAGTAAAGGTGGGACTCCAGCAAGTTCTCTGTACATTTCCCCTACAGATTTCAAAAGCAGAGCGATTAGTTCCCACCTAGTTTTAGCATTCTATACGAGTAGGTGAACCGAACGAATGCTGCAGATATACAAAAGTACAGCATGTCATATCGCAGTTGACATCTATTGTAGAAAAGAGAGAATAATATGAAAGAGCAAAATGTGAACAGCTTGAAACATAGTGGCTATGTGAAGCCATGATGTATATGACCAAGCAATCAAATTGCCATTGTGAAATAAATATTCCAATTGGAGTGCTCCTTCCCACCTTGGAGCATGAATGTCACCTTATGCAAAGCAGCAATCGGCAGAGAATAAATGTCCACAACAATTACAGCTTTAATATGTCATACAGTGTCGCGATTAATCGAATCAAGGTGCCAATTACGTTGAGTATCGCTGGGATCTGTCGTGGATATATGTAAGACCCTGTTGTGGTGATCAAACAGGGTCCGCCGATGGCCAATGCTAATGTATGTGATGCCTGCTGCTCCAATCCGCTGGTATAAATGAGTCTGCAAACAGAAGCACAACCTGTAAAACTTCATGTCAAAGATTTTATTATGTAATCTCAACTTGACTCATCCACCCTTCGGCTGCATGAAAGATTTTCTAGTTAACCCAAACCACCTGTAGCAATTTCTTTAACAGATTCAGCCTAAGAGCAGTCATTACAGGAGATTGTTTTCTGGTTGAAAATAACCAAGTTTATCATAGAAGAAGGAAGAGACATTATAGAAGATAGATCAAGGGTAGAGAAACAGAGATATTTGACGCCAGTTCAGAACTTGGTAAGCCTTTCTTCTCTGAAACCTCACCGCATATGATTTTATAGGATGATGTGTCCAAAAATAGTAGTAGGGCCCACAGCAGATGGACTGTTACTGAACCATGTCGGATGGAAATCACTTGACCGGAAGTCCACAGGATTCAAACGTGAAGGACCGGAAAGGAACATTAATTTGCACCAATCCAGCTTTCAATGCCCACATTTTATGCATTCCCTAGTCTAATTTAGTCTAGAAACAAAACTTACATTATAGAATAAATACAAAGAAGATCAAAAGTTGGTGATACCTCGTTGGCTTCATCTAGAGCACTGGTAGCTTCATCCAACAGAACCAATTTCGGTTTTGAAAGCAAAAGGCGTGCAAAAGCAAGGCGTTGCTGCTCTCCAAGGGAAAGAACACTAGACCATTCACACATCGAATCCAGACTGCCGACACGAGACAATATATAGTCAAGGCGGACATCCTCTAAGACTTGTATTAACTCATCCATTGTAGGCTTAATCTGGTTCTGACTCAAATTTCCTGCCTTTGGTACCCGTGTCAGGAAAGGAAGTGGACCTATGAAAAAAATATCACAATTAGACATCAAGCGGAATATACTAAGTAAAAAATAAGAACTTGATACATGGAAAAAATGAGCAGCCAAATATCATCACTACTCAATGTAATCATCAGATGAACTTGATAAGGTAACGTTGATAGGACAGCTCTATCTTAGCCCTTAAGTTCTGTTCGTATGTTTATGTATGGAGGACTTCATATACATTATGGCCCACTTCCTAAGATATTTGCCAATTTACTCTTTTCTTGTCCAAAACATCTTCTAAGATTCCTAGAATAGAAATTTGTCATTTGAACCATTTGTCCTTCAAATGACAAATGTGATAAGCAGAAGCAGTATTCTCGAGCATACCACTTTCAATTAATGTAAATGCAGAGTGCCTTTTAAAACTATTTTAGTACGTGGGGAAAATAATTTAAATATGTACCATTTGGTTCAGCACCATCGGAGTTGGTAATTGCATCTTCGGCCCATGTTGGATAAAGCAACTGCTGACGTAGAGTTCCTAAAACCATATACGGTCTTTGAGGGAGGAAAAATATGCCTCTAGCATTTCTATTTATGGCTCTTTCATGTTCTCCTTTCATATCAGACGTAGTTCTTACTTCAGGAGGATTTTCTCCATCTTTCACATAGAACGTGATTTTTCCTCTTCCAGTACTCCAAAGACCAGCCATAGCTCTTAGCAAGGAAGTCTTACCACTCCCGCTAGGTCCTGTTACCTGTTAGTTAAATTACTAAACAGTAAATACTTTTCAGCCCCGACAGGCTTGCCATAATAAAAATCCACAAATAAATAAAGGAATAATTCACTAACCAGTAAGTGATCCATCTCATTGACCACCAATTTTAAGTCTCTAACCAGTGTAGCTTTACTTGGTGTCTGTACGGTTAAATTCTCTATATCCAGTAATCTTTGATGCTTGTCTTTGGGCATGGATCCATTGGACTCCAGTACATGTGAACTAACACTATGGTACACAAGTTGTATCTCTTCTGAGGGTTCAGAAACTAATTTAGAGCTTCTATCTAAAATGTCATCAAATTCACCTGCATAGAGTTGGGGGAGAGGCAAAGTTGTTATCATAAGGTAAATAAGTGTTCAAACTTGAACACATCTACCATCACGGACTCCCTTGCTTTCACTAGTCATGCATATTTCTATTACAACAACAAAATAGAATCAAAAGGAGAACCATATGAACATACACAGAATGTCCAATAAGTATATACTAACAACAAAATACTCAAGCAACAATCTCATTATTTCAAATCTCCTTGATACATTTTTTTTTTATAAGTAAATCTCCTTGATACATACGACTAGATTGATTATAAGAAGTGTCAAGGAAAAACAGATCTGCAGGTACCTCATAAACAATGAGATACAATATTTACACCACAGCTGATCTCCATGGATCCAGGAAGGCAAATGAATAAGAACAACTACAGAAGAAACATCCTTCTGCTTTCCAGGAATGGTAACTCTAAAGAAAAGCAAAAAATGCATCCTAGTTTCCTCCAATCTTGTATCTTATCCACTTTCAGGAAGATTGATGCATGAAGTGTATAGGACAAAGAAGATGTTTTCAAATTTCAGCGAGTGTACAGGACAAAGGTGCTAGGAAATTACAGCAACCTCATAATAAACCTGTTGATTCATGCACGAATACAGTAAAGTCTTCCTCAGACTTGTTGATTTGCCAAGAATACCAGGAATAAGGGTGTCGACTTCTTGTTAATTCCAAAGAATAAAAAGAGTTGGAAAGAGAGAATTCTTCCAAAATTATGATTCAAGCTAAAAAACAAGGTATTTTGGAAGCAATGTGATAAAAAAACCCTAAAATAAATGAAATTACCAAAAAACGAATAAAGCCATAAACAATATTTTAATACTGCTTTGAATGGAGGTCGTCCAAAGAGTTCCAGAGGTATTCAAAGCAAAGTTTGAATAGGGCTCAAACAGAGGCCATCCAAACAGGTCTAGAGAGTCATGTTTGAAATGCATTCGAAAGAAGACTTAAACAGAGACCATCCATAGAACTTCACAGAGTTTCGATCAAAACTGCATTTGAATGGGGCCACCATAATTGCTTTCAAAGCTATTGTTCAAATGCAGTTTCGAACAGACATTCATCAGCTTTTATTTCAACCTCCTAAAATCACAATGAAGATTCCATTGAAGGATGTGCAGGATGTTCATCCCATTATACAAAGTTATAACTGCTGAGAGATTTAACACAGATTAATTATATAAGGAGAGAAAAGGGAAAATGTACAGTACCTAGTCGATCGATGACAGCTGAAAATGCACTAATAGCCTGAAATTGGTAAACAATGAGAGAAAAATCTCCAAGGATATGATTGAAAGCAGATACTGACTGATTAATGACACCAAACTCAATTTGTCCTGAGAAATACATGGGAGCAACAACAGCAGCAGGAAGAATTTGAATGAGGTAGCGATAGCCACTGGTGAAGAACTCCAGATTTCTAGAAGATATCAACAATTGCTGCAAAGAACCGAATGTAATTCACTCTTTCAAGTGGACCATGAATATCATTGCAAGTAATTGGACGTCTCAATAATACTAATATCATTGATTAGAAAGTATCAATATGATTAGATTAAACTGGTTTGGTCATAATCAATTATGATTAGAAAGTATCAATATCAATGGAAATATCAAGATGTGAAATTTAAGGACATGCTTTCATCAATTTGAAAATATTATGAAAATGGCTAATAATAATAAAAATGCTCATATGCCTAGTATATGTGTATGGTAATTGAAGTGCATATTCTCAAGCAGATTTTATCCAGAAGGTAGTGTTATTAAATGAAAAAAAAGTTTAACACATAAGTATTACAACATGATAAGGCATTACAAGTTCAATATTAGTTGCTAATCCCATATTAGACTCCCATATTGCTAATAGTGCTTGGATATTAGGCTTAGATATAGAGAGCATGGTGTATTGTGCAAAGTGGACATCGAGAAAGCATATGATCATGTGAATTGGGAATTCATTATATATTTACTTAAATGGTGTGGCCATGGGGAAAATGGTGATCTTGGACTCCACACCATAGAAATATGGTGCAGTTCTCAGTGTTTGTGAATGATACTTTCTCCAGTTTCTTTAGCAGCTCTCATGGCTTATGACAAGGAGATCCAGTGTCTTCTTTGCTCTTTGTCATAGTCATGGAGACACTAAGCAAGACGTCATCGGCGTCGGTTGAAGGGAATTTTATTTCAGGTTTTCCTGTGAGGCTGGAAATGCTGGCATACTTAATGTATCTCATCTTGTTTATACAAACGATACTTTGGTGTTCTGTGTGCCTAACACAAATCACTTCTCGTGTTTGCGAGCTTTATTCCTATGCTTTGAAGCAGTTTCTAGATTGAAGATCAATTTGGCTAAATTACAACTAGTTCCATGAAAGCCTATGAAAGTGAGGGTGTGAGAGGCAGATAAGATCGTTTGGCGTCCTTCAAAGAAAGGGAAATTCACCGTCCGCTCGTTCTACAAGTCTCTTATCATGCACAACACAAACTCATTCCCATGGAAGAGTATTTGGAAGACTAAGGCACCCCTAAGAGCAGCTTTCTTCATATTGGCAGCTTCTTTAAGGAATATCCTCACCTTAGACAAGCTAAGGAACCACTAGATTATTATAATGGATTCGTGTTGCATGTGCAAAAAGAGCAGGGGATTGTTGATCATTTACTACTTCACCATGAGGTTGCCATGACTCTATGGAATGATTTCTTTGCTAGAGTGGAATTATCTTGGGTGATGCCAAGAAGAGTGGTTAATTTCCTAGCAAATTAGAGAGGCCTGGACGGTAATTTGCAAATGGCAACACTATGGAAGATGGTCCCCATTCGTCTATGGTGGTGCCTTTGGATGGTGAAGAATGAAAGAAGCTTTGAAGATCACAAGTGGTCAATGGAAGAGCTTAGAATTTTATTTTTTAAGAGTCTTTTTAACTCTTTATTCCATTGTTGATTTTAATAGATTTTGATGGCCTAAATATCAATGATTTTCTTGCATCACCAGGCAATCACTTGGGTTTTGCCTATCAATCTTGTCAAGAACTAGTTCCAGTGGACCATGTTGACAATGCGGTGAGTTTGGTGGGTTACTTGGAATACAAAATGTCTTCCTTACATATGAAGTATCTTGGCCTCCCTTTAGGAGCCATTTTCAAGGCAAATGTATTTCGGGATGAAGTTATAGCGAAGATTGAGTATCGGTTGGATGGTTGAAAGTGGATGTTTTGGTCCAAAGGTTGTAGGATTACATTGATTAAAAGAACTCTTTCTAACTTGCCTACATATTTTATATCCCTTTTTCCCCTCCCATCTAGTGTGGCTAATTGCACCAGGAAGCTGAAGTGGAACTTTCTTTCAGGGGGTTTAGGGGAAGAGGTAAAATATCACATGGTGAGCTGGACCAGGATATGTTCTTCGATCTCTAAGGGAGGATAGGTGTTTGGAATATTTTTTTTATATGTAAACGATTGTATTGATAAGAATAGGTATAGCCCAAATACAGAAGATGGTGTACAAAAGGTAACACCTATCTAAGAAGAAGCAATGAAAACAAGAAATTCATTAACATCAAGGCCATTAAAATCTATAGCTATGGCCCATAGAAATAAAGTCCTAATAAAAAGAGATCTAAGTTTCTCTATTGTGCGCTCCTTGTCTTCGAACGTTCGGTCATTTCGCTCCTACCACATGCACCACAGAATACAAATAGAAGCCATCTTCCACACAGCTTTGATTTGTGTAATGCCTCCTAAGTTTGTTCAGCTGGCCAACAACGCAGCCACTGTGGCAAGCATTACCCAAGCTAGCCCTAATCTGCAAAACACTTAATCCCATAATGCTCTAGCAAGCTCACAATGCAGTAAGAGATGATCTACAGTCTTGTCATTTTTCTTACACATGCAGCACCAATTTACTATGATCACCCTGCGTTTCTGCAAGTTATCTGTCGTCAAAATCTTACCCAGAGAAGCTGTCCAAGCAAAGAATGCAGCTTTGAGAGACGCCTTATTTTGCCAAATCCTTCTCCATGGAAACGGATTGTTCTGCAGCTGTGTGAAAGACTTATAGAAAGAGCGAACTGAGAATATACCTTTGCTTGCGGGTATCTACCACAGCGTGTTAGCTCCTTGAGTGCTCGGTTTCATGGAATACAAGAGACTAAGGTGTCATTTGGATAGTGAGTTGAGATGAGATGAGTTGAGATAAAAGTTGAATAAAATATTGTTAGAATATTATTTTTTAATATTATTATTGTTTTGAGATTATAAAATGTTGAATTGTTTATTATATTGTGTGGAAATTTAGGAAAGTTGTAATGATGAGATGAGATGAGACACTTTCAATATCCAAACGGGGCCTAAAAAGTCCTCAAAACTGCCAACTTCCCAATCTTGGGCCGCCCTAGTGAAGTTGATGTTCCATTGAACTTGATCCCCATATATCGCTATAAGATTAGCCACTGAAACTTCTTTCTCACATGTAACCCATAAAACTAAAGGGAACAAGTCCTTTAGGGCATTATTTCCACACCATAGGTCGCTCCAGAATTTTATTCTAGAACACGAGTCTTGTATGACGATTAAACCCCCCCCTGTCTAATGTGCTACCAAACTCCCACCCCATTAGCCCCACTTATCTCTCCAGTGCACCAACCCTCCTACCTCCATATTTACAATCAATCACCAATTTCCATAGGGCTTCCGGTTCCATATTTTTTCGCCACAACCATTTCCCAAGTAAAGCCCGATTGAAAATCCTTAGGTTTCTAATTCCCAGCCCTCCAAAGGATAATGGAGACCATACCTTGTCCCAATTAACTAGATGGATTTGAAGTCATCCCCCCGTGCCGCTCCAAAGGAAATCAGGATGAAGTTTCTAGATCCGGGTCGCCACACTTGCTGGAATTGAGAATAGAGATAGAAAGTACATTAGATAAGGTACTCTTGATTAAGGTGATCCTGCCACCTTTCAACAAATATAGTCTCTTCCTACCTGCCAATTTACGTTCTATATTCTCGATCACTATATCCCAGATTGATTTAGCCCTTGAGGCAGCCCCTAATGGAAAGGCCAAGGTAAATCATGGGAAGAGAGGAAACCTTACATCCAAGATGTTAGCTAGTTGCTGGATGTTACGAACATTGCCAATTGGCACCAGTTCTGATTTGTCAAAATTCACTTTTAAACCTGATGCCACTTCAAAACAGAGTAGAAGTGTTCTCAATGCTCGAATTTGGTTTTGGTCTGCTTCACAAAATATTATTAGTGTATCATCTACAAACAGTAAGAGAGAAATGTTAAGAGTACCCCTATTGGGGTCACCAACCGAGAATCCAGCCACAAATCCATTATTAACCAAAGCCGTTATCATTCTGCTAAGCGCCTCCATGACAATGACAAAAAGGAGTGGAGACAACGAATATCCTTGTCTTAGGCCTCGGGAGCTGTTAAAGAAACCAATTGGACTGCCATTCACCAAAACTGAAAACTTCGCCTTTGCTATACACCATCTGATCCACGAACAACATCTTTCCTTAAATCCACACCTCCCAAGTACATAAAGTAAGAAATCTCAATTAACATGATTATAGGCCTTCTCCATATTCAACTTACATACGATCCCTGTATTGCCAACTTTTAGTCTACTATCTAGGGATTCATTGGCAATGAGAACTGAGTCCAATATTTGCCTACCCCTTACAAATGCATTTCAGGGTTTTGTAATGATCTTCCCCAATACCTCTCCTAGGCGATTTGAAAGCACCTTGGAGATGATCTTATACACTCCATTCACAAGACTAATGGGTCAAAAACCCTTAACCTCCCCTAGGGGTTCGGAATATGCTCAATTTTAACAATGCATTACTAGGGAAGTGGCTTTGGCATTGCCAAAATGAGAGAGGCTATGGAGAGCAGTAGTGGGGTTCTATGTATGAATGCTTGTGGAGTGGGTGTTGTTTGGATGAATTCCAAGGGGCTCATTGGGTGGGATTATAGAAGAATATAAGGAAAATTCGGTATAAGTTTTCAAAAATTTCAAATTTGAGGTGGTAGATGGATCCAGGATTAAATTTTGGCATGATCTGTGTCGTGATTACAGGACCTTCAAGAAAGTTTACCTCAATGGAATATAATCCTTCATCAAAGCAGCTCAAGATCAGGTGGATACCTTTAGTGAATGAGTTATTCTATTCTCAAATCAGTGTGTAGAGCACACCATCCACATTACTTAAATGGTAAGATTTGATTTATAAGATTTAAGTTTAAAATTTATCTTCCAAATCAAATTATGTCATGTAAGCAGTGTGTGGTGTAGAGGCTTTAGAATAACAGTACTCTGAACGAGTTATCTAATCTCTTGTATTCACTAGATTGAGAAGATGAGATGAAGAAAAAGTTATGTGGACCTCTTCCAAAAGAGGGATTAGCATTTGTTTTTTTTTTTTTTTTTATAGTTAAATGAAGAGGAGGTAAAGATGGATTAGCATTTGTTTTTTTTTTTTTTTTATAGTTAAATGAAGAGGAGGTAAAGATGGATTAGCATTTGTTCTTTCTATAGCATCCTTATTCCTCATGATAATAGTCCATTTCCATGAAACAATATTTGACGGACGATGATTCCATTGAAAGTTGCTGACTTTACTTAGTTGGCCTCTTTAGGGAACATTCTCACCATGGATAATTTAAGGAACTGACAAATCATTGTGATCAATTGGTGTTGTATGTGTAAGAGGAATGGGGATCCTATTAATCATCTTCGATTTTATAGTGAGATTACAATCTGCAGTGTAGAAGATAATTCCTACTTACCTCATGTTGTGCATTTGGAAGGAAAGAAACAACAAATTTTTTTAATATCGCAAAAGAATGTTGAAGGAGCTCAAAAGGTTTTTTAATCACATACCCTTTTTCTCTTGGACTGCTTCTATGACTTACATGATTTTCTTGTATCCTTTTTTCCTTCTAGATAGGTCTCTTTTGCGTACTATATTTGGGTTGTGCCTTTAAAATTTTAAATAAAGAATTCATACTTCTAGAAAAAAAAAAAAAACAAAGACGTTTTGATCCATTGAGTGTCCCATGAGTGTGTAAAGTTGGTAACAATGCTTGTTCTCAGTCACTACAAGTCTAGAAATTCAAAAGAGATTGTTTAGTTTTGAGCAATAATGAATATAAAACCATATGCAAAATATATAACATAGTGGTGTTGTGGTATTTGCTGAAAAGGTCTATAAAGTTGGATGTCAAAGAAGTGAACATATAAGTTTCTCTTCCCAAATACCTTTGCAGGCTGAAAACACCAACTAGTATCGTTGAGCTCACGGACTCAAAAATTAATCTTCCCATGCTGAGGGGAAAGGCAACCAATACCAACTTAATGGTTTCACAAAAACAAGGCGAAATCTTAGGACATAAATATTAACTAGCAGCTACGTCCCCCGGGCGGGGGGGTGTTGTAGTTGCCATAATAACTATTAACATACGTGGTGTTTTCAATCATGACCTGACCAGAGAAATACCCTTAGGTATTGGCATTATAATAATAGCATGACACCTTCCACAACCTCATAAAAGAATACATGTCGTAAAATCCTATAAGCAAAATGGGGGAAATTGTTCAAGGTGTGAGAGAACAAGCAGTTTTCAGAGCAAAAGCAAATGACCATAATGTAGTTAAAAATATGAAGTGTAACAGCAGAAGCAGAAGACCAAAATGATCCATACAGTAAAATTTTCAAAAGCACTTCTGAAGTACTGCAGCAGAAGTTGTATTTCGTTTTCTTCACCACCATAGAAAGCAATTGATTCAGCATTTTCTCTAACGCGAACAAGTCCATAACGAAAATCTGCTTCTTTTTTCTCTTGCAAGAAGTTTAAAGTCACCAAACCCTGAAATTAGAAGTAAAGCCGTTGCCAGCCAGTTGAACTGGTAGTATCTTTTCTCGAAAAATTTAAGTCCAAGAAAATATGGTACTTACCTTTCCAAGAAACACACTAATAGCTGTTCCACCGATCGAGTATACAAGAAGAATAACAAACAGTGGAGGATAGATGCCATACAAGATGTTACTAAAGGATATCAAGTCTACAGCAGCATTGAAAAGTATCAAGGAGAAGGAAAGGGCAGTCCCAGTGAAGGAATTAAGATCATCAACAATCCGCTGATCTGGGTTATCAATAATTGATTGTGACTGGATTTTGTAAAATGTCTGATCCTTCAGATAGCGTTCCATGTAATATCTTGTCATCCAAGACCTCCATCTCAAAGCAAGAGTGTCTCTTGCATAATCTCTCAAAACAAAAACCTGCAAAGCAACAGTAAGTATTGGGACAATTGACATAAATTTGACTAGTAATTAATGAAAACAATAGCATCAACAGAGCAAGATACTGCTTATGAATCCTACAGTGCTGGACTACTGGGCCAAATGGATAGAAGTGGCTACTAATTGGAAGGAAACCCAGGAAACAATATGCTCATTTGCATTTTTCAGAGGACAAGTGACAATACTTGTATGCATATATTATGGATAATTATCTTTAATAAGGACAAATCTCATATTCTCATGATCCAAAAGTACTTTCGAGCACGATGCCTGGACTTAATAACTAACTAGATCTGAAGCATCCACGTACGAGGGGTTTTTTCCTTGTATTCAGTTAATATTTCTATAAAGATTATTAAGTCAAAATTCAGACTGTTCAAAAAAAGAAGTGGAGATTTCTTACGAAGAAATATAGAGCACAACTTTGTTAAAAAAACAAGGTTCTTATTTTTAAAGCTTGTTTATTTTCCTTTTTTAAATATTCGAAAAGCTCAAAGCGCCAACCAAAGAAAAACATAGATCTGATGTCCTGACGAGCAATCCCACATTATTTGCCAGCGAAATTATAAGTTAGGCGAACATCTTTCCTCGTCTATCTCACAAAACGATAGTGTGAGGAAGAACGAAGAGAGATAAAGCTAGCAGAGGAATACCTAATACAGAAAGTGGAGCAAATGTGCTCACCGGGATTCCACCAGCAAAGGCACCAAGGTAATATAGAAGTTGCTTCGTGAATTGTTGTTGGTCCTTGTCTTTTTTTGCAACATTAAACTTGTCATTACCAAACTAAAGTACTAGAGTAACAAGATAGAATTAGCAGAAGAGAAAGGGACAGAAGAGGGGGAAAAAGGGAAAGAAAATTACTGGCAAGAGAATTGTAGAAGTCGCGGCCAAGGAAATTGAATCCGACACTGATTCCGGTGGTTCCTAAAGTGAGAGCAAAGACAGCGGCCAGCTGCCATCTAGCTTGGACTTTGTCGTCAGAATACCAATATGGGGCTGCCACCTTCCACAATCTCCCCAAAAGCGTAGTTTGCGCATCGGGGCCACCCCTTTTCACATCCTTTTCATCTGGGTTCGAAGCTGAAGTTGAAGTTGAGGGAGAGTCTGGGGGTGAAGATTTGGTGCTGGCGACAATGCTCGTCATCCTCCTCCTCCTCCTCCGGCGAGGCATAACATAGGTAGCAACAAGAGTGGGCATGATTGAAGAATGCTTAGAGAGAAAGCAGACGTGAGCTTTTACTGGACAGGATAGCTGATAGTGGTATTTGTAGGTATTGCAGATGGAGACACTGTGCACATGTGTCCGTACGACTTCCATTACTATTCTGGGTATTGCTCTCTGTGTGGGAAGTTACTATTTTGGACAGTTTCTGTCGTTGTTGGCGCTATGCATTGACCTCCTCGGTTTCGAAACAAATCATCGGAGATATATAGGATGCCGTCTTAGCCTCGTTCGGGGGACGTTTGAGGTTGTGGTTCCATTTTCTCTCCCCTCGTTGTTATTCCAAGAGATGAAGAGACACATACGTGAGATCAATTATCTTCTACTGCGATGATGGGAAGAAATTCTTTTTGGTCGATCCAGAAAACGCCACGCCAACCTCTAACTCTCAACCGGTCTACCCTTTCAATTCGTTAAAAATGGAAAGAAAAGTTCAAAAAAAATATATATATATATATAAATCTTATCCACCCTATGCATGCACAATTCAAATGACATGAGATAAAATATTTTTAATAATAATAAAATTCTTGAGTTAAAATGAGATAAAATAATTTGTAAAAAATATACGTGTTTAATAATGAGATGATATGAACTAGTTTTTAATTTTTGAGATTTAAAAAAGGTGTAGATCCCACTATTTTATAGAAAACCCAAATTGTGTACTGTTCATGTACTATTTACGACAATTTTGGCACTGTTCATGTATTGTTCACGTCAATTCGACACTGTTCACGCACAATTCATGTCAGTTTTCACTGTTTATATTGTTTATTTATTGTTCATTTAAGTAGATGTTTTCAAAACTTAAGAGATCAAATATTGTGTTTGAATAGTCAAAACTACTGTACGATACAATTCCAGATGAGATATTTTTATCTGTATTGAGTAACCAAACCGGGTCTAACATAATATTATTATTGTTTTGGGATTTGAGAATTTTGAATGGTTTATTATATTTTATGTGAAAATTTTAAAAAATTGTAATGATAAAATGAGATGAGATTAAATGAAACATTTTCACTATCCAAACGAGGTATAAGTTTTTTTTACTTTTTCTTAAAGAATTAAATTGTACTAGATTAGGGGTGAATTCGGTCTAGTCCAGTCGGTCCCGATGAGGTTTTGTGGACCGGATAAGACCTATTCAGTACCATGCATAAGGACCAGTCGGTCCAATCCCATATTTGGGACCGTCTGGTCCAGTCGGTCCATTCGGTCCAACCCTGTACCAAATGGGTCAATGGCCCAATCCTTATTCCTATATTTTTCAGCCTAATAGTGAAAATCCACTAACATTTTATCCAATTTTAAGTCAAAAAATATCAAAAAAGAACTTGAATGGAAAATAAAAATAATCATAAAAAGAAAATTTTCTATATGCAATAGATTTTACTACAAAAAATAAAAGTTTATTTTAAAATTGTTATAATTATATTGATGATGTTAATTGTTACTTTGTTACTAACTTAGAGTATGTCAATGTATTATAATTTATGATAGTTCTAAATTAATACATAATTAGCTATATACAATTTTTTACATTTTGCATATGAAGCAATAAGCATAAATAATTTAATTATCCATACATCCACACATGCTTAATATTTACTTGCAACTTAATGTTAGTAATTAGTTAATGGTAAATTGATAATAGGTTAGTTAATTGATATCATACATTAGTTAATTACAATTTATATTAATTATTTTTAATTGTTTTATATTTACTTACAAGTATCATACAAAAAAGTTATCTAATAACTTTAATTAGATGATAGATGTATATGTTAATAATTAGTTAAGGGTGATTTGATGATAGGTTAATTGATAATATACAATTAATAAAATATTAATTTGTAAATTTGTAATTACATATTTAAAGTTTTATATTGTAAATGAGGTAGGTTAGATGAGAATTATATAATTTATTATACAATTATTATATAAAATAATATATATTTAAATTAAAAATACATTTTCCCTATTTGTTCGGTTCGGTCCAGGAACCCTCCACCCCGAGACCAGACTAAAGACCAAAAATTTCAACCTCCCTAGATCAAAACCGACCACTATTTTTTTCGGTCAGGTCCAGACCGGCTGCCTTTCACCCCTATACTAGATCATCAATGTGGAAAGGAAGTGTCTTCAACCAAAGCTTTTAAATTGTATTTTTTTAAAAAAATAAATTATTAAGAGCACTAGTAAGGGACTCGATTTAGTTAAGTTTTAGTCAACGTTTAACTAGATTGTACAAAAATTCACTATAATGGACTCAATAAATTAATAGTAATTTTATCCAAGATTTATTCACTGGCCAAATCTGGGCTGGCTAAGAGCACTAGTAGTGGAATCAACAAAGTTTGGCCAAAATTTCGCTAAAGAATTCACTTTTATAAATTTAGCTAGTCACTTTTCAATAACATAAAATAACAGGCTCAACAAATCTATTATTATTCTATTAAAATATTGATTTTGACATTTTCATTTATTTTAATTCTAATTGTAATTTGAATATTTATTTGTTATTAAAAAATACACATTAATTTTCTAACGTTCAAATTATTCCTAATAGATATAATTTCCTAACGGTCTTTTTTTACAATGGTTATATTCTTTCAACTGATATATTTTTTTAACGGTCATATTTTTCCAACCGATATATTTTTTAAAAGCTATATTTCTCCAACAGTTATATTTTTTTCAAAGGTCATATTTTTCAACGGTTATATCTTTCCAACGGATATATTTTTTATTGTCTTATTTTTTCCAACAACTATATTTTTAACAGCTATATTTCTCCAACGGATATAATTTTGTAACGACTATATTTCTCCAACGAATATATTTTTGTAACGGTTATATTTCTCCAATGGTTATATTTTTCACTATAAAACATAACATTTTCTCAACAATTTCATTCATTTCAACTCAAGTGTCTCTGTAAAACCTTTTATTTTCATTTTCTCTCAATGAATCGTTTGTTTTTTCACAAAATGACACTTATTTATTCAGATTCTGAAGAATAATTTGAGATAGCAAGACACTTGTTTTGGAAGAAGAAAGATCAAGCTCAAGTGGTTCTTCTAAATAATCACGTATCATCAGGAGTGATCGATTGCAAACCCACCAAAATCTTTTACGCGACTATTTTGCTAATCCTCAAATATATCCTCACAAATACTTTCGAATGAGGTTTCGAATGAGTCGTTCTCTATTTCTTTGTATCCAAGCTACAATAGAAGCCTATGAACCTTATTTTGTACAAAGACGAGATAGAGCCGAAAGGATTGGTTTTTCTTGCCTTCAAAAAATAACAGTTGCTCTGAGGATGCTTGTGTATGCTCTCATGATTGATTTTATGGATGAAGATTTGAAGATTGTAGAGACTACCACAGTAAGAGCCTAAAACATTTTGTCAAAGCAGTTGTTTCAATTTTTCTAAAGAGTACTTCAAGAAACCCAACAATAATGATATTGTTAGATTGCTCGCAGTTGGTGAGAAACGTGGATTTCCAAGTATGTTAGGGAGTATTGATTTTATGCACTGAAAATGGAAGAACTGCTCAATTGCTTAGCATGGTATGTATTTTGGTCATATCCATAAATCGACAATTATTTTAAAAGTAGTGGTTTCTTACGATCTATGGATTTGACATTTTTTTTTTGGATTACCGGAATCTCATAATGATATAAATGTGCTTAATAGATCATTTATATTTCCTAACCTTGCTTAAGGGTGTACTTTGACTTACTCATACACCATTAATGATCATAATTATGGGGTACTATATTGCTGATGACATTTATCCGCAATGGGCAACATTTGTTAAAACCCTCTCAGCTCCTCAAGGAAACATGAAAAAATACTTTGTTGCAGCCCGAGAGTCCGCAAGGAAGGATGTGGAGGCGCTTTTGGTGTGCTTCAAACACGATTTACTATAATTCGTGTACCTGCATGGTTTTTTCACATTGAAACACTCAAGGATATTATGATGACATACATAATTTACATAATATAATCATTAAAGATGAACGGCCTGACAACAAAGAAGAAGAGTTTGAATATAAACAGTTGGTAAAAAGCACACATAATCCAGTGTCAACAGGCCCTACACCTGAATTTAGCGAGTTCATTCAACGTCATCATGCTCTTAGAGATAAGAAAATCCATTGTCCACTCCAAGCAAACCTCATCGAGCACTTATGACAATAATAGAGTGTTACATAATGTTTTATGGTTGTATTCAAGTTTATGGTTGTATTAATGTTTATTGTTGTATTAATGCTTATGATTGTATTGGTACTCTTAATGTTTTATCATTGTATTAATGTTTATTATTGTATTATTTTTTATGGTGTATGGTTGTATTAAAGAAGCCAACAAACATAAAGTTGTCCTAACACATCAAATAAACGTTACTCCATAGAACATAAACAACTTTGGAGTCAAAGACTCTTAAAATGTCAAATACAATCTGAGATTCAAAACATCAAATAAACGTTACTCCATAATTCTAAAAAAGGCAATAAACCACAAATAAAACATTACTCCATAAAATGCATGATAGCCAGTTTTTCTTAGCACGACTTGCAAGTATTTCCATTTGACGTTGAAGATAGTATTGTTGTAGTATTGAAGGTATGGTACTTGTATTTATCGTCATAACTCTTTCCTCTTCTATCTTTTCTTCAATCCGTATTTTCTCCTGCTCAAGTAGCACTTTCTCTTTCTGAATACGCACTTCATCTTGCCTAGTCCTCACTTTGTCTTGCCTAAGGCTCACTTCGTCTTGCCTAAGACATAACATCTTATTAACATGATCAAATGCTTCTTGCATAAGTACGAGTTTACTCTTTCTATCTTTCTTCATCTCATTTGGTACCACAAGAGAATCCGAATTCGTTCTTTCTTTTCTCTTTCGTTTCCCTTTTTCAGCTTTATGGCCTATTGGTCGATCTAAATTTGAAGATACTGCATGAAAATCCTCATTTTCACCCAAATTTATTGAATTTGGTGTCGAAGCATTTGAACTTGGTTTTTTTCTTTGGCTTCACTATTTCCATATGTTCCACCCACTTTAGTTGGAATCTCAACACGCGCCAACAATGATCAAAGTGTAAAGTTTTCTTATCTAATTCTAGGTATATTACATTTACCTTGCCAATCTACATGCCTAAAGCACCATGAAGGTCACTAAGAAACTCACTTTACATAATTAAGTCAAAAGCTTAAAAGGTGGAAAGCACAAAACTTATTTACCGCTTGTTGAATCGTTGACCACCGATTCATTAGAGATGTGTAGTTACGTGTATAATAAAATTTATTGTTTTCATCAAAATAAGTATGGGTTCTTTTCCATAACATCACGTGCTTTTGATCTTTTCATTGCACCGCATTTAAGGAAAATTTAAGCCATTCCTCCACATGCATTTAAATCTTCTTCGTTACTAAAATTATTACCTCGTTGTGATTTTCGTTCAATTGGTTCAACCTCAATAACCTTAACTCGAGGTAAAGAGAGTTGTTGTTCATTAATCTCATTTGTGGCACCCATCAAAAAGTCATCATTATTTAAAACATTTGTGAAGTAGACATCACAGTGAGTGTATGGATCCATTTTCTATCAAGAGATTTGAAGATTTTAAATGAACGGTTTGAACTATTTAGAGATGACATGATGAGAATGAAACATTACATCAGCCTCATCATGTATGAACTTTTTCAATTCTTCCAACAAGATAGAGATTTCCAGACTCAAGAAGTCAAAACAGTATAAGCAATCATATATATTGCGATAAGTTAAAAAAAAAAAAAAAAAGGCAAGAAATATATTGATGTTGTCATTGACATTTCACCAACACAATAATAATAGTTAGGGAATCACATAGAGCATTTAGCACTTTAATGAGACTTTTAAAAATAGCGGCAAGTAGTCATCCAAGATCAAGAATGTGTGTTCAAACATTGTAAATTCTGAAAACATTCCCTGTGTGTTCAATCCAAGAGGATACCGTTTATGACCAATGATGACTGGGCCAAGGCAAAGGCGCCATATTTTACCAATATTCTAAATAAGAATAAGGATCTGAATAACTAAACAAATGAGAATCCAACATCATATTTTTCAAACACGTGAAAATAACATTACTATTACCCTTGTTTACTAGATAGGTAAGAAAATATAAAATAAAGATGCCTTCGCGATTGGCACTTTATCAAGTGGATGCTTTAAGTAGCATTACTATGGTTCTAAAGCAGCAGAAGCTTTGTAAGGATACCATTATATACTTGAATACTAAATATATAATATTAGAAGTCAAAAAGCAAATTACGATACCACTATAAACTTCAAGTGGAGACTGATTTGAGGATTTCACCAAATTTTAACTTTGTTGAGTCAACTACTAGTACTCTAAATATTATTTTCATCATAAATAATTTTCTTCCTGCTGCATGTTGTTCCTCTCGTGTAAAAATACTGTAAAAAAATATATCCGTTGTAAATATATGACCGTTGAAAAAATATATTTCAATTGAAATTAGAGTATGACCGTTGTAAAAAAAATTATTAGAAAATTATATCAGTTAGGTATAATATGAACGTTAGAAAATTAATGTGTATTTTTTTAATAACGAATAAATTTTCAAATTACAATTAGAATTAAGATAAATGAAAATGTTAAAATCAATATTTTAATAGAATATTGATAGATTTAGAGAGTCTCTTATTTGGTGTTGTTAAAAAGTGACTAGCTAAATTTATAAAAATGAATTCTCTAGTCAAATTTTGGCCAAACTTTATTGAGTTTACTACTAATGCTTGTATTGGATTTACACATTCGTTAAAAAGAGGTTAATTACAAAATTAATATTTAGATTTTACGTTTTTACAAGTCGTAGTCTAGATTATCAACTTTTGGAAAATTAATACTTGAAATTTGAAAATTTTATAATTAAATACTTTCGTCAATCTTTTTATTTGAAAACCAATGGAGTATTGCTAGTTGGTATAAGCCACGGAGAATTTGATTGGCTGGCACAAGGCATGAGTATGCCACATCAATTTCTAACGGATGATTGAAAGGGGTAGTTTTGTAAAATTAAGCTAAATATTTTATAGGAAAAACTTTTCTCATCATCTACTATTCATCACCTTACACCCTATGAAAAATACTCTTATACTCTATGAAAAACACCCCCACACCCTATGAAAAAGCTATAAGTGTGGGGTGTGAGAGTGAATAGTGGCTGATGTATAGTAAATCTCATTTTTATAAAAATTGAGAATTTAAGATTTTGATTTATAAAAACATAAAAACCCAAGTATGAGTTTGTACTTGTAGTACATTGAATTATGCATTGCTCCACTTGTTATATGGAAAAAGCAAATTACAATACCACTACAAAAAAACTGATTTCCCATCAACCTTTTTATATGGAAAAATATGCATTGCTCCACTTGTTATAAGACCAATTAAACATGTACTACATAATGATAATAATTTTTTTATTAATAAAAATTAAAATAAATGCATTACAAATAGATCAATCTAAAATGTGTTACCATAAAAAATAAAGCAGTGGATATGATAAGTTCAAAACCAATTATGAATTAATGCATAAATTCAAACCTAAAAATAAGAATTGCTATTTTTTTCCAAATAAAATTATGTATGAATAATCATCATATTTTTAAATCTAAAAATAAATATAAAAAAATATTTTTATGAATGATTGTGCATAGAGTGCTCACACTAGGGAGAGTAAAGAGTGCTCGCAACCCGAGGCCAACACCCAAAAACATAACAGTGTTTGCCCCAAAGCAAGCACTACAGGAGAAGTGTCCCCAAGGCAAGCACTACAGGAGAAGTGTCCATTTGACACTACTTTATTATTTAAATATGAAGAAAATTGAATTATATTAGTATTAGATTTTGATAACTAATTGCTTTTGTTACTTTTAACCGAGTTACAACAATAGTTGCAATAATGTTGCAACTCGGTTGCTCTAGATCATCGATCAAGATTAATCTCTGCAAGACCTCCCCATGAATACATAGCAAGGCCAAGCAACTTTCTATTCACGAGCAACCTATTGGCAATGTTATTCTAAGCAAGATCAATTCGGTTAAAAATTGCTCGTATTAACCGAGCAGAGTGAAAAATAACTCTCACTCGAGATCACAAAACATGCCAGGTCGATCAAAACACTACTCATAATAACCAAGCTAAGCTAAAAAAATAATTCTTGCTCAAGATCAACGAGTAAGGCTAGTCCTGTCAAAACATTGCTCATGATAACTGAGCAAATAAGAAAATAACCCTTACTTGGAATGATCGAGCAAGGTCAATCTATGCAAGACCACCTCGCGATTGCCGAGCAAGGCCGAACAACATTATATTTCTGAGAAATCTATTGGCAAAGTTATTTCAAGAAAAGCTAGTTCAACCAAAACACTTCTCAGGATAACCGAATAGAGCAAGAAAGTAACATTTGCTCAAGATGACCAAGCACGACTAGTCCGATCAAAATACTGCTCGTGATAACTGTGCAACATAATAAAATAACTCTTACTTGGGATCACAAAGTAAGATCAGTTCTGCCAACACATTACTCAGGATAATAATCGAGTAGAGCAAGAAAATAACTTTTTCTCGAGATCTCTGAACAAGGCCAGTTTGACCAACACATTGCTAAGGATAATCAAGCAAAGCAAGAAATTAGCTCTTGCTTGGGATCACCAAGCATGCCATTTGGTCAAAATACTACTCTTGATAACCAAGTAGAGCAAGAAAATAACCCTTGCTCGAAATCATTGAGCAACGCCAGTCTGGTCAAAACAATGCTCGAGATAACCTAGCATAGCAAGAAGATAACCCCTACTCAGAATTTCCAAGTAAGGCTAGTCCGACCAACATACTGCTAAGGATAACCTAGCAGAGTAAGAAAATAACCCTCAATCTTGTTTCGCACATTAAGCGCACACGACTTGAAAAAAACTTGAAACCTTTCAATCTTGTTTCGCCAAGGAAATCAACATCAAAGTTTTGAGAGACTACCATTGTCTCTCAAGACGGAAACCCTCTCTCGGCATCTAATGTAGACCAATGAAAGGTAAAAGTAGAAGAGCATAAATCGACAAATCAATCAACTTAGATGGGTTCTTTGCACCAAAAGCATGTTTTTTCACTAAATCATGGTACGGTTATTTGGAAATTATTATGCAGCTACATATTGCCCAATTGATTAGATAGACTCTTTGCACCAAAATCAGCTTTTTCTCACTGAATCATGGCACAATTCCTTTGAAATTACTGTGCCGCTACATATTGACCTTTCAAACTCAAGACTAATTACACTGTCTAGTTAGATCCTAACTTTTCTACCCAAAGATGAGAAAACCAAGCAATACAAACTATTGACAAGTAACACTCACTGCACTCGACTCTAAGTAAGAATAATATGAAGAGGTGATGATAAAAATGAAAGATTACAAATGAGGAGCTTAGCCTCTTGTGGATATTGGTAGACTAAAGGGTTGGCCACTCTTTTTGTGATTGGTGTCCAACATTACTGAATCTTGGTTATCAATCCAGTGGGTGCCCATGTCCATTTTTCAAGTTATTACCTCAAGGGAGATGAACTTTCATTATTATCAAATGATCATTTGTCAAATGATTGATTGATCTTATATTAATCCCATCTTCTTGGATTGTCCAAGATGAGCTCAGAAACCCAATTTATGGCATTGTTATTGTTCATTTTGTTATTCTGCCTATAATCTTAGATATTAAGAATCCATGGACCATCCTATACTCTGGCTCTTTTACCATTGCTAATTCTATAGCAACAACCTCTTGTGTTACTCGAGTATTTTCTCTTTATTGCTTGAATCTAGCTGAGAGTAATAACATTTGTGTGCTCACAAGCTGGTGAAATTTTTCCATATAGCCTCTGTTGATAATGAAATCATACATTCTTCTCAAACCTAGGCCTCCACCTTCCTTATAAATGCACTTATAGTACCATATTTTTGTGAATTGGACTCAATTGTTACTTGGTTTTATTTCAAGAAAACATAGGCTCTAGCTTTGAGCATGTGTTCTTGCGGAGGCTAGGGGAAGGAGGCCATGTTATATGCATGGATAGCACTGGCTATGGTTATGATGAGAGTGGTATGCCCTGAATGAGAGATTGTTTTTTAGCCTACGATTCCGGATTTGACCTTTCCAACGATGTGTGCGAAGACAGGAAGACCCAAATATGCCATGAAAACTTAGACTTTGTTTGGATCCTTGAATGAGCTCAGCTTATCTCAGTTGGGTTTTGTTTTACACTTATTCCAACATCCAAACTCACAAACCCTTAAATCATTAAACATCACTCAACTCAACCTCTTTGCACGTGGAACCCACAACCTTTTTCAACTTCCTATAAAAATATCTAAGCTCATCTTAATATTCAAACACATCTAAACTCATCTTAGATGGGCCCCACAAAACTCACTCCACCATTTCAACTCACTACTATTCATAAAAAAACTTAACTCAGCTTAACATCCAAATAGGGCCTTAAGAGAATTTTATGGAATAAAAACTAGTTAGGTTTCGGTATGTTAGCATGGCAGATTATGATCCACTAAAGGAATGAAACTTCTTTTGGATTCTTTTGAGACACTAGGATCATAATTTGATGAAATAATTTGCACTGTTAGATTCGTATGAATTTTTAAGATTTTATGGTGTAATAAAAAGTTTTGTGATTTTTGGGTGCCAAATGGGCCAATCGGAGAGTGCCACGTGGCGTCTAGCGCACCACATCATCAACCAGCTGTCACATCATTTTGTAGGACATCCAAGTCAGCCTATGAATACTAGAGAACCTCATGGACACATAGTACCATCACCACCCTCCAGTTTGATCTCACTTTACACATGTCAAACCTTGTGCACATGTCCAAGGAGATTATGTGTGAAACAAGCAAGGCCCATGCCTTCTCACAAAGACCACTTACACCGCCATGCCCTTCCACTTGCCCTTTGTACCTTCTTGACCAACTTTTTAATTTGAAATTCAAACCCCAAACCGCCTCACACAAAGCCCTCCATGCCCATCGGGTTTTGCCCCTCCATTCCTGCTTGACTTTGTAAAGATTATCATCACTGTTATCGTCTAGATTTCCTCCTCTACAAAATTCCTGCATATTTTGTAATAATCGTTAGAACCACCTATTTTTACTTCCATGTATAGTTTTTCTTTCCATGTATAGCTTTGTCTCGTTGTCATCTTAGCTGTAAAATGTCACATTGTATTTTCTATATAAGTAAATACAAAGGCCCTGCATTAGATTATGTCATTTCTTTACATGGTATCAGACTGCCACTAAGGTTGTAGAAAATGGATTCTTCTTCAACCTCCTCGATCCCACCTGTGATTGACTCTGCCTCTCTTGAATTTTCCCCTGCAAATGAGTTTGCCTGATTTCTCT
Organism: Juglans mandshurica; assembly: GCA_022457165.1. Lineage (NCBI taxonomy): Eukaryota > Viridiplantae > Streptophyta > Magnoliopsida > Fagales > Juglandaceae > Juglans > Juglans mandshurica. The sequence goes on from CM039634.1 coordinate 12,715,566, forward strand.
ATCAAGCTAGCCTCCACCAATTATTAGTTGTTCCTATCTTGCGTAGCCATGGCTTACTTGGCTATGTCAAAAAGGAAATACATTGCCCACCTACAACCATCCTAGGTGAGGATGGTATTTCACGTCCGAATCATGCTGTTGCACGTTGGTTGCTCATTGACCAGCTAATTCTTGGATGGCTCAATAGTTCTCTATAAGATGCACCTCTTTCCTAGTTGATCAACAGTGAATCTTCCCATGAGGCATGGGAAGTGTTAGAGACATTGTATGGGAGCCATACACTCGATCGAATTCAATAGATCAAAGGTGAGCTTCAAACACTCACCAAAGGAACGTCTTCGTTGGAAGACTACTTGCAAAAAGCCAAGTCTTTGGCTCTTTCTCGTCGAGGTGCTGGAAAACTGATGGATGAAGATGACTTCATCATCTGTATTCTCTGTGGCTTAGGATCAGAGTTTGATTCCATCGCTGCTGCAATCAATGCCCGAGACACCTTCCATCCTCTTGAAAATGTCATTAGCAAGCTCCGTGACTTCAAGATGCGCATTACATCTGTGAGAGAAGCCTCTCTTGCAATGGTTTTTTATACAAATCGAGTTGGTTTAAGAGGGGACGTCAAACTTGTGGTTGTGGATACACCAATTCTTAATCTTCTTCTCAACAGACAAAAGGCACTCGCCCAAATACACGGTCTTAAGGATGTTCCTCTGGTGGCCGTTCTCCAAAGCCTCCTTCTTGTGGAGTTCGCACTCCTACCCGTAGCCGCAATGACGCTTCTCGCATCACCTGTTACCGCTGTGGGGGTCCAAATCATACAGCAGATGCTTGTTGTGCTTCTGATGGTGAAGTTGAGCAATACAAAGCTTTTCTTGCTCTCCAAGTGCGTGACACGATTGATGAGACTTGGTATCCAAATACGGGAGCAAATCAACATATAACCTCTACCTCCAATGATGCCTAGGGTACTCACCCTTATTCAGGTACTAAGATAGTTATGGTTTTCAATGGTGCTAGCCTTCCAATCTCTGCAATTGGTTGATTTAATCTTCGAAAAACCTCTTTTCAATTGGATAATGTTCTCATTGTTCCCTCCATTCAGAAAAATCTACTTTCAGTTTCTCAATTTACACGAGATAATAACTATTGTTTTATGTTTTATTCGTGGGGCTTTATTGTCAAGGACCTGAGGATGAATCAACTGCTTCTTAAAGGATCAGTGATAAATGGTTTATATCCGATCCATCCTCAATGCACTTTTCTTTTTCCAGTTGGATTCACTACTGCAAAATGTTCTGCCAGCTTTGTGGCATGCTCGTATGGGCCACCCAAGTCCTCAAATACTAGCAACTCTCTCTTCTTGCTTGCCTATTTCGAATAAGACACTTGAATTTTGTGAAAGTTGTTCCTTAGGAAAATCAAAGAAGCTTCATTTTTCTTCTCGGACAGTTTATGCCTCTACTTTCTTACATATAATTCATACAGATGTATGGGAACCGGCCCCAATTTCTTCTTATGATAACCAACGTTTTTCTCTTGTTATTATTGATGAATATTCAAGGTATGTTTGTGTAACACCCCCTTCCCGTAAAGATGGAGATGTCCCGTCTTTTCATAAAAATATCCTGGCAAGAGATCTCATTTTTTTAATAAAATAAAAATTTATATTTATTTCATAAAAAGATTTATTTAATAAAAACATGTCTCTGAACAATATTAAATAAAATAAACTGAATAAAATTTATGTCATAAAAAAATAGTTTATTCTAAAAAATCTGGAATTTAATCAATTGTTCCATCTAAGCCTAGCCCGCTTGCTTGTTCTCATCATCATTCTTACCTGAGGTGATTTAAAAACATAAAAGAAACTAAAATGAGTCAATGACTCAGAAAGAACCCATTATAACGTAAACATACTTAACATAAGATTTTTCATAAAATATTTTATGCTGAGAATTTAAAATCATGATAATTCATGCTGATGCTGATGCTGATGCTATGCATATGACTGACTTATCTGGCTGGCCAACACACTTAACTTTGGGTGTAAGGTTGTGCACTAACTTCCCTTGCTGTAACAAAGGAGGCCGACTGTGCACTACTCTGGCATATTACGGTGGACCACACTTGAGTCCATGGCTTGCACATCCACCCTGAAATTGCATTGGTACCATTCATCTAAATGATCATCTTATTAACTGATCTTATTTTATCTTGTACTTGAACTTGAACTTGAACTTAAGATTAGCTTACGTGTCTTATACAATGTGAGATGCATGAGATGCAAAATACATACATAACTATAATATGCGGAATGAAATATGATGAATGACGTACTTGCAAGTATCATGACATGCGTGGTATGTAAACACTAGCTTCAAAAGAATTGGCTTTAATAATAATATATATAACTAGCTAACGTATGCTAATCCTAATTTATGATCAAGCTACTTACCTCATAGTGCTAAATCCAATATTTATGGATCGAAACTGAATACCTATAAAATATGCAACTTATGTAAATTTCTAATCAAATACATATTTAGAAATTTAGCTCTGAAATACTAAGTGACCTGTTTTTCCTAATAATCTAAGTCTTCTCATTTTAAATTCTAAAAGAGTTAAATCTTTCGTGGACCTAAAACATCATAAATCCATATAATATTAATTAAGTCCAATTAAATAATTAAAATAAGAGGTGGCTGACTTAAATAACCCAATTAAAACACAGTCCATGTGAGTTAGCCCATCCCAAAAAGGATTATGGTCATTTTTGGTAAAAAATATTAAAAAGTTGCTTTTACAGGAGGGTTACACGGCAAGCTTTTAGTGGCAATTTCTGTAAATATTAAAAAGATACCTATGAGTATAACTGACAGGGGCTAAAAGCCTTAAGGAAAATTTTTATTTTGTAGAGAAACAAAGCCTCCTCTAGAGGAACGAAGAAAACCGAGAAGCGTAGAAATATGTGGGCGATAGAGAAGAGGCTTACCAAAAGAGGAGATTGATCTCTCGACGGTGGAGTGGTTGTATGTGTAGGGAATGTTGGCTTGAGGTGCAACCTGGGTTGAGGCAAGGAAAGACTACAGCGTTGTGTTTCCAATTTTGCAAAGGAGAAGGGATATATAGACGGGAGAAATGGTTGGACGAGTTCAACGCGAAGTCGATCACTGGAGGATGAAACTTGGTTAGAGGCTAAGGTTCTAATAAGCGGAAGAACTCTATATGAAGATCATTAGTTTACTTCAACAAGGACTCGGTCAACGGAGTAGGATTTGAAACTTTGTAAAAGAAATAAACTAATAATTTAAATTAGGAACATTCCAATCCTAATTTTACTACATTTATCAATTAATAATAATACTATTCGAAAATAAAGTGTTTAATAATTAAATAATCACTAACCTAAAATCAAATTATTTTATTATTTTATTTATATATTTATTTATTTATTATTATTATTATTTCGTGAACCGTATGTTACAGTTTGGTTATATCCCAAAGTCCAAAAATCTAATGTAGCCACTATCTTCCCAACTTTTCTGAAATCAATGGAGAATCAATTTAACAAAAGTGTCATGATAGTCCAGAGTGATGGAGGAGGGGAATTTGTAAATCAAGTTTTAAAAACCCATTTTACCTTCAAAGGAATTCTTCATCTCTTGTCTTGTCCCGGCACCCCAGAGCAAAATAGCTTGGCTGAACAAAAACATCGACAAATTGTTGAAACAGGCTTAACTCTAGTTGCACATGCCTCTGTCCCATCCAAGTTCTGGTCTGCTGCTTTCACCACTGCAGCTTTTCTTATAAATCGACTACCCATTCCACTTCTTCAAAACAAAACCCCTCATGAAATGGTCTTTGGCACTCTCCCTACATACAATCAATTGAGAGTATTCCGTCATGCATGTTATCCCTATTTGCAACCATTTGATCAAAATAAATTGGATTACAAATCCACCAGATGCATTTTTCTTAGCTATTCACTTCAGTATAAGGGTTATTGGTGCTTAAATTTGTCAACTGGGAGGGTATACATATCACGTAATGTGCTTTTTTATGAGTTAACCTTTCCTTTTGCTCATAATCAGGATTCTCTTTCAAAGAATTTATAGATGTTTCACCTACTATCTCTTCTGAAGTCTCTGCAACATGTTGTTCCTCATAACATCAACTCTCCCAGCACACTGCCTTCTGTCCAAAATTCATCAGTCAATTTGAGCTCCTCCTCCCAACACTCATCTGAGATCCAGTCTCCCTCTCCACCAACCAACACTCTTGCTCCAGCAAAAAATGTTGCTCAAGTTCGCACTCATCCAATGATTTCAAGGACCCAACATGGCACAAGACATCCTAAAGTCTTACTTTCAACTACATCCTCTTCCACTTTGTTCTGTTGCTGATTTTGCAGCTCAGCCAAAGGACCAAGATCATACAAACAAGCAGTAAAGGACCCCAATTGTAAACAAGCCATGCAAGATGAGCTGGAAGCTCTCCATACAAACCGTACGTGGACCTTGGTTCCTCATCTGCCTGATATGAATATTGTAACTTGCAAGTGGGTTTTCAAGGTTAAAAATAGAGCTAATGGCTCCATTAAGAAGTATAAGGCTTGCCTTGTTGCTCGTGGCTTCACACAAATTCCTAGTTTTGACTATGAAGAAACGTTTAGTCCAGTAGTTAAACCTCTTACTATTCGTTTAGTTCTCACTTTGGCTCTCTCTCATGGTTAGTCCCTTATACAATTGGACGTCTGCAATGCCTTCTTGCAAGGGGATCTCCAAAAGCGTGTATATCTCTACCAACCACCAGGATTTAAGGATCCAACTCGACCTACTCATGTATGTCAATTACACAAAGCTTTATACGGTCTTAAACAAGCACCTCGTGCTTGGTACATGAAGTTTAGCACCTACATCCAACAAATGGGTTTTCAACGTTGTCCCTATGATACATCTTTGTTCTATCGTCGCACTGGGTCTACCATTTTAATGCTTCTCATTTACGTTGATGATATCATTCTTACCGGCAACTCTACTCTTGAGATTTCTCAGTTTATCAAGCATTTCTCAATTGTCTTTCATATGAAAGACCTTGGTGAGTTGCCCTATTTTTTGGGTCTACAAGTTACTCGTGGTGAATCTGAAATAACTCTCACTCAAACTTGGTACCTTATGTCTATCCTCCAGCATTTTGGCTTTGATGGTGCAAAGGTTGTCTCCACGCATTTGGTATCTGGTTGTCAACTCTCTGCTACAGATGGTATTCCCTTATTTGATCCCACTCTTTGCAAACAAATGGTTGGGACACTCCAATATCTCACCTTAACGCGACCAGACATTGCATATGCTGTCCACTTTGTCTGTAAATTCATGCAACGTCCAAGCGATCTTCACATGTTTGCTGTCAAAAGAATTTTCCGTTACTTAAAAGGAACACTTCATCTTGGTTCACTTCACCAAGTAACCAATTTCTGCCTTACAAGGATTTTTTGATGCTGATTGGGCTGGGTCCAAAGATGACCACCGCTCTACGACTGGCTTTGCTGTTTACATGGGCAACAATTTACTTCCTTGGGGAGAAAAGAAAAAAAATAATTGTTTCTCACTCAACTGCAAGAGCCAAGTATAGAGCTCTAGCCACCACAACAGCTGAATTGATGTGGTTCATGCACCTCCTTTCTAATCTCGGCTACACCATACCTACACCCACCTTGTATTGTGATAATCTCAGTACTATCAATATAGCTAAAAACCTAATTTTTCACCACTGTACAAAACACATCGAGATACATGTTCATTTTGTTCGAGAGCAACTTGCAAGTGGTAAAATTTCTTTAGCTCACATCTCTGGTCAAGAACAAGTTGCTAACATCTTCACAAAAGCCCTGTGTGGTCCAAAGTTTGAACCAAATCGTACAAGCTTTGTGTCAGACTTGTTCCACCTTGAGCTTGAGGGGGAATGTAAAGATTATCATCACTGTTATTGCCGAGATTTCCTCCTCTACGAGATTCCTGCATATTCTATAATAATCGTTAGCACTAGCTGTTTTTACTTTCATGTATAGTTTACTTCCATATATAGTTTTTCTTTCCATGTAATAGCTCTGTCTCGTTGTCATCTTAGCTATAAAATGTTACATTGTATTTTCTATATAAGTAAATACAAAGGCCCTACATTAGATTAGGCAATTTCTTTGCAGTCTTGAAGAATTTCTACAAGCAACCATCACATCCTCCATGTACCTCTCTAACACATACATTGCTCTTCACCTACACCATGTACCACCCAAGACCAACCGCATTGAAATTGAACTTGAAACCCCACTCTAGCCCTCCCCCCACTCAATTTGCACCTTCTCATTCCCTTTTGACTTAATTCTATTTACAAGCAACCAAGACACCCTGTAGTACCACCAACCCAAACCCATGCCCTGCCTTGTACCCCCATGTCAGCCCCCAAAAGCTTCCCTCATACTCAAACAAACTGCCCACTCATCACCACTCAATCGACCAACATCAAAGCCTTAACCACCAAAGATTTTGTCCACTTGAACAAGCCACCTTCTCGTCACCTCTATCCCATGCCATGATCAGTTCAAGCTACCCCTCCTCTTACACCCATTTTGTTTCCCATGCCACTTGAGCCCCACCTCACTTGCACACAAGTTCACATATCTCACTTAGCATTTTGAGAGCAAATCGAGAGTGAGAGAGAAGCAAGGAGAATCTAGGCATTTCCTCCAGGCGATTGGCTTGGTAAGATAATTTTTTGTAACGTCCCAGCCAATAATTCTAAAGTCAGAATATTGATAATTTGTATTGAGCCTAAATTATATTTAATGAGTCATATTGGATAATCCCAAGAGCGAGAAATTATTGAGATTGATTAGGAGTTTTAATTAGGCTCAATAATTAGGTTAAATCTCATTTATTATTTATTGAATGAGTTAGACTCATTTTAGAATTTGAAGATCGACCATTAGAAATTTATTTCAATTTAAAATAATCATTGATTGAAGTCATCAATGCAGTCTTAGTCATTGCCAATCCAACATTGAATGAACTGCTAGATTATGTTTTTAAATTCAAACTCTCTTCTTGAATGATCGCAATCGAGTTTTCAGCAGATTAGTATCACTGCATGTATTAATCGAGTCTAACTCAAACTTGTCGGTAGACTCTCCCAAATTTCTTTATAAATATCTTCCCTTCCTTGCATTATTTTGACAAATAATAAACCTCCATAAGTACACCTCCATAAGTACAACGGTCGAATCCAAAATACCCAGTCTAGCACTGTGTGTGTCCCACGTTCACCACGCCAATAGTCGACTGCCTCCTTCCTTTCACAGCATTCCTAACGATTTCTCTCTCCTTCTCTCTCACGTTTGTTTTCTCTCAAGCTCTTAGTTAATCTATTCCTCTCTAGCCAGCGCCTAGCCTGTTGCATGATCTCTTCTAGGTGAGCTCTCTGTCAATTTTTCTCCCATAGCCGAACACCTCTATGTTTCTTTCTCTGTTATTTTCTTGAGAAATTATATTTGCAGTCATAGAGTGCACAAGCGCCACACAATTCTTTTGTAAAATGTGAATAAATATGAGACTGACATGAAAAAAAAATTTAATAGTAAACCTCATTCTTTTTTAAAAAGATTACGCGATGTTTACGCACTCCACGACTATATATAACACTACTCTATTTTCTTTTAACATCAGACACCTTACACTAGAAATAGATGTGTTAAATTGTTGTTGTCACTTGTCATTCCCAATGAGATTGTCGGCAACTCTTTCGTACAGCATAAAAAGAAAAATAAAAGCTCAATTACCGTGATGCCCTTTCTCTTCCTTCAGTCAATACCTTTTGGGTGGCTCTACAGTCATCGCTGGGAGTTCTTGTTGGGGGCACTCGCTAATATATTTTGCATATTTTTTCTTTTTTTTACATGCATTTTTTAATACTTTTAAATATTTTTTAAAAAATAAAAAATTCATAATATTATTAAAAAATACTTTTTTAATAACTAAGTAAAAAATAAATAAATAAAAATTCCAACGAGAGCCACCAGTGATAGACCAGCAGGAAGAGCAGCTTTTTCCATACTTTATTGTTTCAAGTTGAAATTTGCCTCGGCTATTTCCGTAAATTAAGCACGTTGGATTTAAAGTTATTACAATAAATGTCATCCAACATTTTAATAAAGCATAACCACTTGACACGTTATTTCCCTTGACTTGTAATTCATGATAGGAAATGGATTGATTTTAAGATTTGAGCTTACCTTACTATGGGCTTATTTTAATATTGGCTTAGTCTTAAATCTCATAATTTAATAAAGTTAATTTATTTATATTATAAAAATTACTTCCATAGTATCTATTTAATTAGATAGATTATTATAACATGAATTTTTAGAAAGTTACTGACGTATAGGTGATGAACTATAAAGGAAAAATTTAGAAGCAACACTACGAGGTAAATAATTTGATCATAAATTAGGATTAACATATGTTAGCTAGTTATATTATTATTAATTAAAGTCAGTTCTTTGAAAGCCAATGTTTTATGTACCACACATGTTATGATATCTGCAAGCACGTCATTTATCATAATTTATGATCATGTTTCATTCTCCACATTATAGTTATGTATGTATTATACATCCCATACATATCACGTACATAAAACACGTAAATTTTTATAACATCAAGTGTAAGATAAAGATCAAATTAATCAAATGGTCATTCAGATGCATGGTATCAATGCAGTCAGAGTGGATATGCAAGTCACGAACTCAAGCATGGTCCACCATAATATTTTTATTAGATCATAATAGCGATTCCCATTGTGGCCAAAAGATGTGGGACCAGTGCACAACCTTGCACGCTAAACTGTTCATCCGGGTTCCGGCCCAGGAACTAGAGTATATCTGGACCGGAACCCAGGTTTCAAAATAAGGTTGGAAACCAGACCGGGTTAGCCCGGGTCAAACCCGAACCAGAACCTGGATTGAAACCGGTTTTTAAAAACCCAGAACCTAGCACCCTTTTTTTTTTTTTTTAAATCAAAGCCTAAATGTTATGTATATTTTTTCATGAAAAAAAATGTTGATGCATCATTCAAACTCTATTTATTTAATTTTTTAAATCAAAATCTACATGTTCCTTGGCCACAATAAAAAGCCAAGTGGAAGAGACTAAAAAAAAAAAAACAATAAAATGAATGATTCATTTGACATAATATTTATTTTTCTTTTGAGTTTCTGTCCATTTATTTGCTAGAAATGAACAAAAAAAAAATCAAAACATTAAAAAAAAAATCGTGTACTGAGTTGGACTGAGTGTACCCAAGTTTTTCTATGCAGGTACTAGCTTGAATTTGTTCCGGGCGAAAACCCGGAGGCAGGAAAAAATTTGACCCGAATGAACAGGTCTACTTGCACACAGGGTTAAGTGTGTTGGCCAGTCAGAATAGTCAGATAATTCATATCAGTCAGACAAGTCAGTTAATTCAGATAAGTCATGCATGTCATAGCATACATATGAACAGTCATGATTTTAAGTTCTCAGCATGAAGTATTTTGATGAAAAACCTTTTGTTAAAGTATGTTTACGTTATGGTGGGTCTCTTACTGAGTCATCGACTCATTTTAGTTTGTTTACCCAGGTCTGAATATTTATGAAGATAGAGCTGCAGGACGGGACTTGGTCCAAGGAGACGTGACAGTGGCCTAGATCATATACAGATGTTTTAAGTTATGATTTTTATAGCACATTCTTCGAGAAATTTTAATAAATGCTTTCGTGTACTCTCATTTATAATTTTAGTATTTTAATCCAAAATGACTTTATTTATTATAAGGAATCTTTGTATCTAGCACTTGTTTAAGAAAATTTAAATTTTTAAGTTAAGGTAAGTAGTAACACTTCGGAGAGCGGGTGTGTAACACTTCGCTCCCCAATAAAGACATTTTAGAATTTTTGAAGAGCCAGTGTGCTACTACTAAACTTAAATATAAAAGCTTTTCATTTTTAACAATGCGCCAGATGCGAAATAATTCCATAAAATAACAAATTTCAATAAATACTGAAAATCCAAAATAAAGTCTGCAGAAGCACTTATTAAAAATATGAAAGTCTCATGTGCTTATCAAAATAATTTATTTAAACTTTAAACCATAGAAATAGTCATAGCATAATCTGTCTAGGCCTCTGCCTCACCTCCCGGAGTCAAGTTCTGTCCTGCAGTCTCATCTTCATAAATGTCATCACCTGGGGGGTTTAAAAACATAAAAACAATATAAAATGAGTCGAATACTTAATAAGCAACACATCATACAGTAAACATAATAAACATAAAGTTTCTTGAAAAACGTGCATATTCATAAATACATTTATCAATAACATGAACATGAACATTAACTTATCTTTCACTTATCATAGGCCATTACCCACTGTTGACCCCCGTGAGTTAGAGTTAGCGAATCTAAATAGATCCTGATTCCGCCCGTGGTCGCGGGTTGTGGAATCCATACATAAGGAAGACAATACTGGGTGCACTACCAGCATGCACGACCTGGCAATGCAATATGCCCATAACATAGGTACTGTTTTCATATCATAACATGGGTCGTTACATATTTTATTAAATCATACTTGCATACTTGTTATTTCATAAATTTCAAAAGAAATCACATACATACTTGTCATATCTTGACATATCATATCATAGATTTCAAATGAAATCACATTATTTCATAAATGTCGTGATACATATTTCATCGCATAAAATCATGATTTTTCATAAAATACTTTAATGCATAAATCTTCACATAAAATCATGACTTTTCATAAATCTGTTGATACATAACTCATTTAATAAAATCATGATTTGTCATAAATATCTTAATGCATAATACTTCACATAAAATTATGGATTTTTCATAATTTTATCATGTGTTGAGTACGTAAAAGGGGCTTCCAATGAAGGGCATACATGCATAATATCTTTTATAAGAAGACAAGCAGTTTGCCGTACATATGTGTAAGGATATGATCATGCTATTTACCTTGCAATGCTAATCCATTATTTTCGGCACGTAATCGGTCACCTATAAAAATAAACACGTATTTTGCATAAATTTCTAATTAAACAAGTGAATTTATTTTAAAACCTAAACTACTAAAATAGTCTATATTTTCTAAACCTAAATGCTTTCTGACACTAAAATATCCTTACCCGTTAGTCTTAAATAAGCAAGGATATTTTTGAAAAACAACATACTGAACATGGGCATTTTGGGGAAACGAAATAGAGGGGCATTTTTGTAATTTAACTAACCAAAAAAAATATTGATTTGTGGGTTGCATGGATCCGGTTTGGCTTTATGCGTGAAAGGGATGCATGCAATCGGGTTGGGTGGTGCGATGCTCACCGAGAGAGGAAGCTGATGCGCGGCGGCTCTGGGTGGCTGGGGAAGGACCGGAGACACGACTGGGTTCTCTGGGCAGTGGTGGTATGACGCCGAGAGGAGGAGAGGGGGAGTTCTGTCAAGCCGCAAATAAACCGAAAGAAAGAGGGGGACGACGACGGTCGTGGGCTTTCCGGGAGAGTGGGTGCCACTGGGTTGTGCTGGTTGACGTGTTCTGTGGCTGAGGGTGGCTGGGCTGTGGCTTACGGTCGGAGAGCTTAGTGCTCTGTTTTTGGGTGTGGAAAACAGGGGAGGCTGGTTGTTGGCTTTTTCCGAGGCAAGTCGAGTAGTGATTCTGCTAGCTGGGCAACGAGGTGGTCAAAGGGAGGAGCTGCGTGGTGGTTATGGAAGGAGGCCAAGTTTTTATGCTCTTTTGTGGGGCTGGGGTAGTGCTAACGCACGGTTTCCGTCATGCAGGTGGCTCTCGATTTCTTGTTTCCTGGACGTGGCCTTGAGGCCATGCATGAAGTGGGGGGCAGCGTGCAAGGGCTTAAGGAGTGCGGCTTGCAGTTTGGGTTGGTGTGGAGGGGATCATAGTGCGACGTGGGGAAGAAGGCGTGGGTTTGGTTTCCATGGAAATTTTCGGAGAGGAACAGCTTGGCGGCAGTGGCTATGCCTTTCATGCAGAGGAGAGCTTAACTATTTATAAGCCTAGCCAGTTGAGAGTCAAAAAGGAAAACCCTAGGATCAGAAACGTGAATGCGGAGGAAACGGATGAAGCTGTGCATGCATTTTATTGATACGTGATTGGAAGACTCACGGTGGAGGGCATTGCGGCTTGCATTTTTTGGTGAGTGAAATGTGTATATGTATATATGTTTGAGAACCAAAAGAAAACCCTAGATAAAAAAAATAAAAGGAGAGACGTGCATGTGCATGTGAGTGGATTGTTTGAAATTCATAAAAGAAAATCCGGTAGGGAGGATTTTTATTATGAAGAGGATTCATGAGTTTGGAGAGAAAATAATAATAATAATAATAATAATAATAATAATAATAATAATAATAATAATAATAATAATCTATATGATAAATTTTCTAATGGGCTTTAACTTATTTATTGAGCTTAATAAAATTATTCGAATTTTATCCCTTAAAAAAAAAAAATAGGGTCGGGTCGTTACAGGGTGTTACATTCTTCTTAACCTCATATATTCTATTTTGTGTTACTTTAAGTTAGGGACTTAATGGCTTGGGTGTTTGAATATTTTCCTTAAGATTAAATGGTAAAATCTTGATGATGTTGGAGTTGATGCATTCAGTTTGCATGTATTGCTTGTCTTAGAGTTTTGTTTTGAAATGCCATATAATCTTAGGTTTCTTTGGAGGATTTCAGTTCTGATGGAGTTTTTGACATGTATAGTGTATCAACCATTGGATTGAACTTGTAGCACTTCAAGAGATTGCATGCACTATTGGGCTTAGTAAAAATCGAAAGCTAGCATGAAGTTCTTTTGATAAATTGATTCTTTGGAGTTCTAAAGTCTTGGTTTGGTGATTGGAATCTATGAACTGTTGTTAATGGGAGTTAGATATATGTATTAACTCCCATTAATACATAGCTTCAAGCCATGAAACTAGGGTTTGAGTTGAGTTCTTGATGAATATTTATGAACACATGATTTTGATGCAAGTTTTGAGGTTCTTGCCTTGTTTCTTGTTTTAATCTTGAAGTTGGGTGTGATATGATCTAAATGATACTAAGACCTAGCTAAGGCTTAACTATGGTGAGCATGGATGATTTATTTCAGTTTCTAGGTTTTGTGTGTAGTTCGATTTTCACCTTTTGAATAAAAAGAAATTTTTGCTTAATGATGTATTTCATCATCTAGGAATGAGTACTTAGCAAGTTAAAAGTTAGGATTTATGATTCGTTAAGGTTATTGATGTTCAATTTCAAGAGAAATGGTAAGAATATCATTTTAGGGTTTCAGATTGTATGATTGTTGTTGTGTTATGTTGATTGCTTCATGTGACAAATATATGACCATGATGATTGTGAATATAGTGTCTTAACAAGTTACTAAGCTTGAGCCTAAGAGATGACTAAATGTTAAAATCGGACTAAGGCATAAATCGTAAGCAAAAAAGACAAAAAAATCACACCAAGTGAAAATTAAGGTTTAGGGGTCTCGGCCAAGGTAGAGCTCTTATAGTGGATGAATGATTTCTTAAATTCTAAGTTCATAATTGGATTTAGAATAGAAAATACAAGAAATTTGTAAGTTTGGTAAAATTTGGAGCTCGTTTGCAATTATTAAAAGTTTAGGAGCCTATTTGCAAATTCTCAAGAGTTAAGGGGCAATCTTGTAAATAGTGCACTAGAGTAGTAAATTTTGATTTTTCTTAGTTAAATGAGATTTTCTAATCTTCGAGTGTCTTCATTCAAGATTATAAAATTTCTTAGTATGATTAGTGTTTGTACAATACTTTAATGTTACCATCCAATATTATTGAGATAATGATATAAAATAACTAATTCTTTGACAAATCAAAATGACTTACATTTAATTTTGATTTCCTTAATTAAATAAAATTGATAAATTTTCAAAGAGTGGCTTTTGAGTAAGCCAAAAATACTTAATGGACATGTAACCTATGGTGTTCCATTTCAACACATTCTAATGTCTCAATGTATTAGTTAGAGTTTACTAGTTGTCACTTTTATAATGAAGACAAATCATCATACTTAATATGTATAATCTATATCATTGCATCAATTTTAAAAATTAAGATACTCCACATAATTTCACTAAATATACCCTATCATGGTCATAAAAGACCGTGAACTTAATCATCACATAATAAATAAAATAACTCATAACAATTTTTATGTAACTCAATAACAATTTCTATCCAAGAACAACCCCTAGACCAGCAATAACTCTCCCATAATATGTTGAAAGAGGCAATAATTTTGTAAATTTGTTTCATTAGGCTACATTGTTATGCCATGTTGTCATTCTATGTTATTATGCAAACTATGTTTTTATTTTAGTTATGTCAATTACGTGTAATCCATAGCCTATGCATTTCATATGTTATGATTGCATGTCATGAAATTCTCAAAAGATAAAGATGAAAAATAAGTTGAAAGTGAAATATTTAAACTTTAAGAATGGCTATAAGAGATGCATGGTACGAATGCAGTTATAGATGATTGTGAAGACACACTGAATGACATTTAGGTAAATGTATGGTCCACCATTGTTATGATAAGTTAAGCAAATCCCTTATGGCAACATATAGTAGGACTATGTGCACAATCTTGCACACTTATGAACATGTTAGTAATCATCATGTTGATAAGCTAATTGTAAGTTATATTGTTTATGTTTTGCGTTAATTGATTTTATATGATATGCTTGTTGATGTAATATGTTTTCAAGTAAAACTATGTTTGAATTACCTTTACGGTATGGTGTTACTTCTACTCATTTTAGTATGATTTTATGTGACCACCCATATGTTGAGAATGATCAAGACGATTAGGCGGGCTAGACTTAGATGAAAGAATCTAGTTCCAAGTAAATCTGTCACCACCTAGATTAATTTATTCTAGATTTTATAGGTGAGACCCATATAGGAAACCCTAGGAGTTAAGACCCATAGTAACTTTCCAAACTTAAAGTCTTTTAAGATCAAAGGAAGAACGAATTTATCACATTTAGGACTCCCACTCCCAAAAAACAAAATGGTGCCACGTGGCAATCATGTGTCACCTACGTGGGAAATCCTAAAGTACCACGTGGCGACCTTAGAGCACCCTAAAAGGAAGTGACTAGGATCCACCTCCTTAGGTGTTTACAACACATCACCTAGATGCTTGACATGTAGCATTCACTTGGACCTATTGATAGCCCTCCACGTCAACAAGTCTATGGCACATCACCTTGACCATGCTATGTCATCATCCATATAAGCATGAACAATAACTTACCATTTTCTTGACACCCACAAACTCAACCTCAACTCACCTCTAGTTAAGCTTGAGAGTTTTTGGACATGTGATTTACATAAAGACAAGCTTAACTGTAAATAACAAACCCTCATCTCTTCCATCTCCTCATTTTGGCAGAAATTGCCACCACCAAGAGCTACCAAATTTATTTGAATTCCCACCTCCTACACATGTGTTCAAGTCCTACACTTGTACACATGGATGGAAGCCAACTTTAGAGCCAATGGAGGATTGTGCAAGAGAACTCTAGGAGCTCTCTCTCACCCCCTTGGGAGTCGGGCACCACCCTCTCCCTAGTTTTTTCCCTTTCATTTTCTCACACTCTCTTTCTCTCTCTCAAGCACTCTCTCACTTGTTCATTCTTTCAAAATCATTTTCCACAACACTTCTTACTTCTTGAACTAACCCTGCAAGTTCTCACCATTTCAATGAACTCTCATCACCATCTAAGTTAGAGTACCCTTGGAGTTCGGTTCTAGGCTTAAGGCATGAATATTTCCTCTACACCTCTTCTATTGTTTTAGTTTATATCTTTATACAATGTATGTATTGAAATGTGTGAAATGATGGCTGAGTTATGGAGTCCATTGTGTCAATGATGTTTCAGGTAGGCTCATGTTATCTCCTGAGGGTGAATTATTTTCATCATATCTTTTGGAAAACTTCAAAACCTTTATGTTTTTAAAATAAAAGTATGATTGATGGGTAAGGGAAAAGTGTTGATTTTCTTTAAGATATGGTAGTGACCAAAAAGTGTTTTCTTTCTTGGATCTCTATTTTTTATTAAATGAGATCATGTCTAAGTTTTATGTAGTAACCAAAAAAGAAATGGACATGAGAACCAAGATTCATTTTCATCTAAATTTCATGTTCTTAAACTTTAATATGAAATCATGAAATAAAAGGTGTTTTGGAGATGTTTATGTTGGCATGATAATGTTTGAATCTATAAGTTATATCATCATATTTTTATAAGCAAAAAGGTTAAGCTTTTGGCAATGATTATGATGATATTTTCGATTTGTAAGATTTCAAAAGTTTGAAGTGTGTAGTATGCATAGTGTTAAATGGATATAGGTCTCAGTTCCTTGAAATTTGACTTGATATCCTTGCAAGGATATATGTTTGGAAAGGTTGTGTGCTTGATCTTGCTTGAACAGAGGGATGTAGTGATGAATTTAAACAAAAATTTGATTATTACAAAAGGTGGTTTCGGTTTCTTCATAAGCGATAAAGTTAGTGAATATCAGTTGAAGTATGAATTAGAAAAGTAGGATTTCAAAATGTTTTGGGTAATAAGTAAAATCAGTCTCTTCAAGTGTATAAGTGTATTGATCTTGTTTGAAAAGTCAAAAGCCTAGTTTAGGAACTTGAAGTGTTTCAGGTTTTATATTGTTTGTTAACATGTGTATTTATGTGTGAGAATATATGAGCATATGTGTGCATTATATATAAATATGAGGTAATCGAGCAAAGAATAAACCTCTACCATCAACAACCCTAGAAATGTGATCTAGAAACGGTGGTTTAAGATGAGTCAAATGAGATTTTTATTAGTGCAAAAGAGAGGTCTTGTATTGTCAAGGAATGGAGTTAGTCCCATAGTGTATGGTGCTCGGTTTTAGCCCTATAAAGCTTATGAGTGAATTTTTATGGTTAGATGAAGTTTAGGTTGGAAAATACAAACAATGTGAGACTTGGAATCCGAGGATAGAACCCTTGAGGCTCTCGGTTTGATCCCAATGGGTTCCAAGGAGGGCCTTAAAATGGTAAAAGTCCCTAACTTCCTTGAGTGAAATGGCTTGAGTAAAAAAGAAATGGAAGTAAAAATAAGATATTAGGAGTCGAGTGATGCTCAGTCAACTTCTTATGTTGCTTGTACATTTTCTTTGAAATTTTTCAACCAATTCTTTAGGCTAACCGAATCATACTCTCTTGCCGAAAATAAACCAAACAACACTTCAATAACTACAGCAATTTCAGGTAAGTTGCTATATAACCATGCTAATGAATGTGTGAATTATGATTATATGTTAGACACAATATTTCAATTCTATATTGATCATTTTCTAAAAAGAGGCATGAACGTTAGATCATGACTTTAAGTTGGGATGAGGTATTATTCCAGTGGAATTCATTTGTCTACTATAGAGTGTTTAAGAATAGAGTGATATCTCCTGGGTTAACGCTAATCTATCAACGACCTTGAACGAAAATGTAAAGGTCTCAGGTTGGAAGACTTGAATGGTGGAGGCTACAGAAGCTTAAGGTGAAAGATGGTCACCCGAAGCCTTCAATGTTTTTTAGACGAAGTAACATTGGCAGGCATTATCATTAGTTGTGGCGAAGGAAACCAAGACGTGTGTATGGATCTTTAGGGGAGGCCGTGATGAACGATAAATGAGGAAGGATTGGGCATTTTGGAAACAAAGATGAGGAATTTGTAGAAATTTTCTTGGAAGCTTTTCATTCTCATGCATTTATCTATCTGTGTAATATGTATCATGCATACTTTCATGAGACTTGTCACAGGGTTAACATGTTGAGATTTTATAATCTCACCATGGTTGTCCCACTAAGGTACCAATTCTCAAAACCATAGGTTTTGCAGACTAATATGATGAGAATGTCTTCGAGCAGGTCGACCAATTGCACCAGAAGGAGTAAAGAGGATTTCTTGACCATCCATCGGTGGACCACCTATTGGCGACTCCCTATCCATGTTTTATCTTACTCCATTGGGGATAGCTTTTATTTGGCATCTGAAAAATATGTGGTTATATAATACCTTAGTGATATTACAGATGTATTTGGTTACTTGTGTATGGTATTTTGATATTTAAAATTTTTTTTCTTGTACTAATCATCTTAGTTTTAGTACTATTCCCTTGCAATTTCATCATATCATTAGTAACATGATAGGAGCATGCTTAATATTGTCATGAATGTATAGGGTGTGTACCCAGTGTTACATGTCCTGACGTCTTGACAACATGTCAAATCACAAGCCAGAAGTCAGAAGCATCACATTATATTGTCATGTTATTTCATGTATTTTCCTTTCGCTTTTAAGAATCTGACTATAATTTTATTTGATGACTTCATTTAATGGAGAGCTTATTTTATGTTGACTCTTACTTAATGCAAGTTACATAAGCACATAACATCCCTAGTCTACGAGAAGGGACATTACATTTTAGGAAAATGCTTTGTACACTGACAAAGTGTACTGATTAGTATTTTTTTAAAAGCATTGGTGTGTGTCTGTGTGTTTTTTTTTTTTTTTTTTTTTTTTTTGCAGTATTTTTATAAAAAAAAAATACACGCTTTAAAAAAACAAAAGACAAACATCGGTACACATTTCGGTATCCTTTCTCGGTGTCCCTAGCATAATCCTACATTCTATCATGAAATCCAAAAATAGACATCATTATTAAATAAAAATCAAGTTCAAATTGGATTTTAGAACAAAAGGCCGGAGGTCCACAACATGGGCTAGTTTTTGTGTGTTCTTTTCTTGGACCTTTAATTTACACAGCCCACGTGTGCCATTTACTGCATATTGTTGCTAAGTGGCTTTTCTCTTCCTGCGGGCCCATTAATGCTGAGAGGCATTTGGTGGTTTCTGTTGGGCCATCTCTTATAAGGCTCAAGAACATCAGAGATCACTCCCACACGTAACTCTCTTCAACATAATATTTTTGAAAAAGAAAAAAACAAACCGCAATGCATTAAAATGCAATAGATATGTAAGCTTTCAAATAATATTTGAGTTTTGAGTTAAGAAAATGTCAATTTATAATAGAATAGTACTATTTGAAGACCTTTACACTACACGACATCTATATAATATAATTTAATTTACAAGATTCAAATTTTAAGATTTATCTTCTAAATCAAATTATTCCACGTGAATAGTATATGGTGTGAAGGTTTTCAAATAAAATTAGTTTTTATAATATTTAATATATTTGCTTTTATACTTTTGTTTTATTTTTTTAATTTTAAACCTATATGCTACAAAGAAATACTCTTTTTGAAATAACTTTTTTGTCCCAAAAATGTCATTTTTGTAGTAAACTTTTTTTTTTTTCCTTTGCCATGAAAATCACTCTTTTAAGACCAAAAGTTTCGTCAAAAGCATTTATATTGTGGAAAAATATTTGCATCTGCCTACATCCGGCGCACACTCAATGCATTGAATGTAAAAAAAATAAAAAAAATAAAAAAAAAAACATGTGAAGTGTGCGCCGGCTGTAGGCAGATGTATATCATATCTCTTTATATTGTAGTGTATCATAAACTTGTAGAGTACCATAGACTTGTAGTGTGTATCATTTTTTAATGGAAAAAAATAGAGGGAAAGGTGGGTTGTTGAGTAAGACTTCTATTCAGCTGTCTTATACTATACATCTGTTGAGAAAAAATAAAATAAAAATAAAAAGTAAAAATAAATATGTAGTATAGGACTACTGAATAGATTTTTTCTTCTAATAGAACACTAATATGAAGCTTTAGTTATAAATTTATTGCTAGAAAAAAAAAAATACCCTTTTATGTTTATTATCCAAACTCACCACTAGTTCAAGTGTCAATAGAGCAGTACACGTGCACCCATGTTAAAGGTTCAACGTGGCAGTGTAGGCTCTCTATAATAAATAAAATAAATAAATAAAGATATTTCTTTGCCATGACTTATATAATTCGGGTGGACGGCTGAGATTACTTTGCCACGAAGCAAACCTCGACACATTGTCTCTATTTTCTCCCACAGCTTCTGGTCTCTTGAGTCTTGTCTCCATTACTTTGAATTGAATTTTGGAGTCCAATATGTTGAAATTTTTTGTCATTATAGTGATCTCAACCGTTCAAATGATTGATGGTACAGCCTTCTTCATGCCTTCTCCCTCTGACGACTTTTTCTTCCATTATTTCAATTCTAAAATTTTGCGTGGACTGCACGATAGAATTACGGTATCATACCTACTATTTTTTTTTATTTTAATAATGTTACGTATAATCGTAGAATGCACAAATATCATACAATCACTTTAAAAAAAATAAAATCTACTATTAAAAAATTAATTTCTTTTCATGTAAATCTCATATTTATTTATTTTTTTCAAAACGACTGCACGACGACTACACACTTACGACTGCAAATATTATTTCTCATTTTTTTTTCTATTTTTCTTTATAAGAAATGATATTTGTATATTTAGAATGTGTAAGTTTTACGCACTTTCTTTAAAAAATGTGAATACATTTGTTATCTACTTGAGAAATTTTATTTTATTTTATTTTTTAATTTATAATTAGCCCCCTTTTTTTTTTAAGAAAAATGCTTGGATAACCTCCAAATGTGTCCCCAAAAGTGCCTCCTCGTGTATTTTATTTATTTGTTTCTAAATATTTAAAAAAGTTACTACTAGTGAATTTGTCTGTGTTTTTTTAACATCAAAAGAATTAAAAAAATCTAAATACACTAGGAGACACTTTTGGGGGCATATTAGGAGGAGGATATCCTAACATCACCCTTTTTTTTAAAAGGAGCGCGATACTTGTACATCCTAAAACTGTATTTAGTATTATTCTTTTTTTATTTCTTGTACTTGAAATGTGAGAAAAATATGCATAAAAAATAAATTTTATGGCATTATTGAATGTCTAATCTTGTTCAAGAAATTTATACGAATAATAGTAAATGACGTGGGATCACTTTATATATCTATCTATCTTTCATTTTAACCGTATAAACTTTATAGATCTCGATCTATAAATTACAATCCCAATGATCTCAAATTAAGACTCGTTACAATTCTCATCATAAATCATTTTTTTTTTTTTTTGTTATAACTGCAATTGAGTCAAATTGGGGTATTAAATGGGTGGTAAATGATGAAATTATCCTATATTTATAATAAAAATTACATACATGTTCTTCATTCACAAAAAATAAAAATAAAAAAATTTAAAAAAATGGTAACCATACAAGTCAAGAACCGTGGCTCCCACCATCCCTCGACCATTACAGGAGCCTCCCATGCATGGCCACTCACCAATTTCCTTTATAAAGTTTTTAGGAGTAAGGACTAAGGATAGTTCTTGGCTTTGATAAGGCTGAAATTCCAAAACAATTTTAAAAAATAAAAATAAGTGGTGTGTGGTGTGTGGAGATGATGAGTAACAAAGTACTTTTGTAGATTGATAAGGTATAAATTTTGTACCGAGAGACCCAAAAAACTAACTTCAACATAAAACATTGTTGAAATTTTTTTAGGCATAAACCGAAATAACAAGCACGCAAGGAACTCATAAGAAGAAAAGACAATGTGTCACGTTCTGGTATTATTCCAAACTCAATACGATTAGGAGAAAACATGAAAAATGTGCTCATGGATGGTGAGAGACCTCCAAGCAAAAAGGCTGAAAAAGAAGAAAGAGAAACATATAAAAGGTAAGGAATCACAAGTTAATGAGTTTAATGAGGCCTTAAGGCACATGAGTGATGATAGGAAGACTTATATGATGGAGATAATAGAAGCAATAATCAAGACTAACAATGTTAGATCTGAGTTAGTACTTCTTAGGAAGAGAAAACTTGATATGAAAATTAAGGCTGAGAAGGATAGACCTGACTGAAAAGTTCTTAAGAAGAAGAAAACTGATATGGAAATTATGAAATTGGATATTGATTCCATGAATTATGTATAATAAGAGTATTTTCTTAATCTTCAAATGGAAATTATTGAGGAGCAAAGGAATAAGGTCATATCGCATACATAACTCTATGCTTGGTTTTGGTTTATTTTGATTGGTGGTGGACTTTTGGTTTTTTATTGTATTGGACTTGTTGGAGTTGCTAGTGGGGTTGGTGGTTGGTTACTGGAGGAGTTTTATTGTTGTTGTTGGTTGCTACTTCGAAGCTAGCTGCTGATTGGAAGCTGGTTTCTGGTTGTTGGTTGCATGATAATGGATTTTGTAATGGATTTTGATACATGGAATTTGTATGGTGTATATATATATATAGATATATATATATATATATATATATATATATATTTATATTCATGTAATCGAATGTGGCATTGATTTTGAGATAGCTCTCTGAAATGGATTGATGGAATTTTTTGTATTACATATATATTCATGTAGTGTAATGGCCGCATTAATTTTGAGACAACTTTTTGAAATGGATTGAGGGAATTTTTTGTATTACATATATATATATATATATATATATTCATGTAATGTAATGGAGTAACATTGATTTTCATACATCACTCCTACTATGTACAGTCGTCATTTATAGTCAACACGCAGTCGGCTGCCACGTCAGCTTCTATTAAAAAAAAATTTGAAAAACAAAGTTCCGACTTCCTTCTCCTGCACGTCTTGCGATTCGTGGTCTTCGACTCTGGTTTCCTTCGGCGATTTGTGGTCTTCAACTTTTCGGATAGAAACTGATGGCGAGTTGAGTGCATTTCCGAATCTCTTTGACTCTGGTTCCCGCTTACTTCTCCGTTTGTGCTTCTCTTGTGTTGTGGTCTTCAGCGATTTGTGGTCTTCGCTCGAGTTTCAAGTGGTTGAGTCCGTAAGTATTAAGGAAGAAAATAAATCAAGTGCACAAGCAGTCGCCTAAGAAGAAGAATGCATCAGCACATGCACAATTGAAACCAACACTCAGACAAATACCCACATTGCAGAGGCAAGAAAATCAGAGCAGAGGAAAAATGAATCTTCTAGAATAAACAAATAGTTTCTGGTAATCCTGCAATTGTTAGTTAGTAGGTTCTCTATATAAAGCAATGTAAAAGCACTGTAAAGAGGTGTGAGGAACGAAAACAGAGATATGAAAATATGATTTTCTCTTTTACACATTCTGGCGAGCAATTGATTTTCATACTAAGTTGTAATCTCAATATGTTATCAAGAGCTTGTTGAAAGACTATCGTCTTCTCCAATTTTCTTTTTCTCTTTCTTTTGTTTTTTCCATGGCATTCGAAAACTCTTTCCCCATCTCCTCCACACAGAACCCAACGCCCACCATCAACCCATCCATTCTCAACTCTGCAACTCACTTCATCACCATTAAGCTTTCCATAAATAATTGTCTTCTATGGAAGACCAAATGGTCCCCTTCCTCAAAAGACACCAATTATTTGATCATGTGGATGGCACTTCCACTATGCCTTCTTGTTAGACCCCTATGTCAAGTTGCCTCTAGAGATGCCGCACATGCCCTAGTCATGGTGAGGACATGCACTTTGGCTAGCCCACAAGCATGCCTTGGCTCATGGGGTGACACACATGAGGCACCCAGCATGCATGCATACCTGGCCCGCGCAATGACACACACGAGGCGCCCAAGCATGCGGGCCAGCGAGGTTAGTGGGCGCCTGCCCGCACCGAATGCCCATGCGTGCGGCATTGCGCGTAGCACTACACCGCGCGCTCATGCGCGCCCCATTGTGCATGTGCATCCTTGTGCGCACGCCCATGCACTACACAACACTGCCAGCCCACCTGCCGCATGCCAGCGAGGTTAATGGCATGCCTCACAAGCATGCCATCCAGCGCACTACTCCAGCTCGTGCCTTGCAGGCTATGCCAGTGGCATGCCATCCAGCGCATGACTCCAGCCTATACCTTGCAGCAGCTTCAACGCCCAAGCCACCAGCTTGGGCCATGCAGAGTCAGCGCCTGGGCCACTAGCCTGAGCCATGCAGCGCACCAACATGGCTCACCATCAGCAAGCCATGCCGCACCACCTAGCCATGGACCAGCCTAAAGACCACCATTCACCAACCTAGCCCACCATGGGCTCATGCATGCCACGGCCAGCTTGGTCCATGCCACTATGCTTATTCATTTTAATTAATTAATTATTTATTTATTTTCAAGGGACCTATTGAGGGTTTTCAACTTGTTTTGCTTATAAATAGGACATCTTTCAATTGTTTTAGAATCTTTTGGCAAATACCCTAAAGGGAGGATTATTATTTGAGAAATCATTAACGGTGCCTTTGCACTTGGGCTTTTTGAGTGAAATTCGTAAATCCCAAAAAAAGGATCACACCTTGCAATTTGTTGAATATGTGTAATTCATTTATCTTGTTCTTGCAACTTGGTGCAATTCGTGAATCCAAGTTATGTTTATCAATATATGAGGTTTATTCATCTATTGTGCAATTCGTGAATCAATAGTTGAATTGTTATTGTTATTCAATTGTTCATTCAAGTTCTTAAGTATATTGCTTTTGTTCTTGAGTGTTCTTCATTGTGTTCTTAGTGTTCATCACATATTTGCTCTTCCCAATCCATTAAACCCTAAAAGTCGACCGACACTAGTGTTAGTCAACTTTCCATATTTGTCTTGCTTCACCCATCTTACCCTAGCCGAAACACACATTCCTACTTGGTGCAAAGTCCTATTCGGCTACCACTTGCCTTGTTGGATTTGCCCTAGCCGCCCACTCCACTTTTCATACTTGTGTTCCTATAATTTAGGAACCCTAGTTGACCCATTCAAATATAGCCGGTCATACACTTACCAACTTGGGAACCAAGATTTTAGGAAATCTTCCTAAAGTCTCTCATTTATCCAATCAAGCCTTATCTCATTGTGGCCGTCGAACCCTAGCCGCCACTACCCTAAACCCTAATTCCAAATCCTAGCCTCTCCATCCAAACCCTAAACCTAAACTCCAAAGTGGCGCCAACCCTAGTTGCACCCTTTGCCATACACTCCTTTGCACCATTGAAGCCTTACCCTTCATCTTCCTTTCCCATCATTCCATACACTAATTCCCAGGTGCTTGAATGCACTATTGATCATGAAGTATGGACATCCTTGCAAAGCTTGTTTGCTGCGCAATCCTCTGCACATGTAATGCAGACACAGTACCAATTAGCAGAGGCAAGAAGCTTGGCGGCGAACTCATGATTCAAGTGAGACTCTGTGAATGTTTTGGTGCTTATGATTCAACAGAGGCTGTTGGTGCAGAGATCAAAAGCTTGGCGGTGACCTCATGCAGGTTCCAGACCACAAAGCTGTTGTTGCCGTCACTCCAGGAAACTACCGAGTTGGTCTCCGGCTCATCCACCATGCGTAAAGCTTCATCAGAAACGGCGGCAATGTATCCGTCGTCGTCGTCTTCGATAGAAGGGTAATCATGGAAGGATTGAGAGAGGGAGTTCTAAACTGAGGAGAGGAAATGCAGAGGGAGGGAATGAGGAAGGACAAAAATTTTGAGAGAAAGGAAGCTGTGGAATCGAAATGGAACGGTGCATTTCAATGAGGAAAAAAATTTTGAGGAAAATATCTGGAATCGAAATGGTGCGTTTTGATTAAATGAATCCACATCAGCAGATGCATACATGGCTTTTATCCCTGGCGACTGAATATATAATTTCTCTTGATACATAGAATTTGTATTGTAGACAACTTTTTGTATGTTGAACTAGTTTGAGACAACTTTCTGAAATTAGTTAATGTTCAATTTTAAGTTGATGAAATTGGTGTTGGTAGCACAAGTTATCATTTTAAGTTGATGAAATTGGTGTATATTTGTTGATGTTCAATTTTAAGAGAGCACAATTGGTGTATATTTGTAGATCTTATGTAGTGGGTTTTAATTGCAAAATATATAAAAATTAATTTTAGGAAAAAAAACATTATTAATAATAATAATAAATAATATTTTATTGTTATTTTGGCTAAATGATGCATAATCTAACGTGGGAGTCTTTCTTGAATGGCAAAGGCAACCTCCAAAACATGTGATTTTGTATTTGCATTTGACTACACCATTGCCAATGCTCTTAGAGGATAAGCAATTGTGTTGGAAGTTCTTGGTTTATGGTTTTTTCTTTTTTGAAATAACTTTTTTAACTTCCTCTTCACTTTTGTTTGTGCTTGATGTTCCCCTTCCTAGTAAGGGTGTAATTGGTCCGGTTCAATTTGATTTTGGGTATTTTTTAGAATTAAACTGCTATCCATCGATTTTGGAAATTTAAGAACCGAAACTGGAACTTTTGGCCTTTCCGGTTTTGGTCTGATCCCCTTTTTCCAGTTTTACAGATAAACAATATCATAATCTAACAAAACTTTAGCAAGTGATTGACCCATATTCCTCATTTTATATTATATTAATTTATATGTTATACCAAAATTCAAATGTTATATTAAAAATTATAAGATTAATTTATATTATATCATAATCAAATGTTATATTAATTTTATGTTATAAGATTAATAAACATGATTAATATGATTTTAAAATTTCATGTTATATTTATTAGAAATTTAGCATATAATATATATAATATAATATAAAAATCATATAAAAAATATTTTATATATAATATAAAAAATTAAAAATAATATATATGTACCAGTTCTGTTTGAACGGGTGTTCTAAATATCAAAACCGGAACCAGACTGATTTTCAACCGATTTTTATAGCCCTACTTTCCACGAAGAAAATGATTAACTTATACCTGCTTTATAGCCATTTTACAATTCTATAGAAAATGGAGGGTAGTTTTGTAAATTGAAATTTATTTTTAATGAAATAACATGATTGTATTAATTGATTATAAAATAAGTTATAATATTATCCAATTTTAAAAGAGAAAAAAAGACTGCTAGAGGATAAGAATGGTGCTAAAGCATATGAAGGGAAACATACGAGGAAAATGACTTGTAGTTACCAAAATTCTCACCAAACGTTACTAGGTCTATCAATGACAAGCCAAAGAGTTGACATTTGGATTTCTTAGCATTATTACTGTCCACCTTGGAAGTTTCCTTGATCTGATTTTGTAATTTACAATAGATCAAGTTGGCCTACATATTTTTCATACAAGGAAAACTCAAATGATCTAGATTCTTCACCAAAGCTTAGGACATATTCAATGAATTAGAGGCGATTCATGACAATTTTGAATTATTACTATATAATTCGACTATTTAATATCGTGCATAAAATAATTAAAATGGAATTCATTGACTAATTTCGATAAGAATATGATAATGAATCTAAATAGTTTCAATAAGCTTGTAATTTATATATTTAACCAATGTATATGATTTTGAGACACCTCTCTGAAATGGATTGATGGAATTTTTTGTATTACATATATATTCATGTAGTGTAATGGCGGCATTGATTTTGAGACAACTTTCTGAAATGGATTGAGGGAATTTTTTGTATATTGATTTTCATACATCACTCCTACTATGTACAGTCGTCATCTATAGTCAACGCGCAGTCGACTGCCACATCAGCTTCTATTAAAAAAAATTGAAAAACAGAGTTCCGACTTCCTTCTCCAGCACGTCTTGCGATTCGTGGTCTTCGACTTTTCAGATAGAAACTGACGGCGAGTTGAGTGCATTTCCGAATCTCTTCGACTTTGGTTCCCGCTTGCTTCTCCGTTTGTGCTTCTCTTGTGTTGTGGTCTTCAGCGATTTGTGGTCTTCACTCGAGCTTCAAGTGGTTGAGTCCGTAAGTATTAAGGAAGAAAATAAATCAAGTGCACAAGCAGTCGCCTAAGAAGAAGAATGCATCAGCACATGCACAATTGAAACCAACACTCAAACAAATACCCACATTGCAGAGGCAAGAAAATCACAACAGAGGAAAAATGAATCTTCTAGAATAAACAAATAGTTTCTGGTAGGACAAGTGTCCATTGATCCTGCAATTGTTAGTTAGTAGGTTCTCTATATAAAGCAATGTAAAATCACTGTAAAGAGGTGAGAGGAACGAAAACAGAGATATGAAAATATGATTTTCTCTTTTACACATTCTGGCGAGCAATTGATTTTCATACTGAGTTGTAATCTCAGTATGTTATCAAGAGCTTGTAGAAAGACTATCGTCTTCTCCAATTTTCTTTTTCTCTTTCTTTTGTTTTTTCCATGGCATTCGAAAACTCTTTCCCCATCTCCTCCACACAGAACCCAACTCATACCATCAACCCATCCATTCTCAACTCTGCAACTCACTTCATCACCATTAAGCTTTCCATAAATAATTGTCTTCTATGGAAGACCAAATGGTCCCTTTCCTCAAAAGACACCAATTATTTGATCATGTGGATGGCACTTCCACTATGCCTTCTTGTTAGACCCCTATGTCAAGTTGCCTCTAGAGTTGCCGCACATGCCCTAGTCATGGTGGGGACATGCACCTTGGCTAGCCCACAAGCATGCCTTGGCTCATGGGGTGACATGCATGGGGCACCCAGCATGCATGCATACCTTGGCCCACGCGATGACACACACGAGGTGCCCAACATGCGGGTCAGCAAGGTTAGTGGGCGCCTGCCCGCACCGCACGCCCATGCATGTGGCATTGCGCGCTCATGCGCTATTGCACATGTGCATCCTTGTGCGCACGCCCATGCGCCGCACAACCTCAACGCGCGCGCGTGCGCCCATGCACTACACAGCACTGCCAGCCCACCTGCCGCACGCCAGCAAGGTTAGTGACATGCCTCACAAGCATGTCATCCAGCGCACGACTCCAGCTCGTGCCTTGCAGGCTAGGCCAGTGGCATGCCCACCAGGCATGCCATCCAGCGCATGACTCTAGCATATGCCTTGCAGCAGCTTCAACGCCCAAGCCACCAGCTTGGGCCATGCAGAGTCAGCGCCTGGGCCACCAGCCTGGGCCATGCAGCAAGCCATGCCGCACCACCTAGCCATGGACTAGCCCGAAGACCACCATTCACCAACCTAGCCCACCATGGGCTCATGCATGCCACGGCCAGCTTGGTCCATGGCACTATGTTTATTCATTTTAATTAATTAATTATTTATTTATTTTCAAGGGACCTATTGAGGGTTTCCAACTTGTTTTGCTTATAAATAGGACATCTTTCAATTGTTTTAGAACCTTTTGGCAAATACCCTAAAGGGAGGATTATTATTTGAGAAATCATAAACGGTGCCTTTACACTTGGACTTTTTGGGTGAAATTCGTGAATCCCAAAAAAAGGATCACACCTTGCAATTTATTGAATATGTGTAATTCATTTATTTTGTTCTTACAACTTGGTGCAATTCGTGAATCCAAGTTATGTTTATCAATATATGAGGTTTATTCATCTATTGTGCAATTCGTGAATCAATAGTTGAATTGTTATTGTTATTCAATTGTTCATTCAAGTTCTTAAGTATATTGCTTTTGTTCTTGAGTGTTCTTCATTGTGTTCTTAGTGTTCATCACATATTTGCTCTTCCCAATCCATTAAACCCTAAAAGTCGACCGACGCTAGTGTTAGTCAACTTTCCATATTTGTCTTGCTTCACCCATCTTACCCTAGCCGAAACACACATTCCTAATTGGTGCAAAGTCCTATTCGGCTACCACTTGCCTTGTTGGATTTGCCCTAGCCACCCACTCCACTTTCCATACTTGTATTCCTATAATTTAGGAGCCCTAGTTGACCCATTCAAAACCCCATAGCCGGTCATACACTTACCAACTTGGGAACCAAGATTTTAGGAAATCTTCCTAAAGTCTCTCAATTATCCAATCAAGCCTTATCTCATTGTGGCTGTCCAACCCTAGCCGCCATTACCCTAAACCCTAATTCCAAATCCTAGCCTCTCCATCCAAACCCTAAACCTAAACTCCAAAGTGGCGCCAACCCTAGTTGCACCCTTTGCCATACACTCCTTTGCACCATTGAAGCCATACCCTTCATCTTCCTTTCCTATCATTCCATACACTAATTCCCAGGTGCTTGAATGCACTATTGATCATGAAGTATGGACATCCTTGCAAAGCTTGTTTGCTGCGCAATCCTCTGCACATGTAATGCAGACACAGTACCAATTAGCAGAGGCAAGAAGCTTGGCTGCGAACTCATGATTCAAGTGAGACTCTGTGAATGTTTTGGTGCTTATGATTCAACAGAGGCTGTTGGTGCAGAGATCAAAAGCTTGGTGGTGACCTCATGAGGGTTCTAGACCACAAAGCTGTTGTTGCCGTCACTCCAGGAAACTACCGAGTTGGTCTCCGGCTCGTCCACCATGGCGTAAAGCTTCCTCAGAAATGGCGGCAATGTATCGGTCATCGTCGTCTTCGACAGAAGGATAATTGTGGAAGGATTGAGAGAGGGAGTTCTAAACTGAGGAGAGGAAACGTAGAGGGAGGGAATGAGGAAGGACAAAAATTTTGAGAGAAAGGAAGCTGTGGAATCGAAATGGAATATTGCATTTCAATGAGGAAAAAAATTTTGAGGAAAATATCTGGAATTGAAACAGTGTGTTTCGATTAATTGAATCCACATTAGCAGATGCTTACATGGCTTTTATCCCTGGCGACTGAATATATAATTTCTCTTGATACATAGAATTTGTATTGTAGACAACTTTTTGTATGTTGAACTAGTTTGAGACAACTTTCTGAAATTAGTTAATGTTCAATTTTAAGTTGATGAAATTGGTGTTGGCAACACAAGTTATCATTTTAAGTTGATGAAATTGGTGTATATTTGTTGATGTTCAATTTTAAGAGAGCACAATTGGTGTATATTTGTAGATCTTATGTAGTGGGTTTTAATTGCAAAATATATAAAAATTAATTTTAGGAAAAAAAACATTATTAATAATAATAAAAAATAATATCTTATTGTTATTTTGGCTAAATGATGCATAATCTAATGTGGGAGTCTTTCTTGAATGGCAAAGGGAACCTCCAAAACATGTGATTTTGTATTTGCATTTGACTACACCATTGCCAATGCTCTTAGAGGATAAGCAATTGTGTTGGAAGTTCTTGGTTTATGGTTTTTTCTTTTTTGAAATAACTTTTTCAACTTCCTCTTCACTTTTGTTTGTGCTTGATCCCTTCCTAGTAAGGGTGTAATTGGTCCGGTTCAATTTGATTTTGGGTATTTTTTAGAATTAAACTGGTATCCATCGATTTTGGAAATTCAAGAACCGGTACTTTTGGTCTTTCCGGTTTTGGTCTGATCCCCTTTTTCCGGTTTTACAGATAAACAATATCATAATCTAGCAAAACTTTAGCAAGTGATTGACCCATATTCCTCACTTTATGTTATATTAATCTATATGTTATTCCAAAATTCAAATGTTATATTAAAAATTATAAGGTTAATTTATGTTATATCATAATTAAATGTTATATTAATTTTATGTTTTAAGATTAATAAACATGATTAATATGATTTTAAAATTTCATATTATATTAATTAGAAATTTAGCATATAATATATATAATATAATATAAAAATCATATAAAAAACATTTTATATATAATATAAAAAATTAAAAATAATATATATGTACCAGTTCTATTTGAACTAGTGTTTTAAATATCAAAAACGGAACCAGACTGATTTTCAACCGATTTTACTAAATAGGAACTGGTATTAAACCGGTTTAGAATCGATGGGTCCAGTTCATCAGTTTCCTGATTTTTTTTTTTTTTTTACAGCCCTACTTTCCACGAAGAAAATGATTAACTTATACATGCTTTATAGCCATTTTACAAATCTATAGAAAATGGAGGGTAGTTTTGTAAATTGAAATTTATTTGTAATGAAATAACATGATTGTATTAATTGATTATAAAATAAGTTATAAAATAGTTATAATATTATCCAATTTTAAAAGAGAAAAGAAAGACTGCTAGAGGATAAGAATGGTGCTAAAGCATATGAAGGGAAACATACAAGCATATGAAGGGAAACATACGAGGAAAATGACTTGTAGTTACCATAATTCTCACCAAACGTTACTAGGTCTATCTGTGACAAGCCAAAGAGTTGACATTAGCATTATTACTGTCCACCTTGGAAGTTTCCTTGATCTGATTTTGTAATTTACAATAGATCAAGTTGGCCTACATATTTTTCATACAAGGAAAACTCAAATGATCTAGA
Source organism: Juglans mandshurica (assembly GCA_022457165.1). NCBI lineage: Eukaryota > Viridiplantae > Streptophyta > Magnoliopsida > Fagales > Juglandaceae > Juglans > Juglans mandshurica. The sequence goes on from CM039634.1 coordinate 12,747,923, forward strand.
TTCTTGACTAAAGCTTAGGACATATTCAATGAATTAGAGATTCAGCAAATTGAATCAGGCGATTCATGACAATTTTGAATTATTACTATATAATTCGACTATTTGATATCGTGCATAAAATAATTAAAATGGAATTCATTGACTAATATCGATAAGAATATGATAATGAATCTAAATAGTTTCAATAAGCTTGTAATTTATATATTTAACCTATTTTGTACACTTTTTTTTTGTCTCAAATACTCTCATATATAAAGAAGATACTCACCATGATTATGTTATAAACATATGACAATGGTAGTATTTTGTGCACAGCTACAAATTTAATACAAAATACTCATTTATCTCTGTTTTTTGTTCAAGCAAAAAAGTAAAGAACACAATGTTAGCTTTCATTTTTTTTTTTATTCTTATTGAATACAATGATGAAAAAATTGAATATATGTTTAGTCATATCATATTTTTCGTAACGAAATAAAAAAAAAATCATTTATCAAACACAATTTTAAAAATAAATTCGATTTTGATTTGGTTGGAATCGACTCAAATTGGCTAGAATGAAACAAAATTGCTCTAAATTGGCTGATCGAAACGGTTTGGTGGGCGACTAAAAAATACAATAAAATATATATATAAAAAAACTAATTCTATTATTCTATTTTTATTGAAATCGTGATTAAAATAATTGAAGATTCTATTTACAGCACTATTTATTAACAACAACTACATAATTAGTAGCGGAATCAGTAATTGTGTTGAGCGGGTGCCAAAAAAAATTAGGATCCACCATTAAAAAATAATTTTTTTTATGTGGGTCCTAGATTTACCTATTTTTTTCAAAATGAGTGGGCATGAGCTTACATATCCTAGGACTGCAAATATCATTTCTCTTATGTAAATTAAAAGGAGATTGAAAAATCATAAAAAACATAACTACAAACTATTTTTTATATAGATCATGACCTTAAATAATATTTCTTGTATTTTTTACTTTGGATTCCGTATTAAGAAACCTAATATTATATAACAAAAAATTTTGAGATCCATATTAAGAAGTTTATTATTTCTCCTAAACTTAGTTTTAATTTTAATTTTGGAGAAACCACATCCTTGAAAATAAATAATATATAGAAATTAAACAAAATTTTGGAACTATAAAAAAATTGGAGAGAGACACCTTTAGGTATAGTGAAATTTTAAAAAATTTTAGAGATCATATGTAGATTATAATTTTTATTGGGGGTCATTTTCTATATTTGCCGAATTATGTATAAAATGCATAGGGTATTTTATGTTTGGAAAATGCTCGTAGAGTCGCTCAAACTTACTGTTCAATCTTATTGTTCATGTATTTTAATTTTTTTTCTATTTTTTTACTTAATAGTTAAGAAAATGACTATTAATAAAATTGTGTATTTTTTATTTTTTTTAATGATTAAAAATATTAAAAAATTACTTTAAAAAAATCAAAAGAAAAAGAACAAAAAAATTATTACTAGCGACACGCCTAACGCGTTTTAGGGGAGCCATGGCCCCTCAGTACCGTGTGGGTCCGCCACTGTACATAATTGATGTGAAATCCTTCTATATTAATTAGCATTCAACATATTTGTATTTTGAATTTTTGTTATAACTGTGTTTATACACTTATTTGTAAATAACAAAATTAAAAAACCATTAATCGAAGTGTCGAGGGCCTTTGGCCTATTAGCTTTATACAATAAAACAACTTTCAATAATAAGACCACTAGATAAAAACTACCAACGTGATAATTCAGTTGGTACGAATTGATATTTTATGACTTCAAGGTCAGGAGTTCAAGTCAGAACATAAGTTAAAACCACTTGTAATAGTAAAACCTGACCTTTGGGCCACGAGATGAGCTTTGGGTCAACTGGATACTTTGGGGTGCGTGACGAGCTTACTCTTGGGACAGTAGCTATGGTTCAAACCGGACATTCCACAGCGAGGAGAGGATCCCTATGGTCACACCCAGAGAGAGTTGCTACGACACTACGCTGGTCGCCCTTGTCTCCATTTTTGGAAGAAAAAAAAAATTCTACCAACAATTAAAAAAATTGCATCTATAATCAAAAGTTCAATTATCCCAAACAACTCGCAATAGGCGCATAATCGGATTAGAAAGAGGTGTGATCTATTGGTCCAAGATAAATGATATTTGTCATTTTAGAGTGTGCAAATTTTACGTAATCCTTTTAAAAAAAGGTAAATATGAAAAAAATATTTTTTGTAACGATGGACCTACTTTTTTTTTGAGAATTAACATATGACATTCATATAATCAGTAGATACAAAAAGTCTTCCAACCAAACGTAAACAGCAAAGAAAGTTACATAACAACAAGGCCAGCAGCATCCACCCTAATGCTACCCAAAATAAAATCCGGAGGTTCATGCCACCGTTGAACAGTATCACTCACAAAACATGTATGTCTCGATAAGAGATGAGCCACCTCATTGTCTTGTTTACCAACATATAGAACATGAAATTAGGAACCTACATTTTTTTAAATAAACAATAATAAATATAGAATTAAGTAATATCAGAGATAAATTTAAAGATATAAATTAAGTATTGTATCTTATCAACACGAACATATTTCTAAAGGAGAAATGCTAAACGTTTCGAATTTGAGATCTAAAAAGTGTCTCGAATGTTTTTTTTTTATTAGTGATTAAGAAAATATTTTTTAATGATATTGTGAGTTTTTTTATTTTTTTAAAATGTTTATGATGATTAAAAACATATATGAAAACGAAACGGTACAAATTGAAGACGTATGAGGCATCGATGTTGCACACCAAACCACGCATCGATGTTGATATATAAGGCATATGAGGCATATGTTTAACGAAACGGTACAAATTGAAGACGAAAATAATTTTTACGAGATAAAGGATTTTCTTCATCTTTCAAAAAAAATTTTCTTTTATTTTTTTTTAATTAAAAAATTATATAAGCCTCGGTACACGATTTTTGCGTGAACTTATACGAAGGCTCTTGTGAAAACAAAGGACGACTTGAAAAAATTTGTGAACCAGGTGTATACAAAGGAATAAGAACGTGTTGGTGACGTGGAAGCCTCGTCACCGTCGATTTTTTAAACTCGAAAAAATATGAAAAATGAAATAAAAAGAGCAATATTCCTTTTTCAATGGAGTCATGAGTCATCATCCCACCATTTTCCCTCTCAACTTCCTCTCTCTTTCTCTCTCTCTCTTGGTCCGCCGATAAAAAAATTATCACAATTCTGAATCTGCAAGCCTTCTCGAAGCATTCATTTCTTAGCGTTTCGGGTTTGCTTACTCCTCCCACGGCGACGGCGACAACTCCGGTGAGCTTTTTGAGTTTGTCTTGGGAGATCTTTCTTTGCGAATCTACTGTAGTGTAGCTGCTGGTGGAAAGATGTTCCAAAAAGGGTTACCTGAATTCAATCAAAACTCCTTTTAACTCCAGTTGTTTCTTTTAGGAATTTAGGATATTTTCCCCTGTTTATAGGACCCTTTAATCGAGAGATTATGCACAGACACAAGTATGTATATATGTACGTATGCATATATGTGTGTGTATAAATATATATATATATATATATATTTATATATTTATATATGTTGCTTTTGGCATCTTTTTCGGTTTATTGTGTTTTATGCTAATTTTTCTTACGGATATTGATACATTAATTCACACTTACAAGTTTTTTTTATTGCTGATTGACTTATTTATTTGTTTGTTTCTTTTCCCATCAGATTCAGACATACGTATACTAGAAGGGATGACGAAGAATGTTAAAAGTGTTGCTGATCCTTCTATGGAGCTCGCTGGTATCAATCTGGTAATCTCAAAATCCCACTGAAACTTCACAAAGTAATATCTACTTTGAAGTTTTAATTCAAATAGTAGGAGCTATACTTATATATACTTCTTTCCACTTTTTCTAAGCCTCGTTTTATATGTCATGAAAATTGGTGGATGTAAGGGAAACTCATTGTCACACCTAGTGGATAAAAGTATAGGCACGTGTTCTTGCAACAAGTTTTCTGAAATTTTTTTAATCTCCTGATCCATTTTCAGTTGAATTCAAAAGGATGTTATTAGTTTCTGATTTTCTATTTCAGTTCTATATGGTTTCATTCGTCCCTTTGGAAAGATGATACCATCTACAACATGTTCTGAAAGTGTTGTTTTTTTTCCCTTCATCTTCTTCTAAAGAGATCAATTTTCCATATTCGAATTTTGGGGGCTTAAACCAAAATTATTCCTCACTTTCTGGACCTAGGAATTTTCAGGGTAATCGAAGATGCGCGATAGGCTTTTACAAGTTTCATTCTATGATATTTTAAGGACATAAGTGATGCTATACTGAATATTAGCATTCTTTTATATCTTTTCTCCATCAATAATTTTCTCAAAATTGGATATTTTCTATGGCTATTTTTTATTGTAAAAAAGGGAGTCTTTCCTTTGCCTAAAACTGGTTTGTTAACGTGGGTACATAATTTTAGGCTCCTTCGAAAGACACGGGCCCACAATTTGATGCAACATCATGTATATCATCTGCGGGAGACACAACAGGAAGTATAAAAGGAAGTGAAGTTGACCATGACTCCCTTGCTACTTATCAAGGCATGCCTTATTCAAACAGTGGCTATTATGGTCACTACTATCCAGGTTAGCTGTGGGTAGTCAGATACAGTTTGCTGTTATAGTATTTTTTTTTCTTTAATTGGTTCAGTATTTATGTCTTCACATCTTACGTTAACACATTGACAGGTTATCATGGTTTCTATGGAGAGTTGGACAACCAAGGATACTATGTTGGTGGTGATGGAATGGAACTTCAATATCCTGTAATTATCTTGATCTTTTTCCTGTATTCTTGTGACTAATGGTCTGAAGTCTGTAATTGTCTTTGACCTGCTTTCTACCCCTAAAAAAAAACCATTCGTATGTTCCCTTGATTGTTTACTTATTAGATTGTTTACCCTTGATGGCTGATTTTGGGTCATTTGATTTGTAATGGAACTTCGTAGTACTTGAGATTTATGCACTATCTAGTTCTCAAGTAGATGATAACATAATTTAAAATGCTTTTTAGATAAGTTATTTTTAGCTTGTTCTTGTTCTTTTTGTGCTTCCTTTTCAAGAGCTGTGAAGATTATTAGATTCTTCTGATTAAGTCACTTTCTTGTGATATAGATCACAAGATGCAAATTTAAATGTATGGAAGAGCAAAAATTTACTCTGGATATGGTTGTTCTTACAAACTAATAGCTGTGCTTAGCTGCCCAGAGAATTTTTCGGTTGGTCTTTGAATTACCTTGGATATCTAAGGGTCTCTCTCCCTTTTTTTTTTTTTTTTTTTTTTCTGTTGGAATCGAATGAAATAATTATGCTCAGCCATTAATATTGGTGTCCCCTTGGCATGTCAATTTAATTTCTGTCTTTGCTTTTTGAGTTTTCCCTGTATGATGATAGCAAGCTACAGATATCATGCTTTTGCAATTAGAAATTGCATAACAAGTCAGACTTATTTTCACTTTTGCTTCATTTAGGTCATTCAAGCAGATAATGGATCTTTTGTCTACTTCATGCCAGGATTTCCACCTGGTTATACTCCGTATTTGCCCCTATCGACAATTGGCGTCAATGGACAATATGTTGATCAACAGGCATATCCACCAATGTGTCAACCACCTACTGCCTCACCTGGTTATTATCCTGCTTCTCTTCCTTTTGGGAAGTTGGCACCATCACCTTACATGTGGGATCCATCTCTTCTTGTTGGAGATGGATTGTTTGGAAATAACTATGCTGGAATTCCAGAATTTCCAGTCCCTAAACATAATTTATCTTCCCCAAGTAATACTCACTCTCCTCTTTCTAAATCTTTTACTGAGTTTACTAAATTATTTGATATTAATAGTTACTTGCCATCGTTGTGTCTCGTCAGGTCACGGCAATCACAAACACCTAAAACCGGTGAACAAGGTAGTCTAGTTATTGTTGGCATTTATGTTCTGTTTTAGCATGTGCTCTCCTACTCAGGCAATGTTACTGAATTTTGTAATTATTTTTAGGCCTTGCCTCATGGCTCATCTATCCAGTTGGATGTAGACGCCAACGTTTACTTTCCCATTTCAAAATCTGTAGCCAATACTCAAGAGAAGAGTGGAGTGCTCTATTCAAACAACCCAGTTAGTTTAAAAGCAAATGTGAGGGGTTGGGGTGGCAGTGAGAAGTTGAAATCAAGAAGCAAGACTAATGGAGTTAGCGATATTGGATTGCTTGATGAGCAGAACCATGGCCCTAGAACAGCCAATGCAAAAGGCACACTGATTTCTGGAGGTGCCGCTGATTCCCTGGATACTGATGGGAATGGAAACAATTGCGGCATAACCTCTCTCATCAGCACGAATCAATATAACCTTCCAGACTTTCCGTCCAAATACGACCAGGCATTTTTCTTTGTTATCAAATCTTACAGTGAAGATGATATTCATAAGAGCATCAAGTACAATGTATGGGCTAGTACTCCTAATGGGAATAAGAGGCTGGATAGTGCATACCAAGATGCCCAAGAGAGGATGGTGGAGAAAGGCAGCAAGTGCCCAGTGTTTCTTTTCTTTTCGGTATGCTCTTAGAGTTCAAACTTGATTCTAGTTCATGAGTTTCCACTCTGTACACTTGTTGTTCCCCAAAAAAGCAACTAATGCCTCTTTTGTGTTTGTCTGGTTCAGGTTAATGCAAGTGGCCAGTTCTGTGGAGTAGCGGAGATGATTGGTCGAGTTGATTTTAATAAGAGCATGGATTTCTGGCAGCAAGACAAATGGAATGGTTATTTCCCTGTTAAGTGGCATATTATAAAAGATGTTCCGAATCTGCATTTACGGCATATAATACTTGAGAATAATGACAACAAGCCAGTTACCAACAGTCGAGACACACAGGAGGTATGTGTAATTCACTATTAGCCACATATTTTAGTTTTCTAGTTTTTAGTTTTTTTAATGAATGCAATTCCTGAGTTGCTTATTTCTGTTGTCTTTCATTACTAGGTGAGATTTCCTCAGGGTATTGAAATGTTGAATATTTTTAAGAGCAATGTGTCCAAGACATCCTTATTAGATGACTTTGATTTTTATGAAAGCCGCGAGAAGATGATGCTAGAGAAGAGGATGAGGGAATTTATACCCATCTATAATCTGCAGGTTTTCCCTTATTTCCTCCTTACGCTTCATTTATCCTAACAAGTAAATTTGTTCATCACTTTTCTGTTCTTATTCGAGCTTGTCAATGAGTGCATTTAATGCGGGACCTTGTTGAAGTAATTGGAGGTGGTGGATTAGGAATCATATGTTTTGTCAGGACCAATGACTAACAGTGGGATTGTTTATCTTGAGATTCTCTCTTTGATTACAAATAGTCAAAGAATAAAGAAGGTTCTTTATACAAGTAGCATAGCGTGGAGTGTTGTACCAATGAGATTTTTCTAATGGGTGTTGACTTTATTCTGTTCCATAGAATGGGCCTTTATGGTGGTTCTTTATTTTAGTTTTACTTAAATCGTAAGCCCATACATGCCTTTTCTGTACTACTGATCTTTGATTTTGTTTTGGTTGCTTCACTTGTTATATATTTATGTGGCACAGCAGGAGATAGTTGAATTAACCACCAGTTTTAAGACGGTAGATCTGTCAACTGTGAAGGGTATCGAGCAGCCTGAGGTCGGAAATAAGGTGAAGAAATGACGACTCAAATGAAGGGAATATGGACCTCCTATGGTTTTGCCAAGAAAAAAAAGGAGTGGCATCTTGGAAGCTGTCACAAAGGGTCCAACTGCCGTGGAGACCGACTCCAACGGCGAGATATAAGCGTTCTCAGGCAGAAGGCAAATTTTCTTTCTGAAGATTTTCAGTGTTCCTTTTACAAATAAAGGCTGATCCTTTCAAAATATAGATGGTGTCTTGGCTGCCAACAAGCTGTTTATGTACCCATAAGTGAACCTTGGATGACCCCACTGATTTATATGATTATGGGGTATGATGCAGATGCAATCCAAGTGTTTTCACTTTTCTATTTATTTTCACTTTTCAAAATCTCTCTTCCTGTAAGGTGTATCTAGTTTTTCTTAATTTTTTTCCCCTAAAGAATTCGTACGCATTGAAATATCCTGGCTAGGACCAGTGCTCCTAATGTATGTGTTGGAACTCTGTAAACGAAGAGTGAGGTTTTATTGGATATTGGGGGAAGGCAGAATGACAGTTCTTGATCTTTTCCTTTTTCCCTCTAAATTTCTTGTTAATGATCTACCCTATGTTTAGAACCTAATAAATCAATCCTTTTTGGTGCAAATAAAGCAAACAGAAGTAATCTGAAGACTTTAGCATTGAGAGGATATTCAATTTTCATAGTAAATAGTTCTTCGTCGAATGATGTGACATCTGAGTATTTGAAGAAGTTTTTAAATGGCAATATATTTGGAGATATTTGCATATAAGTTGTTATAAAATTACCGCTTGTTTTAAAAGTATAAGCCAGTGAAAATAGATAGATTTACTTATTTATTACATCCCCTAACATAAGATAAGTGTCCATATTTTGAATCTTGTTGTTAACTAGGATTTTGAGGGAGTGTGACAATATAATTGCAACAATTGGTGAGATATATAAGCTCATCTCTAGTAGAATCAGAACGTTCAAGAGGTGTGCAAATTGATTGTAAGAAAGTGTTATCTTTTGAAGTGTTAAAGACTCGTTTGTTTTCACAACACTACTCAACTAATCTTATCTCATTTCCAACATATCTCATCTCATTTAATCATTACAATTTTTTTAAATTCTTACACAAAATAAAATAAATAATTTAATTTTCTCAAATTTTAAAATAAAAATAATATTTTAATAATATTTTATTTAATTCTTAATTTCATCTCAATTCATCTCATCTATGAAAACATACGAGAAAACTCTACGTACTTTATATTGGAGTGAGAAATTCCAAGACTTTTTTTGCAGATGCAGACCTCAACTAAATACAACTCATGAGTACGTGTAAAGCATCTACATGTCTTGTTATGTTGGACATTGGCAACTGCTAAAGATGTATTGTTTTGGTACCAGTGAAGTTCATCTTTTATGCGTTCTTTGAAAGACAAGAAGGAGCAGTGAGGCAAAGAGCGACAATACTACTACCCCAGCTACAGTGGAGCTTGCTGCGGTAGGAAAATGCTCTGTCTACATATTTGCTACAAAAGCGAACTTCACGCTGATGTGACACTGATATTTGTCAGTGGCATATCGGAAATTCGGACTCGGGAGTTCGTAAAGTGCTTGAAAATGTCGAACATACTTCAGAAATGCTGAGCATTCTTATTTGAAAACTGAAATAATTAGATACACATCAGTGTGTAATATAATAAACAACTTTCCCAAATTTTTTTGGCAGGTTTGGGGGCAAAGACAAGATCATCTCATCTTATCATTACAACTTTATCAAATTTTTACATAAAATATAATAAACAATTCAATTTTCCAAATCTCAATTCAATTTTTTTAAATCTTAAAATATAATAATATTTTCAATTAATATTTTAAACTTTCATCTAAAATAAAAAATTCTCATCTCACTCCTCAAACTTTCGTCTACTGTAGTCGTAGACGTAGAAGGACTCACTGTAATGATGGGATGTTAATGACTGATTTTTAATTTTGTTTTTGTTTTGTTTAGCTCGTTTGGATATAGAAACCATCTCACCTTATCTCATTCCATCTCATCATTATAATTTTTCAAAATTTTCACATAAAATATAATAAACAATTCAACAATATTTTACTCAACTCATCTAAAATCATCTCATCTCATCTCACTCTCCAAACGAGTGATTAGTTTGCATTTGTGGAAGGTGAATATTCTGACTTTGTTCTCAGTTAAATTTTTGCTAATAGTGCTTGTACCACCAAGTATTTTGAAAATTTCTATATTTAGTTTGTAGTTTTTATAGTTTTAATTTTTAATACCTTGGTTTTATGCATTATTGATATTTTATTGTATCTCCAAAGTATTCATTCTGTGATCACAATGTTCTTCTGCTTTAAGCGAAGAATTATTAATAAAAATATAGGGTATTGTCCTCTTTTATATTTTATTAAGACAGAATTATAAATGGGCCCAAACATTGTAAAAGAATAAAATAAAAATACTTACAATATCCGAATAGAAGAACAAACCTGAAAATTAGACAAATCCTAAATAAAAAATGGAGATGTCCCAAAAACCAGTTTATTATTCAACAAAATTTGAGTTCGTACCGTACTGGCCGATATGGTCGAAATATAGCATTTCTATGGCGTAGCCGATACAGAGAAGGGTATAGTTTCGTACCGGTTAAAATTTCGACCGTTTTGGCCCGTATCAGCCGATATTTTAGCCTGTACCGGCCTATATTTTAACTTGTACTGGCCGATATTTCGGCCTTTACTTTTTTTTTTTTTTTCATTTCTTCAAACTACAAACTCATTTCTTGACCTCCTAATTCAGACCAGACTATTTATAATTTTTTATATATATTTATATATAATTTATTCATATATAGACTATTATTTTAGAATATAATATATATATATATATAATTTATTCATATATACACTATTCCGAAACGGTATCCGAAATGATACCGGTGCTAAAATATCTCATTTCAATGCTTCGACCGAAATGGTCACCGGTACGGTATTCAAAACATTGATTCATACCCAAAGAAAATCATATAATTTAAACAGCACACAGAGATGAAGAAGAATGGAACTACAGTTAATTGATTGGAAATTTGGAGATGAGTCCAATATTGACAGTAGACGGGGTATATAGCCTTGAAAACCAGATAGTTTCTAATTTACCCATCACACATTATCCAATTGGAGAAATTAAATATTTTGAGTTAGAATATTTCTAATTTGTAATTTACCCAAAATTTAAGATCAATATTAATTACCTATTATGTAATTATTAAAGATCATGTTGCAACATATAACTACACTCTTTATAAAATTTGTAATTGGGAGGAAGATGGAAAACAAAAAGAAAAAGGAAAAAAAGAGAGAGAATTAAGAAAAAAGGAAATGTTGGTCCATTAATGGGCAAAAAGGAAAAGTAATCTACTTTTTTATGAACAGGGAAAGCAATTCGTAGATTCATAAGATCATTAAAATGGAGAGACATCATACACTTCCCCAGTAGATCGTAGTTGCTTCTGTGAGTGCAGGGAACATTATAGATGATTCGTTAACAAAAGGACGTACGTAGTATCTATCCACTATGGGAAGAAAAAATGCCACTATACAAAAGACCAAGATTGATTTTAGGTTATTACAATCACTCGTAACTCTTCTGCATGCATCTCCCTGTGGAAGTTCTATAAATATAGAATGCAGAGGCAAAATCTTAGAAAGGATATAATTAGAAAACAATAGGCAAAAGCACCAAGCTTTAACCTTGTTCATTGGATGATTGTCCACGCCCACCACGTCCACCACATGGACCTCGAGCACGTGGCACAGCTCTTCCACGGCCTCTAACCACTGGAGAAGAGAACACACCTAATCTTCTCGCAGCATTCTGCCTAGCTCGCTCTGAAAGATTTATAGTAGTTGAAGTAATACCTACAGGTGACCCCTGTCTTACCACGTCGGTTTCTGTGTTGACAGTTGAAATGCCTTGTTCTGATAAAGGACTACCTTGTTTTGAGACATCAGCTTCTGTAACTGCACCACCTGAAGTATTCTCGACTGGAACATAGGAAGTTTCGCTGACCTGAGCAGTTTCCACCACAATTTGTTCCTTCCCGTCATTTGACTTATCAGAACCCTCAGCAGTCTCTACTTCTGCATCACCTTCCTCATTTTTCTCATCATTTAAAGCCTCTGGAGAATTTATCTCACCAATCACCATTGCTGTAGCAACTAGAGTTTCATCACCAGCCCTAGCCGGTGAAGCCAATGGGGTTGCAATAGGCTCCGGTTGTCCTTCCCCTATTTTTGACTTCCCCATTGTGTTAGAAATATCACCAACCTCAGGGTCTGTAAAATCATGCATGAGCTCTCCCTCTTCTCTTTCACTTCCAGATTCCAGATTCCTCTTCTTCTTCTCCTCTGCTTGATCCTTTGGCCCATCATCAGATACCATCTCTGATCCATCTTGTCTATCTACATTCTCATCTAGAACACTCTTCTTATCACCATGCAATCCACCTTGTCTATCCACATTCTCATCTGGAACACTCTTCTTAGAACCCAGCAATCCACCTTGTCTATCCACATTCTCATCCGGAACACTCTTCTTATCCTTTGCTTTATCTCCTGTAGTCTCAACCTCTTCCTCACCATCCATTACTTCCTCATTTGAACCTTGTGGAAACTCGCGTACCTCAGATGATCCTTCAGTGGTCACTAGTGTCCCAAGATTTTCAACAGGAACAGAAAATTGACATTCAGAACTCTCTTGTGCAGGTTCTGAACCTTTTGTTTTTTTGAGCACAGGTACTCCCACATCAGAGCTGATTTCTCCTTGGATGACTGTCTCTTCATGAAACTCAGAAGTGGATGAAGATGCTAAACGTTTGCGGACCAATGGTTGGGTTAGTAAAGTAAGATTTCCCTGAGTTTCTGTGTCACTAGAAGGTGCAGGTTTGCCCGCATTGTTTGCTCCTTCAACCTCTGACATCTCCACATCCCCTTGGGGCTCATCAGATTTTATAATACGCGGCCGGACTAGGACTAACTTCCTGCCAGCTTTTCGAGTCTCAACATTGGTTTTGGCCAAAGTGAATCTCTTCTCACTTTCTTCAGTTGCTTTGGCTGGCAAGCTACTTGTTGAAGGTCCCAGTGGGAATACAAGACTAGGGGCTTGCATAGAAACTATAGGACCTGCAAAGGGAATCACAGCTTTATGAAGGATAAATCAAATCTTGAATGGCAATAATTGCAAGCAAAATATGAGATGAAAACACAGAGAAAATGGAATATTAATGGTGATAATGTCAAGATAAGTCAAAGTATTGTGTGAAAATGGCCGAATGCCCTGGCCTTGAGGATTCTGTATATTATATAATCTGTACAAAGCAATTCTATACATGGAAATAAATCATTATGCGCCTAATTCTAGCCCTGTACATGGAAGTTACAATCTGTCAAATATTAACTACAGAAATAAGGAAAGAATTATGGGCAGCGTTGCTGTCCATTGACAGATAACACGTGTAAAAGGTGAGGGGAAAAAGAAAAGAAAAAAACACCTGCAGCAGCTGTCAATGAAGTGTCTGCAATTGAAGAGGTGTCCATGGGAACACCATGAGCTCCAAGTTCACCCAAAACTGAATGTGCTACCTTTTCTAAATTTTCAACGGCCATGACATAGGGACCAGCAAGATCATCCAGAAGAGTGCCAGAAAGAATTTGAACCACTGAAGCACCCTGAGAAAAATAAATGAAACAGAGCTTGAAGTTTGGGTTAAATGGCAACCAAGGGCAGTTCCAAAAGCTCCATAATGCAACAAGAATAGAAAGTTAAATTGAGCACATGGAACTAATGCAATATGGTTAAAGAGAACACTTTGCTTCTTTGTAAAAGCCCACCCTGTAATGTCACAAGTGGTTGGGAAAAAGCTGCTGTTTCCTATTCTTGAGCAATTAAAATTCAAAAGGTAGAAAATATACCACAATATGCTTAGCTTGATTGGTATATTTTCATGTTAGGAGTGGGGGAGAAGACAAAGAGAACAATCAAAATTAAAATTCAGTACAATAGTTCATTGACATGACATTTAAATTCGGATCTCCCTTCCTCTTCCTATCTCCCCCAAGCAGTTTATGCAGAAAAAATCCAAAAACACGAGATTAATAACTAAGAAATATAGTTACCTCAGGCAAACTGTCTTTCGCATGCTTAAGCTTTTGAAGTTCATCTGAAAGCCGCTTCAGTGCCTGCTTATGCATCTCAAGCTCATTTACAAACTTTGTTTTATCCTAAGGTTGGAAAATGGGAACTATCATTCAGAAACTTATCACACGCATATTGAGTTGGAAATGGAAGAGTAGGGAAACAATCCACCATGACTTTAAAAATAGAAAGAATGTTCTGTTTATCATGCTTTGCTTTGTAAGGGAAAGAATGTTCTTGTATTTGATAACGTTCCTTATATCCTATAGCTGCATTAAATTCTCAAACTTGCCTGGCTTTATTCTTTCTTTGTTTTTTGGATAAGGTAATGATTCATTGAATAGCACAAAAGGCAATATTTTAGTACTAATTACTAGAATTAAGATTTGCAAATACAAGTGCACTTCCATTAACTTCTATTACAAATACAAATACAAGGTGATATTTTACTGTGGCTTGCTCCTTTAAGAAAATAGAAGCAGGAGTATATGGACCTAATCTGGATTCGGAAAGAAGGTTATTTTGGGAAGATTTGGCGGGTCTAGCTGTATAGGGTGGGGGCAACTTTAATATACTTGCTTTCCGAGCGAAAGATCGGGGTGCGTCCCACATTAACCCTGCTATAAGGGATTATTCTGATTTGATTTTCAAACATGATCTTATTGTCCATTAATTCCGCGAACACCCATCTTGGTTGAGGATTGATGGGTTTTTGATAACTCCTAATTGGGAGTTACATTTTCCGGATGTAATTCAAAAAAGACTACCCAAGTTATGTTCAAACCATTTCCCTATCATCCTAGACTCTGGAGGCATCCAAGGGGGCAGAAGGGATTTAAATTTGAGAATGTGGCTTAAATCTGATGGTTTTGTAGACAGGATCAGACAATGGTGATCGTCTTACTGCTTCCAAGGCTTCCCAGTCTTCCTAATGGCAAGAAAGTTAAAAGCATTGAAAAACGATCTGAAGCGATGGAATGAACAAGTTCTTGGAACTGTGGCTCAATAGAGGTGCTCTCTCTTGGATGAGTTATAGGGTCTAGAGAGGGTGAGGAGACAAGAACTCTCTCTGAATCCGAGGGAACTTGCAAGAGTTAGGTAGTCACGAAACTTGAGCAACAATGCATTTGAGATGTTGATGGTAGACAGAGCAGTTTCCTTGGACCAGTTAGCCATCAAGAACCACATCACACAGTACTACAAGCATCTTCTCTCAAAACAAATGCATTGAGACCGAAAGTGGATGGATTAAGTTTTGAATCATTAGACCAACAGGGTTCAGGGTAGTTTGAGAGGCCCTTCGAAGAAGATGAAGTGTGCAAAGTCATCTGTAGCATGGTTAGTGACAAGGCTCCAGTGTTTAATTAAGCACTCTGTTTTTACTTAAACATAGATGGAAGAACTAATACAAACAAACACTATTTTTCACATTAAGCAATGTCGTCTTCCTTTTGAAAATTAAAAAAAAAAACCAATTTTTGCAAGTAAAACACTATTCAGCAGTTGAATTTGATGTCACAATACATAATGTAATTGTAAGACTGAAACCATAGCATTCGCGTGTATCATCATCTTTTACCAAATCTGTTTCTTTCCTCTATGCTGAACGGTGTTAACCATATTGGATATAAGGGCCTCCAAGAGCACATTTAGCAATATTCTATTTCCAATAGTAATCACTATTAACAGTTTCAACTTCATTTGCAGCTTGATTTTTAACAAGCATTTGGTGCAGATTAGTTCACAAGAAAAATGTCTATGCTGTGCAAAGAGGTTGACCACAGGTGTCTGCACCTTATGATTAATTGTTATCCCCTCGGAGCAAACATCAATCTTACTGTGACTCAGAACAGGAACGACAAAACATATACATCCCATGCCATATATCATTTCTGAAAACTTGGGGAAAATGCCTTGGCAATGAGAAGGCACATTCTCTAAGGGTTTGACTGAGTGTGCAAAAATCAATATAGCAACTCACGTCGAATACCAAACACATGGAATGAATGAAAAAAATGAGGAAAACCTGCTCAATTTTATTATAAGAATCTCTTAGTGCCTTCTCAGCATTCAGACGTCTTTCCTTCTCCTTCCTTAACTCCTCCCTCTGCCTCTCCAAATGTTTCTCTAGAGTCTGGGTAAGCAAAGAACATAGTAAGTACATGATAAAGAGAGCAGCCAAAACAGAATTGAGAAAAACAGCTGATAGTTGGATGAACCTGTATTTTGGTGTCTTTCTCCTCTTTTGTGGCCTGCTCACCACCAGTATCACTGATAGACCTCTTCCCTGCAATGCATGATTGAAAATAATAATAATAAGAACTTGATGGCTAACTTATATACGAAGGGAAGACTAGTTGACTACCTTGTTTGACCTCCTCTAACTGCCCAGAGAGACCTTGATTCTCCTTGCTCAGTTCTTCCTTTTCCTTTGACAGAGTCTCAAACCTCCTCTGCAGGATGAAACAGAAAATAATGGCAATTAAACAATAGAGCAATACAACTTACTAGGAATAAAACACATCCAACTCCATAGCCGAAACCCAGTTAATTAGGATAAAATCTTATTACTAATACTAGGTGATAAACTTAAATTTCATGACCGCAGTATGAATGTTTAACAACCTTCAACTGAATAAACATCTTTCTTTGCTTCTCGGCATCTAGCTTTGAACGAGCCTGCACGTGTCAGTCACAATAAGGAGCTATATGATGGCCAAAGGAAGTCTCTTGGCTGTATGCCTATATCTTTCTCTAATCACATAACTACATTAAATACCTCAACTTGCAAAATCTCATTTATCCTCTTCTCCCTCTCACTCAGTTCTAATTTACGTTTTGAAAGATCTTGTTCCAATTTTGATGTTGTATCCTGCCTTTCAGACAGAAGCTTTCTGATCTCAGCTATCTGTGCATCCTTATCTTTCAGTTTCTCCTGATGGAAAGAAAGCAAAGGGCATAACTAGATGGTGAGTATAAGATACTAAAGAAAATTAAAGAACAACCAAAGATGCATCTTGATAGAAATAAAAACCATAGAAAACTGAAAGCAAATAATATTGACTCTTACATAGTTTAGTCAAACAAAATCCACTATAGTAAAATAAGTAAAAAGAATTATAAAAAACAAAGGCATTATTTTCCTACTTTATCTCAATTTACACTTGAAAGATCTTACACATGTATGATTCTTTCTTTTTGATAAGTGATAATTCTTGGTTAATAAGCACAAAACAAGTACATAAGAAGCACACAAAAGAGTCGCCTATCAAGAAGAAGATAAAGATACAAGACAGTAATGCCTATTTAGTCCGGTAAAGCGTATGGAGACGGTCCAAGATAGAAGAATATTGATAAACTTGATCCTGAAAGATATGAATCGGCTGTAAGCCGGTCGGTCCGGACCGGAGAAACCGACTGGACCGAGGCTGAGACCAATGATATGAACCCGTGGGAATGGAATCCGTTGAACCCATAATCAATTTGAAAACTCACCCAAGAAAGCCAAAATCAAGCCAATGGAAAATTTAGATCCGTTGAGGAACTCGTTTCAAGAATCTAGATTATATAAAAATCTAGACCCATTGAAAAACCTGTCTCAAGAACCTAAATTATAAAGAAGAACGCCACAAAGGTTGTGATTTACCTTTGATAAGTTCAAAAGTTCATTCAAGAACAAGAGGAGATAAACTCGACTCACAATGAATAAATTCATCAAATTTCATAAACTAATTAAAATGAGGCTACAAAGAGTATTTAAAACAAAACCTAATTAAAACCTTAGCCAAAATAAATCCCCATCTTCCAAAAATTTCCTTGAGTGAATAGTGCCGCGTCTACAGTACTCGGCTACAGTAACTTCATGAAACCCTAGTTCAACAAAATAATAACTTTCCCAACATGCTCTTGAATAGGCACCCCCCTAAAGTCCTTCTCATAATAAACCCAATTATTCTAAACTAATAAAATAAGTCATTTAAATAAATTAAACAAGTTGAAAGCCTTCAAGTGTCCAAAGCCTTTAAGTCATGTTGTTGCCCTCTTCCATAGCTTGTATCAAATGAATCAAAACTGGATCTTCATCCTTCAAGTCCATCTTGAATGTTGGACTCTTGCCAGACTCGTCCAAAGTGGATTGCACCAATCCTTGCATTGCCTCCTTGATCTTCTTGGCTCTTGACCTTGTAATTGGCCCATTTGGAACTTGCAAAGGATCTTTAAGACTAGGTCCATCTTGGTACCCATCAGGTTGGTCTCGATCCATGGAATCCCAAAAAACTAGTTTTCAATATGGTCCCGAGGTGGGGTTTTCCCACCCCGGACCCGACCCGACCCGAATAGGAAATACATATTTTTAAATATATTATATATATATAATAATTGTATAACTAATTATGTAATTTTCATCTAACCTATCACCATTAACAAATTAACAATATAAAATTTTAAATATGTAATGACAAATTAATATTCTATTAATTAACTAATGTATGATATGAATTAACCTATCACCAATTCACCATTAACTAATTACTACCATCTACATCTATGATCTAATTAAAGTTATTAGATAAACTTTTTGTAAAATACCTAAGTTGCAAGTGAGTATAAAACAATTTGTTTTTTGATCAGCAAGTGAGTATAAAACAATTACAAATATTATTGTAATTAACTAATGTATGATATCAATTAACTAACGTATCACCAATTCACCATCAACTAATTACTAACATTTACATGTATGATCTAATTAAAGTTATAAGTAAATATAAAGTATGTATGGACTTATGGTCAATGAAAATTATTTATTAATCATATACAAAATGTAAAAAGTTTAATATAACTCATTTTGCATTAACTATCATAGATTCATAATACATTGGCATACAGTAACAAATTAGCAATTAACATCATAATTATAGGTATAATTAAATATTTTTTTAATGAGTTAATTAAATAATCCACATTAAATATTTTTTTAAATATTTTTTTTATTAACTTATGTGCCAAAGAGATAAAAGAATTAAAAAAATAGCTCTTACTAATTAAATAAATGGCGCTGTTTAGTGTAAAATTAGACGGTCCAGTGGGAAGCAAAATTAAAACTGAGTTGCGTGAAATGGCGTCGTTTTATGCAACTCATAATTTTTTTTAAATAACCCGTTTGTTGAACCGACGCTGTTTAGGGTCATTTTCAATCCAAATGGCGCCGTTTCACTCAACTCAGAATTTTTTTTATATAACCCGTCTGTTGAAGCGACGTCGTTTAGGATTATTTTCAATCCAAACGGCGCCATTTCAACATAATTTAGAAAGGAAACCCCCCCCCCCACCCTACTCCACCCCACCC